>JANBXA010000103.1:11730000-12192500 GCA_030556225.1 Cricetiscus sungorus
ACAAGAAAGATGTCTCAGAAGTTAAGAGTGCTTGCTACTTTTCATGAAGACCCAGCTCTGATTCTAAAGATGTGTCTCACAACTATCTGTAGCTCCAGTTCTTGGAGATATGGTGCTCTCCTCTGGGCCTCTGCATATGCCAGGCACAAATGTAGTTGGCACAAGACATATAAGCAGGAAAAACACCAGTAAATATAAAATAATAATAACATACTTTTAAATAAAAATAAGTTATCATTTAAAATCAAGTAAAGATATTTTGTTACACTCTGTGATAGTCTACTGTCTAATTCTACAAATATCTGAGATGAAGCAGGTTAATGAAAGGAAATGCTTGCTTTGACTCACAGTGACAAGATTTTAGTTAGTGACTAAAGTGTTGGGACCTTTGATTTTAGGACACAGGTAGAATAAGGCAGCAAATCACAGCAAGAGGGATGGCCTATAAAAGGTTATCATCTCATGGGTTAAATACAAAATGCAAATTATTGCACAGAATTAACTTGGTAATAGAAAGTCACGATGTGGGAGCCCACATTCCAGGGCCATACTCAGAGAGTCCTGTGGACTAAGGACTGTGCATACAAAGGGAAGCACCTCAAATTGGAACAGCCTGTCCAGAGCCTGCCAGTATATTGGCCTGGCTTCCAATCACAGAAGGAGCTGTCCTTCCATTGCCCTGCTAAGAACCTCCTGAAGACTAGGGACTGTTTGCAGGGTAACAAGTACTAGAGGACGAGCTCATCAGTAGTCTTCCAGTGCCCTAGTCAGATCACCACCAACTCAAAGAGGAGGGCCTTCAGAGTACCAAACCTGCTTCCACCCACCAGAAAAGAACCTTGGTCTTGTACACCCCAAGAGAAGGAAAGACACCACCAGTACTCACTGAAAAAAGGGAAGGGTAGACAAAAGTATAAGAATGCAGCCAAAATCAGAAAAATCAATATGATGCCCCAAAAGTCTAGACTTGCAAGACTTGAACTTTGAACGTCCCAAATAGAAGCAGATGAGAACATCCCTGGAAACAACTTTTTGAAGATGCTAATGAAAAAAATCCTTTAAAGAAATGGGAAAAAAAACAATCAAAAATGAAAGAAATCAAGAAATCTGTTGAAGAAAGCAAGGAAAGCCAAGAAAAAGACAAAGAGTTGAAAGAAACAACTAAAACACTTTATGAGCTGAAACATGAAATAGAAACATTAAAGAAAACACAAACAGAGGGAATGCTGGAAACAGAAAAGCTAGGTAAATGATCAGGAACTACAGATGCAGAATATAAGAGATGGAAGAGAGAACCTCAGGTGTTAAAAATACACTAGGAAAATAGATTGATTGACCAAAGAAAATTGTAAGTCCAACAACTCTCTAACACAAAATATCCAGGAAATATGGAACACCATGAGAAGGCCAAACCTAAGAATAATAGAAGAAGGTGTAGAAACCCAACTCAGAGATATAGAACATATATTAAAAAAAAATCATAGAAAAGAATTTTCTCAACCTAAAGAAAGACATGACAATGAAAGTACAAGAAGTTTGCAGAACACCAAATACAGTGGACCACAAAAAAATTCCCCATTACCACATAATAAAATACCAAACATACAGAATAAAGAAGGAATATTAAGAGCAGCAAAGGGAAAGACCAAGTAACATTTAAAGACAGACATATCAAAATTATGCCTGACTTCTCCATGGAAACTCTGAAGGCCAGAAGGTCCTAGATAGATACTCCACCAATACTTAGAAACCATAGGTGCCAGCCCAGACTACTATACCCAGCAAAGCTTTCAATCACTATAGATGGAGAAACCAAGATATTCCATGACAAAACCAGATTTAAACAATATTTATAAGCTAACCCAACCCTACAGAAAGTTCTGCAAGTAAAACTCCCACCCAAGGAAGTGAACTCTATCCACAAAAACATAGGCAATAGATAAATCCCACTTTAACAACATCCAAAATAAAAATGGTGGAATCCAGACATAATACCAACAACAACAACTAATCCAAAGCAAACAAGAAATAACAGTCAATAGTCATTAATATCCCTCAATATTAATGGTCTTAACTGGCCTCCAAAAAGACACAGGCTAATGGAATGGATACAAAGACAGAACCTGTCCTTCTACTGCAGCAAAAAATACACTTCAGCTTCAAAGACAAACATTACCTCTTAGTTAAGGGTTAAAAAGATTTTCTAATCAAAAGTACCCAAGAAATAAAGTGGGTGTAGCAATCCTAATGTCTAACAAATTAGACTTTAAACTAAAATCAATCTAAAGAGATGAAGAAAGTCATTTCTTATTCATCACAAGAGAATTCCATCATGATAAAGTCTCAATGATGAATATCTATGCCCCCAATACAAAGGCACTCATATTCATAAAAGAAACATAACTAAAATTCTAACCACACATAAAGCCTTATACACTTATAGTGGGAGACTTTAACAACCCACTCTCAACACTAGACAGAAATTTAATAAAGAAATAAACTAACAGAAGTCATAGACCAATTTGGTTTAACAGACATTTATAGAACATTCCATCCAAACACAAAAGAATATAACTTCTTCTCAGTGCTTCTTGGAACCTTCTCTAAAATTGACAACATACTCAGCAATGTAGAAAACCTCAATAAGAAAAAAAAAAGTTGAAATAACCCCCTGTATCTTATCAGACCACCATGCTCTAAAGTTAGAATTCAACAATAACACAAACTGTACAAACCCATCAAACTCAAGGAAATTAAACAATGTGAAATTGCACCATTCCTGGGTCAAGGAAGAAATTTTTAAAAAATTAAAGACATCCTAGAATTTAGTGAAAATGAAGACATGACATACCCAAACTTAGGGGACACTTTGAAAGCAGTACAGAGGACAGTTCATAGCAATAAGTGCTCACATAAAGACATTGGAAAAGTCACATTAGAGAGTTAACATCACAACAAGCTCTAGAACAAGAAGAAGCAAACTTACCCAGGAGAAGTAGATACCAAGAAAAATCAAGTTGAGAGATGAAATTTAAAAAAAAAAATAGAAACTAGGAACACAATACAAAGAATCAGTGTAACAAAAAAAGTTGGTTCTTCAAGAAAATCAACAAGATAGACAAACCTTTATCCAAAATAACCAAAAGAGAGAGAGAGAACATGCAAATTAACAAAATCAGAAATGAGAAAGGAGACATAATAACGAACACTGAGGAAATCCAGAGAATCTTCAGGTTATACTTTAAAAACATATACTTCACAAAATTCAAAAATTAAATGGAAATGAACAATTTTATGGATAGATATCACTAACCAAATTTAAATGAACAACCAATAAGCAATTTAAATAGACCTATAACCCCTAATGAAATAGAAGCAGTCATCAAAATCTCCCAACCAAAAAAAAAAAAAAAAAAAAAAAAAAAGAGCCCAGGACCAGATGGCTTCAGTGCAGAATTCTACCAGAAATGCAAAAAAAAAAAAGAGTTAAAGAGTTAATACCAATACTCTTCAAAGTGTTCTGCACAATAGAAGGAGGAGGATCACTGCCAAACAATGTTACAATTACCTTAGTACCCAAGCTACACAAAGACACAACTAAGAAAGAGAATTACAGACCAATATCCCTCATGATCATTGACACAAAAATACTCAATAAACGACTGGCAAACCAAATTCAAGAACACATCAGAGAAATCATCAGCCATGACCAAGTAGGCTTCTTCCTCGGGATGCAGGGGTGGTTCAACATATGAAAATCAATCAATGTAATCCACCATATAAACAAACTGGAAAAACTCATATGATTTCTCTAAAATCAGGAACAAGACAAGGCTGCCTACTCTCCCCATATCTCTTCAATATTGTAATTGAAGTACCAGCTAGAGCAATAAAAAAAAAATGGAGATCAAATTGGAAAGGAAGAAGTCAATCTTTCACTATTGGCAGGTGATAAGATAGTTTACAAAAGTGTCTTGAAAAACTCTACCAAGGAACTCCTACAGTTGAAAAACACCTTCAGCAAAATGGCAGATATAAGATTATCACAGAAAATTCAGTAGCCTTACTATATACAGATTATGAAGGGGCTGAGAAAGAAACCAAAGAAAGATCACCCTTTACAATAGCCACAAACAACATAAAATATCTTGAGGTAATGCTAACCAAACAAGTGAAAGACTTATATAATAAAAATTTTGAGTCTTTCAAGAAAGAAATTAAAGAAGATACCAGAAAATGGAAAAAATTACCCATGCTCTAGAATAGGTAGGATAAACATAGTAAAAAAAAAAAATAGAAATCTTGCCAAAGCCATCTACAGATTCAATGCAATCCCCATCAAAATCCCAGCACAATTCTTCACTGACCTTGAAAGGATATACTCAACTTTATATGAAAAAAAAACAAAAGACCCAGGATAGCCAAAACACATTGTACAATAAAGGAACTTCAGGAGGCATCACCATCCCCAACTTCAAGCTCTGCTATAGAACTACAGTCCTGAAAACAGCTTGGTATTGGCACAAAAATAGACAATTAGACTAATGGAATCGAATTGAAAATTCTGATATTAACCCAAGCACCTACAAACACCTGATATTTGACTAAACAGCTAAAAGTATACAATGGAAGGAGGAAAGTATCATCAACAAATGGTGCTGGCACAACTGGTGTGTAGAAGACTGCAGATAGACCCATGTCTATCACCATGCACAAAACTCAAGTCCATATGGATCAAAGACCTCAACATAAATCCAGCCACACTGAACCTCTTATAAGTGGGAGGTACCCTTGAACCCTTGAACAAATTGGTACAGGAGACTATTTCCTGAACATAACTGCAGTAGCACAGATACTGAAACCAACAATTAATAAATGGGACCTCCTAAAAGTGAGAAGCTCTGTAAGGCAAAGGACACAGTCGATAAGATGAAAAGGCAGCCCACAGACTGGAAAAATATCTTCACCAAACCCACATCTGACAGAGAGCTGATCTCCAAAATATACAAAGAACCCAAGAAGCTAGTTACAAAACAACAAATAATCCAATTAAAAAGTGGGGTAGAGAACTGAATAGAGAATTCTCAATAGAGGAATCCAAAATGGCTGAAAGACACTTAAGAAAGAGCTCAACACCATTAGATATCAGGGAAATGCAAATCAAAACAACTCTGAGATACCATCTGACTCCTGTTAGAATGGCTAAAATCAAAAGCACCAAAGACAGTTTATGCGGGAGAGAGATGGTTTAGAGAATGGGCAATGTTCCTCCACTGCTTATGGAAGTACAAACGCATACAACTGCTTTGGATATTATTATGGCAGTTCCTCAAGAAAATGGGAATCAGTCTATCACAAGATCCAGTAATTCTACTCTTAGGCATATACCCAAATGATGCACATTCATACAACAAGGTCATCTGTTCAACTATGTTTGTAGCAGCATTATTTGTAACAGCCAGAACCTGGAAGCAACCTAAATGTCCTTCAACCAAAGAATGGATAGGAAAAATGTATCACATTTACACAATGGAGTACTTCTCAACATAAAAAAAAGGAATCTTGAAATTGGAAGGCAAATGAATGGAACTAGAAGAAACATCCTGAGTGAAGTAACACTCAGTCACAAAAAGACAAATATGTCATGTACTCACTCATAAATGTATTTTTGATACAAAGCATAGATTACCAGCCTACAATCCAACACCAGAAAAGCTAGTAAACAAGGAGGACCCTAATAGAGACATGCATGTTCCCCTAGAGAATGGGAAATGAACAAGTTCTCCCAAAAAATTGGGAGTATGGGGCCTGGAAAGAGAGTTAGGAGGAAGAGGAGGGAGAGGTGGGCAATCAGGAAGATTGAGTCAGGGAAAGAACAGAGGAACGCAAAAGAGAAGAGATACCATAATAGCAGGAACCACTATAAGTTTTAAGAGAAATTTGGCACTAGGGAAATGACCAGAGATCTACAAGATGACCTCAACTAACAATCTGAGCAATAGTGGAGAGACTACCTTAAATGCCTTTCCCCAATTATGACTATCTTATATGACATCCTAAAGCCTTCTTCCAGTAGCCGATGGAAGCAGAAGCAGACACACACAACTAAACACTGAGCCAAACTCCTAGAAATCAGTTTCAGAAAGGGATGAGTGATGAGCAAAGTGGTCAAGAGCAGGCTGGAGAAACCCACAGAATCAGATAACCTGTAAAAGGATGGAGCTCATGGACCCAGTCTGATAGCTGGGAAACCAGCATAGGACTGACCCAGACTTGCACTGGGCAGTCTAGAGGGTCTCTGGTAGTGATCAATATTTATCCCTACTATACAAATGGACTTTGGGAACCCATTCCATGTATAGGGATACTCTCTCAGCCTAGACACATGGGGGAGGGCCTGGACCCTGCTCCAAATGATATGACAGCCTTTGAAGATTCCCCATGGAAGGCCTCACCCTCCCTGGGGAGCAGAAAGTGGATGGGATTGGGGGGGAATCGTGGGAGGACTGGGTAGGGTAGGAGGGGAGGATGAGGGAACTAGGATTGACATATAAAATGAGCTTGTTTCAAATCTAAATTTAAAAAAAAATTAAAATAAAGAATTCATCACTTTTTAAACTAAATTTTAATTTTATTGAGTATTTCATGTGTTGTGTTTTACATCTTTTCCACCCATCCATATATTTAGTAGTCTTCATATAGATGTGTGTTTAGTGATGAGCACTTAGGATTGGATAACCTACAAGGGGTTCATCTCTGATGAAAACTGATTCTCCTAGTACTCATTAATTGACAGTCATCACTTTTGAGTTATGAAATTCAGTGTCATTAATTCAGCTAAGACACTTTTTAACTTTGTCTACACTAACAACAAATGATAATTATAACTAATTAATATCCCTCCCCACTGTATAATTAAATGAAGTTGTATTGCTCAAACACCTTGGGAGTTAACCAATAAGGTGTGCATGACCACCCATGGAGCAAGATTTTCAAAAAGCTTAAGATTATTTTCTCCATTCTACATACCTATCTTTCTCATTTATCTTACATTGCAGACATTATACATCAAAGAATCATTCACTGTGCTTAAAATCTGTTCCAAACTAATACCCCCTGGAATAATTCAATACTTCATGTAAATCTAGTGATTCTGACCTTTAGGAGTTATCTAGTAATAATGACAATCTAATGAAATGAAAAATTCCCCTACACAATTGTAAGAACCAGATAAGACATGGAAAATAGCCAGGCATAGCAGGAAATCTTGCTCGTGTTATTTTGTAGTTGTTTGATACAGCATACATTTAGCACTTTATACTTTTATATGTCAGATATATGTCACTGGTATTTCAGGGTAATGTCATGGAGTTGAATTAGAGTAATTTTCTTTCTAAAGATCAAGGAAAAAATTTCTATATTTACCACTCAGATGTTACAGGCCATCTCACTGTCAAGCTCAGAAGTACTTTACTCCATCAGCAAAGAAAATATCTGTAGTTCACATATTGTTTGTATCCTTCTGACATCTGTTTTTCTGTTACTTAGAAGCCTTAATGAGATAAGCTGAACCCAAATCACCCAAAATAATGACATATTAAAGATGACTGTTTTGCATCCTTTGTAACTATAATTATAATTCCATTTTGTACATGGCCACAAAATCTTACATAGATTAGTATGTTTCGCTACTGAAAACTGAAACTCTGACCCTCCTGGGCTTTTAAAACTATTTTTAAAAGATATATATTAGATACTCTTAAGCTATAGATATAAAAACAGAGAATATATGGTAGATTCATCTTCATCAATGGGACTTCAAAGTGATGCATATATAGTATCCACTATTATGATATATATGTTGCATTATAGTAACATAATAATTAGATCTGTGTCCTGATTCTGTTTACTGTTGGTGTGACAAACTCCACTGCCTAAAGCAAAAAGATCACCTGCCTAGGGATGGCATGGTACTACTCACAATGTGCTGGGTCCTCTACATTAACAATCAATAAAATATCCCCAATGACTGGCCACAGATAAATGTAGTAGAGACTTCATTCAGTTAAGATTCTTTCTTCCCAAGTGTAAAGTTAATGACCAAGACTATCCAGCACAGTCTGTAAACATGACATAACATTTTATGTTAATTATATCATTCTTTACAACAATAAAAGTTATAACATTAGAATTTATATGCATAGTACCTCTAGTTATAGGAGCAGAAGATTAATGTGTGCTCTCTGGCTTGTATTAAGAGTTATGACCATTGTGTTAGTCATGCTAATGATGTGTTATAGTAGACTCCTAAAGACTATATAATTTGTATTTCTGTCTCTGTCTCTCTCTGTCTCTGTCTCTCTGTCTCTGTATATCTCTCTCTTACACACACATACACACACACACACACACACACACACACACACACACACACACATACACTACATCTAGGGATTTTGGTTCAGGAACCTTAAGCACATCAAAAGTCACAGATCGCAAAGACCCCTCTATAAAATGACATGGTGGCACTTGGCCAGGGAAAAAGGAAGTCTAACTGTTGCTCTTTACCTCTCATTCCATTCCTCCAAAGCCAGTTCTCAACCTCATCCCCATCTCTATATCAAAACACCAAATTGGGTCTCCCATTCATCTTTGCTCCCCATCTCCAGCTGATCATGTAGACCTTTTCCTCCAAACTTCATTCCCCTGACTCATCCCATTATCCCATCCTCCAACACCAGCAGGCATTCCCTAGAACATAGGCAAGGAAATAGGAAAGATAACTGCATATCTTCTCATTTCCCTCCTCTTCTCCAAATCCAATACAACTTTCCCATTCCAGCACTGTAGTTGAACACCTGCTGCAGCCTTCTCTCCCCCCCACCACCCCATTCCCAGTGGAACATACAGATCTTCCCCTCAAATCTCATCCCACCCCCACTCCACTCACTACTTTGTCCCAGTCCCCAACTCTAGCAGCCATTCTCTTGGAACCCAAAGGCCACTCTGCCCAGGGAAACAGGTATCATAACTGTAGATTTTTACCCTCCTTCATCTCTTCCAATTCCAGTCCCTCACATTGAATCTCTGTAGCAAACCACCTGTTGTAGCCTCCCTTCCCCTCTGTGCCCATCTCCAGCAGATCATGCATACCTTCCCCACCAACCCACCTCCATACTCACCCTGTAATCCAAGCTCACCTTCAGTTATCCCAACTGAAAGCCAATGTCAAGAGACTTTCCATGGGAACTCTCCAGCCAAGCCTGCCTGGGAAGCAAGTAGACCAGCAGAGCAGGTAGGCTAGCTTCAGATCTTCATGCCTCTCTTCCATGCCCAATCCCCCAGTCTCATGCTCAGCTCTGTAGCAGACTATCTGCTGTGGCTTCTCTTCACTCTCTACCTCCCTCCCCAGGATACTAAGCAGATCCTAGTGAAACAACCTACTTTCCTCCCTCCTATGGACTTCTTCAGCCACTATCCACCCCTAATAATAAGTATCCTAATACTTGGGAACACATTCTACCCAGCTCAAGCAGTCACCACATATTATTCCACTATCAGTATCCCAGAAGTATTTTATACCAGGCAACACACAGCCATAACAGTTTCCTAACAAACAGACCCAACAACACAAATCAAGGAACAAAACACCCACCCAACAATGACAAGACCAGACACCATCACCGAGAATTACAATTTTCAGAAGCCCAGAGGCCTAGACCACAAATACACAATAACTGCTGGGGCAATATGTCACCAGTACAGCTCAGCAACCAGGCCCTGAGTATAGCAATATAACACAAAATAACTGAAACACAAGACAAAGACCTGAAGAAACTTTATTAATACTGTGTGTGTGTGTGTGTGTGTGTGTGTGTGTAAAAACACAAACTCTGGAAGGAAATGAATAAAACTGTTCAAGATCTGAAAGTGGGAATACAATCAATAAAGAAAATCCAAACTGTGAGAAGTCTGGAAGTGAACATTTTGGGGACTTGAACAGAAACTTCAGAGGAAAGCCTCACCAAGAGAAAAAGTTAAAATTACAAAAAAAAAAAAAAAAAAAAAAATCCTGACACGGAACATCAAGGAAATCTTAGACAATATGAAAAGACCAAATCTAAGAGAAAGGAATCAAGAAAGGACAAGAATTCAAGCTCAAAGGCCCATAAAAGATATTCAACAAAATCACAGAAGAAAATTTTCCTAACTGAAATAAGAATTTGCTTATAAAGGTATAAGAAATATATAGAACACCAAATAAAAAGGCCTGAAAAGAAAGCCACCATCTTACTACTGTCAGAATGGCTAAAATTGGAAACACCAATGACAACTTATGCTGGAGAGGATGTGGAGAAAGGGGAACACTCCTCCACTGTTGGTGGGAGTGCAAGCTCATACAGCCATTTGGAGATCAGTATGGCAGTTCCTCAGGAAAATGGGAATTAGTTTGCCACAGGATCCAGAAATTCCCCTCTTAGGTATATATCCAAATGATCCACATCCATGCAACAAAGACTTGTGCTCAACTATGTTCACAGAAGCATTATTTGTAATAGCAAGAACCTGGAAGCAACCTAAATGCCCCTCAACTGAAGAATGGATAAAGAAGATTGGCATATCTACACAATGGAATATTACTCTGCAGAAAAAAAAATAAAGAAATCTTGAAATTTGCAGGAAAGTGGATGGAACTTGAAGAAACCATCCTGAATGAGGTAACCTGTAGAGAGCTGCTAAGTGCTACCCCTTAAAGATGGCGCTGGCTTCCACCAAGGGTGAGTGCTCTCTGGCGTAAATAAGGCCTTATTTGGTTAAGTCTGTTCAGCCTGTCTGCTTCTGCGTTACATTAGCCTATCTGCAGGGTCCACATAGCTCACTGGGGTTGGTTAGCACAAGGGTATTTAAGCCTGTGCAGGGGTCCTCTGGGGTCTTGTGGGTCAGAAGAACATGTTTAAGGATCCTGAATAAAACTACATGAAAAAGTTCTTCCCGGAGTCGCGTCTTCCTTGCTGACAGGAGTGGGCATGCACAAATGGTGGCCCATACAGAGAATCTTCAGATCAGAACTTCTTGCAGTCAGGGCAGCGCTGGTAAGTTCCCAAGGTAAATTGGGACCAAGTTAAGGCCCTCGGTAAAGAAGCGATAAGGTCTCCAACCTGTTTGGAAGTTAGTGCATAGTTGTATTGAAGACCAGAGGTACTGTAAAGAGGCGATGGAAAAAGGGAAAGCTGTGCTAGAAATGTTACAAGAAGAAAGATCAGAAGACGTTGAGAGCTCAGGAGAGTCAGGTACGGACGAAACTGATTCTGAGGAAGAATTGCAAGCCCTCGTAGAAAAGGTTCAGAAATAGTTCCCTAAAGAAAGGAGAAGGGAAGGAAAGGAGAAAACAGCTATGTAAGGAGGAGGAAAACCCTCACAGGACAATGCCATCGGTGCCTTCTCCTTATCAGAGTGAGGAAGGGCAGGGCCCAGGTACAGGGCGTTCCTTTTGCCCTGAGGTCTGGAAAGCCATATGAAATGACTTAACTCTGGCCTATCCAGTTTCCCAGGATGCCCAAGGCAATAGATATGAGGAGCCTTTATACTTTAATGTCATCAAGGCTTTGGCTGAGTCTATGAGAATATATGGAATTTCAGCTTCTTTTACTGTAGCTCAAGTTGAAGCCCTAAATAGGCATAGCATGACTCCTAGTGATTGGAGTGCACTGGCTCAAGCATGCCTGAACCCCGGACAGTACCTGGATTGGAAAGCCTTTCTGGCTGAGTATGCCAATGAGCAGGCTGCAGCTAATTTGGCCGCCGGAAATGCAGCATGGGACAGGGACATGTTGCTTGGACAGGGATGCTTTGCCAGTCAACAGACAGGATATCCATTACCAGTTTTTGAACAAGTAAACCAGATTGCCATAAAAGCATGGAAGTCATTACCTAATAAGGGAGAGGTGAGTGGTAACCTCACTAAGATACTGCAAGGCTCAATGGAACCATTTTCAGATTATATGGCCTGTTTGCGAGATTTTGGCATTACAGCAGCCATAGTTGCAGCTATCTCTTTTGCAGTTGTGGGTTCAGTTATGGCTGCCATGGCTATGAGCACATCAGTGCAGACAGTCTCTAAACTAAATGAGTTGTCCAAGAATGTGGCTACTGCCTTCGATGCTCAATCCACAATTGGTGCTCAACTAAAAGGAAGTTTAATGATTGTAAACCAAAGAATTGATCTGGTGCAGGAGCAAATAGATACCTTGTGGCAGCTGGCCCAATTGGGATATGAAATAAAATATCCAGGTTTGTGTGTTACCAGCATTCAGTATGAGAACTTTACACGTGCTGATAATTTGTCATGACAGTTGCCTAGCCTTCTTTTAGGAAATTGGTCTGTTGACTTTGATGACTTAATGTTACAGCTGCGAATGGCCATTCTTGCAGTAAATTCAACACATGTGGAAGCGGGACTGGCTGCCAGATTGTCATCATGGTTCCCGTTGCCATGGATCATCTGAAAGAGTGGGCAGGAATGGGAACCATGGCTGTCTTCTTGTTGCTTATCTTCTCTGTGGGCCTGTGGTGCCTTTGCAAGATGAGGTTTTCTCAGAAGCAGTATGCAGCTATGGTTGTCCAGGCATTTATAGCCATTGAGGCAGGATAGTCTCCCTAAGCATGGCTCACAGTCATGAACAAGTATAGATCCTTCATGCTCAGGTTGTATGGCTTAGCACTGCACTCCAAGTTAGCTCTGGAAGTGAGCAACTCTGAAAAGAGGAAGTCTGGTTGCATTGGGTTGGTGTCCAAGGCCCCACCTCCAGGAAAAAGATACCAGATGTGTGTGGCACTGACTTGGCTGACTACCAGGATTCAGGGTCATTATAATGTCCACTGCTTTACTGGAGACCAGACAACTACCCTGGCCTGTTGCATTATTAAAACAAAAAGGGGGAACTGTAGAGAGCTACGAAGTGCCGCACCTTAAAGATGGTGCTGGCTTCTGCCTTCCACCTCCCCGAGGGTGAGTGCTCTCTACTGTAAACAAGCCCTTATTTGGTTAAGTCTGTTCAGCCTGTCTGCTTCTGCGTTAGAGTAGCCTATCTGCAGGGTCCATGTAGCTCACTGGGGTTGGTTAGCGCAAGGGGATTTAAGCCTGTGCAAGCATTCCCCTGGAGTCCTGCAGGTTAGAAAAAGCATGTTCAAGGATCCGGATGAAAACTGCATGAAGAAGATCTTCCCCGAGTCACGTCTTCCTTGCTAGCAGGGGTGGATGCGCACAGTAACCCAGTCACAAAAAGAAGAAAATGGTATGTACTCGCTCATATATGATTTTAGACCTAGAGCAGAGGATCACCAGCCTATAATTCACACCACCAGAGGAACTAGGATACAAGGTGTATTCTAAGAAGTTTAAATATGGTCTTTCACAAAAGGGGGAAAGAACAAGTCCCACCAGAGCACATGGAAAGTAGGGGGCAGTGAATGGAGAAAGAACTAGGAAGATTGAGTCAAGATAGGAATAGAAGACAAAAAAGGGATATATAGAGAGGGAGAACATAAAAGAGGGAGCCATTATTGGTTTGAAGAGAAAACTGAACCTAAAGAAAGGTCTAGAGACCTACAAGATTGACTCCAACTAACAATTTCAGCAACCATGGAAAGACTACCATAAATGCCCTTTCTTGATAGTGAGATCATCAACTAAATTATCCACCACCATGGAGCCCACATCTAGTACCTGTTGGAAACAGAAGCAAATACCCATAACTAAACACTGAGTCAAACTAGAATCCAGATGCAGAGAGAGAGGACAGGACCAGGTTGCAGAAACACACAAAGACAACTGACCTGAGCAAGGAGGAGCTAATGGGCCCCAGGATTGATAGCTGGGAATCCAGCATAGGACTGACTCAGACCCCCTGAATATGGGTCTCATCTAGAATGACTGAGCAGTCTGAGAGACCTCAGACAGTAGAAACACTATCTATTCCTGGTGCACAAAAGGACCTTGTGGACACATCCCACATGGAGGGATACTCCCTTAACCTAGAGACAGGAGAGAAGTCCTAGTCCCTACTTCAAATGACTTGACAGATTTACATGACCTGACATGGATAGCATAGCCCTACATGTGGAATGGGGGTGAAGGGATGGGAGGGGAGGGTGGTCATGGTGCATGTGAGGGGGAAAAGAGGGTAAGTGGATGGGAGGGAAGGAAGGAGGGAGAGGAAACTGGGATCAACATGTAAAATTTTTAAATTATATTACTAATAAAAAAACCACCCTTCTTCATCACAACAATCAAAACACTAAGTGTATAGAACACAGAAAGAATAATAAAGCTGAAAGGGGAAAAGACTAAGCAGCACATAAACACAGAACTATAAGAATAATACTGGCCTATCAATGTGGGGCCACCTGTAATTTCCACCTACCTGGTGTCTGACCCCCACCACCAGTTTTCTACTGGAGTTCTGGGCCCCTCCCAGAGATCCACCTATCTCTGCGTGTCCACTCTGAGTTCCTGCAGGCTGGATCCTTGACCCCCATTGCAAGACCTCTGCTAAAGAGGCCCTACTCAGTTGGAGAGTGCTAGCTCGACCTGCCTATCGGTGCAGAAAAATCCTGAGTATGAACCCATCATTTGTCCCCCAACACCAGACCTTGGCTAGAGGCCTTGGATAGAGCTAGACCTGACTATCCCTGAGGAAACATCCTGTGGGCTAGCCTCTGCCAAAGAGGCCTCAGCTCTCCTCTGCTGGAGCCTGATCTTTGACCCCCATCATCAGGCCCCTGCCTACAGAGAGACCTCCTAGAGAGCTTGGCCCACCCAGAACTACAGATTTTGAACATCTGACCCACCTAAATCCATAGAGAGAGGGAGAAACCCCACCAACACCTAGTGGAAGAAGCTATGGGAAGATGGCAATACAAGAAAACACCTAACATCAGAAAGACAAGCATAACACCACCAGAATCTAGGGAATCTACACAAACTAGACCAGAACACAACAAAGCAAATGAATCAGAAGAGAACAACCCAAAAATTATCACCATAAAAATGATAGAGACTCTCAAAGAAGATGTGAGAAAATTCCTCAAAGACGTGGAAGATAAAACAAACAAAAAATAGGAAGAAATAAATAAATTTCTCAAAGAAAATATAGAAAGCCAAGAAAAAACAATTAACAGGTAAAGGAAATGGTTCAACACTTGAAAACGGAAATGGAGACAATAAAGAAAACACAAACCAAAGGAATGTTGGAAATAAAAAAACTGGACAAACGATCAGGAACTGCAGATGCAAGCAAAACAAACAGAATTCAAGAGATGGAAAAGAGGATCTCAGGTGCTGAAGATAAACTAGAGGAAATAGTTTTATCAACAAAAGAAAATCGTAAATCCAACAAACCCTTAACACAAAACATCCAGGAAATGTGGGTACCAGGTCTCATTATAGATGGTTGGCTAGGATTAACATACTAAAAAGGAAGCTATCTTACCAAAAGCAATCTACAGGTTCAACACAGTCCCCATCCAACAATTCATTATAAATATTAAAAGGAAATATTCAACTTCCTATGGAAACAACAAACAACAAAACAGGATAGCTAAGACCATCCTGAATGATAAAAGAACTGCTGGAGGTATCACCATCCCTGATTTCAAGATATACTACAGAACTATACTAATAAAAACACCATGGTATTAACCCAAAAGCAGAACACTGATCACTTGAATCAAATTGAAGACCTAGACAGAAAGCTAAACAGATATGGATATCTGTGGGTTTTTTTTTTTTTTGGTAAAGAAGCCAGAAATTCATACTAGAAAAAGAGAAAGCATCTTTAAGAGATGGTGTTGTTCGAACTGGATGGCTGCATGTAAAAGAATGAAAAAAGATGCATACCTATCATCCTGCACAAAATTCAATTCCAAATGGATCAAAACCTCAAAATCAAATATACTGAACCTGATAGAAAGCAAAGTTGGGAATAGCTTGAACTCA
Organism: Cricetiscus sungorus; assembly: GCA_030556225.1. Taxonomy (NCBI): domain Eukaryota; kingdom Metazoa; phylum Chordata; class Mammalia; order Rodentia; family Cricetidae; genus Cricetiscus; species Cricetiscus sungorus. Next base: position 11,745,998 of record JANBXA010000103.1, read on the forward strand.
TTAACACAGGAGGCTTTCTGAACAGTATATCATTAGCACAGATACTAAGATCAAAGATTAATGAACAGGACCTTATGAAACTGAAAAGCTTCTGCATGGCAAAGGACATTTTCACTCAGAAAAAGCAGCAGCATACAGAGTAAAAAAAAGTTTATTGCCAATGTCACATCTTTTAAAGGGCTAATATCAAAAATACATAAAGAACTAAATGACTGAATTAAAACACGGGGTACAGATCTAAACAGAGAATTCTCAAAGAAGATAATCAAATGGTTGAGATATCATAAAGATATTCACCATCCTTCATCATGAGGGATATGGAAAACGAAACTACTTTTAGTGATCTATCATTCACCATTGAGAATCATTTAGATCAATAAAACACGTGACAGCTGATGCTAGTAAGGGTGTGGAACAAAGGGAACAGTCATCCGTTACTGGTGGGAATGTACACTTGAACAGCCACTGTGGAAATCAGTGTGGCAGTTCCTCAGGAGCATACAAATTGGTCTTCCTCAAAATCCAGCTATACCACTCTTGGCCATTGAATGCAATTTGCCCCCATATGAAGTGGTACTACTAAGAGCTGTGGCTTTGTTGAAGTAGGCATAACCTTGGAGGAAGTGTGTCACTGTAGGGTGGGCTTTCAGGCCTCCTATGCTCAACCTATGTCCAGGGACACGAATACATTTCCTGTTGCCTGCAGATCCAGCTGTTGAACTCTTGGCTCTTTCTCCAGCATTAGTTGTATCTGCATGCTGTCATGCTATGTCCATTACGATTATGAACTTGGAACTACAAGCCACCTCAATTTAATTTTTTTCTTCACAAGAGTCGCTGTGGTAGTAGTGTATCTTCACAGTAATAGAAACCATAAAATGGACATATACCCAATGATTTTTTTCATCCTACTAGAAAGACACTTGTTCTTTATTTTCCCTTTTATTTATTTTTTTTTCTTATTTTACATATCAATCCCAGTTCCCATTCCCTCCCATCCACCCATGCCCTCCTCCTGTCCCATTTCCCACCCACTCTCCAGGGAGGGTGAGGCCTTCCAGAAGGAGTCATAAAAATCTGTCAAGTCATTTGGGGTAGGGCCTAGGCCCTCCCTCCTGTCTCTAGGCTAAGGGAGTATCCCTCCATGGAGAATGTGCCAAAGTCCTTTCATGCACTAGGAATATGTCCTGTTCCACTGTCAGAGGTCCAGTAGACTGCCTAGGCCTTTTAACTGACACCCACATACAGGGAGTTGATCCTATGTTGGTTTCCCAGCTATTAGTCTAGGATCCATGAGCTCCCCCTTGTTCAAGTCAACTGTCTCTGTGGGTTTCTGTAGCCTCATCTTGACCCATTTGCTCATAACTTCTCCTTCTCTGCAACTGGATTCCAGGAGTTTGGCTAAGTGTTTAGCTGTGGGTATCCACTTCTGTTTCCATCAACTACTAGATGAAGGCTCTATAATGGCATATAAGTTAGTTATCAATCTCATTAACAGGGAAGGTCATCCTTGTAGGTCTCTGGACATTCCCCTAGTTCCAGTTTTCTCTTCAAACCTATAATGGCTCCCTCTATTATGGTATCTTTTTCTTGCTCTCCTCTATTCCTCCCCTGACTCAATCTTCCTGGTCTCTCATGTTCTTCTCCCCTTCTCTTTTTCTACATTTTTCTCCTGTCAGAATGGCTAAAATGAGAACCATCAATGGCAGTTTATGCTCGAGAGAATATGGAGAAAGAGGAACACTCCTCCATTGCTGGTGTGAGTAAAAACTCCTACAGACATTTTTGGAGATCAGTATGGCATTTTCTCAAGAAAATGGGAATCAGTCTACCACAGGATCTGGCAACTCCTCTCTTAGGCATATACCCAAAAGATGTACACCCATGCAACAAAGATATCTGTTCAACTATGTTCATAGCAGCATTATTTGTAATAGCTAGAACCTGGAAACAACCTAGGTGCCCCACAACTGAAGAATGGATAAAGAAGTTGTGGTACATTTACACAATGGAATACTACTTGGGGGGTAGGGGGACCAATGGAATCTTGAAATTCGAAGGCATATGGATGAAACAAGAAGAAATCATCCTGAGTGAGGTAATCCAGTCACAAAAGATGAACATGGTATGTACTCACTCATAAATGGATTTTAGACATAGACCAAAGGATCATTAGCCTACAATTCACTCCACCAGGGAAGCTAGGATACAAGGAGGACCCTAAGAGAGACATACAAGGTCCCCCACAAAAGGGGAAAAGAACAACATCTCCTGAGCATATTGGGAGCAGGGTGGGGACAGTGAGTGGAGAGGGCATTAGAACACTTTTTTTATTTGTAATGGCCAGAAAGTGGAAACAACCTTGATGTCCTTCAATAGAAAAATGGGTTTTTTAAATATGCATTTATACAATAAAATATTATTCTGCAGTTAAAAAATAAAATTATAAAATTTCCAGGTAATTTTGGGCCATTTTAAACCTAATACAGAAGAAGTTTCCAAAAATGTATACATATATGGAGAAAACCTCAACGAAGTTGCTGAATAATGGGGGAGACTGAGCCCTAACTAGACATCTTGTCACTAAATGAAGCTTCCAGTACCAGCAACACTGGGTTATGTTTAATTGAGTTGTTTGCCAAAGTGGATCCCACAAAACCCCTAAATAACTCAGGCTATAGCCAGTACTATAAGTTGTTCTCCACAAACTGAGGACAAGGACCATTGCTGAATACAACACCTACACAACTCATTGAATGTGAAGGAGTCAAGCTCATGCATGTACTGAGTCTTCACTCCTCCATTCTAGCATCTTTGGTACAGGAAGGTACACTCCAAGCTAACAAATACCAGACATTATACAGAGAGTGACAGAACTTGAAACATTCAGCCTTAAAGGGGAAGTCTCCATCAAATCCCTACCCTCAAAGTTTGGGGAACTCCTCAGAGGAGGAGGTGGAAAGAGTGTAAAAGCACCAAGAGTGTAGAGGCACCAAAAAGCAAAGCTTTCTAAATCAATATGAGCAAAGTTCATATGAACTCACAGAGACAGAGGCAGTATCCATAGAGCCAGCCCGGTTCTGCACCAGATGGGTTACTGGAGCTGAAAGGAGAATTTACATATGTCCCATCCCTAAGCCATAAGCTATCTCTAATTGGCAACTACTTGCAAATGAAAATGTAGTTTCCTGCAAGGGAATCTCACTGGAAAAACAAACCACTCTTAAGGGCAGGCTGTATAGTTGGCAGCAGAAGGTAAACAGAAAGCAAACGCAGTGACATCTTTAGGAGTTCCTGTTCCTTGTCTCTTAATGTTGAGGCAGGATTCCTGTTTAAAATTTTTTCTTATTAACTTTTTAAAATTTTATTTTATTTGTGTGTCTTTTATTGTCTTGTATAATGTTACATGTTCTTTACATAAATATTATGGCTTCCAGATTAATGTTTCTGTGGGACTTCTGAGTGTGCAAATGAGTGGCTTTCTGTTTCTAGTATCTTCTCTCAGTCTCTTTTTCTACTGTTTGTTTTGACCAATACTGGCTGGGTAGTTTTTGTTATATTATATATTATATTTTTTATTAATAAAAAATAACCTAAACCTATCCTCCCATATACTAAATCATTCCTATTATACATATCTAGTACAATTTAAATTATTTATAAATGGTTGTTGGGCGATACAGTTTAAGAAATAATCACAAAATATAAGTCTATATGTGTTCAATAAATGAAAACTTTCTGAATATTTTCAACTTATAGCAGGTAAATATATGGAATATGAACTTGAATCATAATAAGGAGGATTGACTATGTGCTAAACCAGACCTCATTAAGGACTTGCCCTCTGACATGGGCTACAAAAGATCCAAAACCCAAATTCAAGTAAAATAATGATCACTCCCTCCAAAACATTCAGTGCAGGCTAGAAAAAAAATAGAGAAATGTTAAACCATTAAAAACTATTAAAAACTATATTACAGTTATCCCTGAGGGACCATCCTGAGTCCCTGCATGCCTGATCTTAGACCCCAATCGCTGGGCCTCCACAGGAGAGGGCTGATTCAACAATCATGGCACCTTCGGGGAACTTCCTGAAGCTGCACTGAGCACACTAGGCCTGCCTATCCACACTGGACCACCCTAAACCACCACCTGCTCTCTGACACCCACAATCTGTCCTCTGGCAGAGCTCCCGCCCCTGGCCAAGGACCTGCCTAACCTCTCGGGACCATTCTGAGTCCCTGCTTGCTGGATCTTTGACCCACATCGCCAGGCCTTGCCTGAGAAGAGACCTCCTAGAGAGATTGGACCATGCAGAGCTACAGACATCGAAATTCTGACCCACCTAAGCCCACCAGGGGAGTAGCATAGAGAGAGAGACCTCACCTGAACCCACTGGAAGAAGCAATAGGATGACTGCAATACAAGAAAACACCTAACAACAGAAAGACAAGCATAACACCACCAGAATCTAGGGAATCTACACCAACTAGACTGGAACACAACAAAGCAGATGAAGCAGAAGAGAATGACTCAAAAAATATTTTCATAAAAATGAGAGAGGTCTTAAAGAAGATGTGAGAAAATCTTTAAAGAAATGGAAGAAAAAAACAAAAATTTGGAAAAAAAGAACAAATCTCTTAAAGAAAGTAAGGAAAGAAAAGAAAAAATAATTAAACAGGTTAAGGAAACAGTTCAAGACTTGAAAACTGAAATAAAGACAATAAAGAAAATACAAACTGAAAGAATGCTGGACAGAAAAACTGGGCAAATGATCGGAAACTACAGACACAAGCATAACCAAGATGGAAGAGAGAATCTCAGGCGCTGAAGACAAACTAGAGAAAATAGATACATCAACCAAAGAAAATCTTAAATCCAACAAATCCTTAACACAAAACATCCAGGAAATGAGGGACACCATGAAAAGGCCAAACCTATGAATAATAGGATTAGAGGAAGATGAAGAAGCCCAGCTCAAAGGCACAAAAAACATATTCAACAAAATCATTGAAGAAAACTTTCCCAATCTGAAGAAGGATATGCCCATGAAAGTACAAGAAGCATACCAAACACCAAATAGACTGGACCAAAGTAAAAACCCTTGATGCATAATAATCAAAACGCCTAACACAGAGAATAAAGAAAGAATATTAAGAGCAGTGAAAGAAAAAGGCCAGGTAACACATAAAGGCAGACTGATCAAAATTACACCTGACTTCCCATGGAAACCCTCAAGGCCAGAAGGTCCTAGATAGATGTTCTACAAGTACTAAGAGTCCACGAATGCCTGTCCAGGCAACTATACCCAGAAAAACTCTCAATCACTATAGACAAAGAAAACAAGATATTTAATGACAAAGCCAGATTTTCACAATACATATCTACAAATCCAGCCCTTCAGAAAGTTCTGGAAGGAAAACTCCAACCCAAGGAAGTTAACTACACTCACAAATACATAGGCAATTGATAATCCCACTTCACCAGAACACAAAGGTAAAGCAGGACACTTATATTCACAATGCTACCGCCAACAACAAATCTAAAACAGACAAGCCTTAACAATCAATGGTCCTGACTTTCCCTCAACATTAATCATGTTAACTCACCTATAAAAAGACACAGGCAAAGAGAATGGATATAACGACAGAATCCATCCTTCTGCTGCATAAAAGAAACACATCTAAACTTCAAAAACAGACATTACCTCAGGGTAAAGGGTTTGGAAAAGATCTTCCAATCAAATCCACCCAAGAAACAAGCAGGTATGGCTATCCTAATATCTAACAAGTTAGACTTCAAACCAAAATCAATCAAGAGATGAAGACTGTCATTTTGTATTCATCACGGGAGAAATCCATAAGCACAAAGTCTTAATTCTGAATATCTATGCCCCAAATATAAAGGCATTCACATTTGTAAAAGAAATGCTACTAAAACTCAGACCTCACATAAAACCTCATACACTTAAAGTGGGAGACTTCAACACCCCACTCTAACCACTAACAGGACCACCAGACAGGAACTGAACTATGTTCATAGGAGCATTATTTGTAATAGCAAGAACCTGTATACAACCTAGATGCCCCTCAACAGAAGGATCGATGAAGAAGATGTGGCACATTCACACAATGGAATACTACTCTGCAGAAAAAAAAAAAATGAAATCTTGAAATTCCAGGCAAGTGGCTGGAACTTGAAGAAACCATCCTGAATAAGGTAACCCAGTCACAAAAAAGAGGAAGATGGTATGTACTTCTTCATATATGGATTTTAGACATAGAACAAAGGATCACCAACCTATAATTCACATCACCAGAGAAACTAGGATACAAGGAGGAATCTAACAGATTCATACAAGGTCCCTCATAGAAGGGAAAAGGTCAAGATCTTCTGAGCATATGGGGAGTGGGGGGAGTCAGTGAGTGGAGAGGGAGCTAGGAGAAAGAGAAGGAGAGGTAGGAAAGCATAGTGACTAGGAAGATTGCATCAGGTGAGGAATAAGAGAGAAAGAGAGAGAGGGAGAGAGACAGAGACAGAGACCGAGTGACAGAGAGAAAGAGACAGAGAGAGACAAAGAGCCCATAAAATGGGTTATAAGAGAAAACTGACTCTAGAGAAATGTTCAGAGACCTACAAGACTGACCCCAAGAAACAATTTGAGCAACACTGGAAAGGCTAGCATAAATGCCCTTCCCTGATGAGATCAAGACTCATCCACCATCATAGAGCCCTCATCTAGTAGTTGATGGAAACAGAAGCTAACACCCACAACTAAACATTAAGCTGGACGAGAATCCAGATGCAGAGAGGGAGGACAAGACCAGGCTGTGGAAACACACAGAGACAGCTTACCTGAACAAGGAGGAGATAATGGGCAGGAGGACTAATAGCTGGGAATCCAGGATGAGGCTGACTCAGATACCTTTAACATGGTTCTCAGCTAGAAGGCCTGGGTCATCTGGAGGACCTGGGACAGTGGGATTAGTATGTATCCCTGGTGAACAAAAGGACTTTGGGAGCACATCCCCCATGGAAGGATACTCCCTTAACCTAGAGACAGGAGAGAAGGCCCAGTCCCTACTCCAAATGACTTGACAGATTTATATGACCCCTCCTGTAAAGCATCACCCTACATGTGGAGGGGGGAAGAGGAGAGGGTGGGAGAGGGTGAAAGAGAGAGGGAAGGAAGGGGAGGCAACTGAGATTGATATATAAAAGAAAAATAAAAAATAAAAAAGGGGAGCGTAGGTAGGGTGCATGTCACAGGGAAAAGAGGGTAAGAGGGAGGGATGGAAGGAGGAATGGAGGGAGGATTAGAGGGAGGGAGAGGAAACTGTGATCCACATGTAAAATTTTTAAATTATTATTTTAAAAAAAGAAGGAAAAATGCTGCTGGATTAATTATATATATATGTATATATATAAATATATATTTAAAATGCTTTGACTTCAAAATTTAAGTGTAAGGACAAGTTACTGGGGAAAAGGATTTCTAATTTTGTTTCCACAAAAAATGAAAAGCTGTGGATCCCTTCCAGGCTAATGTGGTTTAATAGAGCAAGACCCCCTGAAGAAACGTCAATGGGACAATGCAGCATTGCAGACCACTACAGCCAGGATTTCTGCGTCTTCTTATGATTCCCCAATGACAGCGCCCCCTACCAGCAGGAAGCAGCTTGGAAAGAACGACGCCCAAATTCCCAAATATTGTTTATAAATGTTTGTTTTCATTTTTTTTTTAAAAAAAGGCATGTATAATTATGTCCAGCATAAAATAAATAAATGTTTAAAAAATAAAAAAGGAAAAATCATATATGGACAATTATGTTCAGGGTACTATGTAACTAGGAAACTACCAGCATAAAAAAAAAAAAAATCTCAGTTTCTTAATGCATCCCCACACAATAGCACAGCCACCAGTTATATATGAATAATATAAATAAAAGACTTACTTTTCATTTTAAGTAATTTAAATTTAAATCTCTGTAAAATGCCAGTAGCACTCATACACTCATATTAAAAGTGTAATTCTCAACATTTCTGTCACTACAGAATTGTCCATTAGAGAGCATTGCTTTACACAGGGATCATTCAGCATGACATGTCTATAAAAGGCCAGAAAGCAAGTATTTTAGTCTGTATAAAATTATAATATCTGTCACACTATTAAGCACAAACAATGGGTGTGGCTGCATTCAATCAAAGCATTAGTCATCACTGGTCCTCTACTTCCACACAATTCTCAGGTGTAACAGTGTTACTTTATTTTTATTTTTTCTTCAACTCTTTGAACATATGAAAGTTATTCTTAACTGATAGGCCACATAGAAAAGGGACTATGTCTTTTCAAATCCTGCCTGTCATGAGACACATGCTACCTACAGCAAAGAATTTTCCTCCTGGGGATTTTACTTGGTGGAAAGTTGAAGAAATAGCAGGAGTGGGCAGAGAGGAAGTAGGTAAAGAATGGAAGAAGCAAGGGCACAGGGATGAATACGAAGCAGAGCACATGCAGGGAACTACAAATCCAACAGTACATGATAATGAAATGTGGTACAAATACATAGTATAATGTAATTCACCATGAAGAAAAAGCATAAGATATAATCATGACATTTGCAAAAAATAGGTGGATATGGTAAATATTATTAATTGAGGTAACATATATGTGTGGTGGCGGGGTTGATAGGAGTGTATTTGTGTGGTATATGTGTGCATATGTTTTGGGGTGTGAGGAATATGGGTGTGTGTGTGTGTGTGTGTGTGTGTGTGTGTGTGTGTGTGTGTGTGTGATGACGTAAATGTCATATAACTAGAAAGGAAGACTGCAAGAGGAGAAAAATAAAGTGTTGAAACCTGATAAACTGATTGCTAATTTAAGATTTGAAATAAAGAAATGAAGAGTGTATAAGAGATAACATTGAAAGTAGCTGAAACCTAAGAAGAAAACTAGGAATTGAACCTAGATCCTCCAGAAGAGCAATTAATGCTCTTAATTACTAAGCTATTTCCCCAGTCCTACCACACACCTACTCCTCAACAATTGGTATATCACTTTCTTGTTATGAATGCAAGTTCCATGAAGGCTGCAGATATAACTCAGTGGTATAGTGCATATGTAGCATGTGCAAGACCCTCTATATTCAAGTCCAGGAAAAGGGAGATGGAAAATAAGGAAGAAGGGTGAGGAGAAGAAAGAGGAGAAAAACTTTCATGGTTTCTATTTTCTTACATGTGGACTATATTAATCTACCAAAAGTTATCTTTATCAGAAAATAATATACATCTATGTTGCCTCTCTCATTGTTCTTTAGCTGATAGATATTCCATATACATTCAAACTTAATAGGAAATATAGCAACAATTTAGTTTAATATCCATATTTATGTCATTATACATTTGCCCATGTTATAAAACTAATTTTTATAATTTCATTATCATGAAAAAATGTAAAAAAAAAAAACCTTGCATTGTGCTGTTAAAATAATATGCCTGTCTAGCAGCTCTACCTCCAGTTTCACAAATGTGACAGATCATCTTATTCTGTCCATGCTTTATGCATGGAACTAACTTGCCAGTTGAAAAACACATGTGATGCATTGTTCTTTGTTATTCCTGAGAAGGCATAAACAATAGCATCTAATAATTGTGTAACATTTAAACTGATGTCAGTTGCATTAATGCTTTGTGCACCTTGTATTTGTTTATATAAATCTGGCAATAGCAGCATCATAACCATACTTTCATGCAGACAGCATAAAAGGTATATTGGTGGGCTCCCTGGCTATGCTGAGCAAAAGCCAATGGTTTTTCTTCCTGGTCTTTGCTTGGCATCAATTTTAGTTTAACTATATAATGAAGCATGATTCTATTTTTAAAAGAAAGCTTTATTGGTATACCATTGATATACAATAAAATTTACAATTTGACTATGTATAATTGTCCCTTCATATTTATGAGTATCATGTGTAAATATTTAACCAACCATGTATTTAAAATATTTGGAGAAAAAAATACATCTGAATTTGTGCAGACTTTCCTCCTTACCATTATTCCCTGAACAATATAGCAAAACAACTATTTACATGCCAGTACATTTAACTGTGTTTTATAAGGAACATGGGTATGATTCATAATACATACAAAATACATGAGAAATTTATATGTTATATTCAAATACTACATGATTTTATGTGAGGCTCTTGTACATCTCTCTTTGGGGAGACATTAAGAGTCCTGGGATCAACTCCAATAAATACTGAGTGATGGCTGTAATTTAATATGTTTTGCGTATCTGTTTTGTTAACTGAGCCAATTTTCTGTATACTTAGCTGGCCTTAAACTCATATATAGCCAAGAATGATCTTGAACTTTTAATTCACCTACATCTACCTACTAAATGCTTAGATTATATGTGTGTACCATTATGCCCAGTGTTTATGATATTGGGGATCAAACCCAGGATCTCATGCATGTTAAGCAAGGTTTCTACTAATTTAGCTGCTTAACAAGTTCTAGTGTGCTTACTGTTGTGAAGTTGCCATTACAATCACTATGATCAAGATAGTGAAAGTAAAAAAAATCAAGAAAAAAAGAAAGAAGATAGTGAATATACCTACCATCCTCAACAGCATCCTTTATCCCCTTTACAACTATATAGCCTTATAAATTATACTATCTTAAACTTCAGCTTGTGCTTCATTTCAGGCCAGATCAATATCCATATATTGAGTTCTGACTATGGAAAGGTAATATTTAGGAAATGAGGATAGAAGATAAGTGGGAATGGTCATTGCCCTTGAAATTGTACCCACACTCTGAGCTAGTACACATTCATAAGCATCCCAGACACACTCCTAAGTAAATTATTCCAATACAATACATTACAGTACAAAGAAGAAAAACAGACACCTTCAATGACTTAGTGCTTGCATTATAGAGAACATCTGTGAGGGATAGATTTGTTTTCTGGGGCTTATCATAAATATGTCCATGGTATTCTCTTGGTATTAAAAATATACCACCTTGCCGATATAAGCCCTACATCAAAATATATATGAGAATAAATACATATACTCTGTATATATTCAAGAATATATTTTCAAGATGAGCTAATTTCAGAACAAAAGTACAAGTAAAAAATTCATACAGTTGCCATGCTTTGTGAAAGCCCACAGGAAGAGTGGATAGGGAGGGAGGTAAAAGTGGAGGTGGAGAAGAAGGGATGGAAGGAGAGAAGGGAGGTAAATCTGTAATCACAGTATAAAATAAAAGGAAAATTTTTAATTAATAAAATAATTCATACAGTTATTCTTCTGTTATTGTACTCCCACCACTAGTCCAGTTTTCACAGTATAGAAGGCCCATACTTCCCACAAAATGGCTGTTTATATTAAATTATGTTAAGAAAGATCCCTTATTTATATTTGTTAGTTCAGTATTGTAATCCAAACAACCAGACAAGAGGAAATGTTACCTAACAATTCAAATCTTCCTGAATAAGACAAACAAGACTATACACACATATCTCAAAGATCTGTACCAGCAGCTTGTACGGTCTGATGTGCTTTGTCTTCTCCAAAACCCATTTTGGAGTTTAATCCACATGGTAAAGCATTATGAGTGTGGAAATTTAGAATACGGGTCCTTAGAATATGGTAGGATAACTATGACAGGTAAGAGGAAGACAAACAAGGATAAACAGGGGTAGGCTCCCTATCTCTCCCCATGTGATTTCTGGTGCAGCAGCAAGGCTCTTCCAGCAACAACACCACCCTCAGATGCAGCCCTTTTATATATCTTGGTCTAGAACTGTGGACCAAAATTAACTCAGTTTTTTACAGGTCACATGATGTATGGCATTGTGTCATTAACAACAAAAAATATATTAAAACACAAAACTGAACAATAAGTGAATAACAGATTGCATCGCTGAGCCTTGAAAGGGAAGATTATCCAAAGAGAGAACTTCATACCAGGGATTACTTTTCCCTTGAGACACTTGATGGCCCAGGGGAGGCAAACCGTAAGAAGCAGCCTCATTGAGCAGAGCTTGACTAGAGCTCATAAAGACTAGAAAAGCAAAACTCAGAATTCAAGGCCAAATAAAAAGAGCTGTGACGTTCCCACCTGGAATGTCACATCAACTGTACCCCAGAAAGAGGCAGCTGAGGAGTATACACACTGAGAAGTCCATGTAAATGACAGAAGTCTCCCTGAAATTTCACTTCTATAGCTCCACCATATGATGTTTCCCATATTTCCCTGTGGAAAATTGGTCCTAGTGAGGTCAGATAAACTTCAGAAGAGGGAGCACACATAAGAGATTCACCAAGGAGATTCAGCCTAAATAAACATGGCTCAGGGAATAGGAAAACATTGGTCAAGGAGGGCTTGACCTATAAAGCTTCATCTATAACAAATTAACCCAAGATCTCTTGTAGAACATGATGACAGTAGTTAACAATAATGGATTATTTGCTTAATATTACTAATAAACAATGAGCCCCATGCTAAGTGATGAATGTGGTTGTTATCTTGCATAATGTATGAATAGATAATTTTATAAACTACAAGTATGTGTAATTTTTGTTTGTTAATTATATCCTGATAAAGCTATAAAGCCTGAGAGACAAATACCTTAATTATTAACCTTCACAATGAGAATATCAAAGGTGATTTAAGCAAACCTAGAGGGGAAAAAAGAAAATTGGAAAATAAATTAAAATAATAAGAAAATGCACTTGTTAAATAAAAACAAAAGTTCAGTCCAGCTGAGGCTTTGGGTGACATTAGGTCTACTCATCATCTACTCAGAGCCATGTGTGAGAGGCCACACTAGAACTACCACATAAGCAGTCACCACAGAAGTGTAAGGAACAAAAAAATATTGGCCTATGGCATTAAATTTGGTGGCAAATTTTTGTGCAAAGATAGGTATCTGAAATATCTTTCCTGAGTAACAAGAATACCAATGGGTATTGTAACATCTTAGGTAACCTCTAAATGAAAGAAAATGACTATGTCATTAAAAAGCTAATGGGAGAAAAGAAAGAACAATAAAGCCAACCCAAACTTGAGATCTATGTCTGTGATACTAATTTTCACAAGCACAAGACCAGTGCTCCTGCAACAGTACCAAAAAAAAAAAAAAAAAAAAATAACAAAAAAAAACAAGGTAAATGATTAATAAACAGGAATCAAATTATGTTGTCAGGGTACTAGAAATCTGTGGATAATCAATAATAAAAATGAAATAAAAAACTGTGATGAAAAATTAAGTTGACATATGGAAGAGGGAGACATTCTGGAGAAGCTAATAATACCCAAATCTGCACCACCATAACCCACCCCCCCAAAACATGAGCTAATTTTGGCTTTAGATAACATGTGGTGTGGTTGCACCTGCTTGGCATGCCTTGTAAATGTCTCAGAAGAGGGGAAGATTGATGGCTGGAGGAAGCTGAAACAACACTGATGTACTCACAAGGTGTCTCTGAAGTCTGATGCTAGACATGAACAAGAAAACAGAGGTGAAGCCTTTCTCTACAACCCAAAATGAATTTTGTTGCTAGTACTTCAAAAATGTAGACTGGCTTCAAAACACTGTCAAGACTGCCCTTAAATGGAGAAGGGAAAGTGGAACACAGTCGATAGAGTCACAAAGAGAATAATGAAGGGAGCAAAGTAGATGAGCAGGGAAGAGGTGAGAGTCAGGGAAGGGTGGCTAAGACTGAAGATGTTTGTAAAAACTATAGGAAAACCTGCTAGTTTTTAAACTTTCAAATATACATATGCACACATAGATACACATACACTCATAAATAAATACATTAAAAAACAAATGAGATTAAATACCTGGAAGATACTGTTTCAAGAAAGAAAGAAAAAAGAACGGTTTTCCTTGAAATAATAATTTGTCAGATATAAGCCTGGAGATGTGGGCTAAGTTTAGTTTCTTCCCTGGCAGGGACTTTTGCTTTATTAATGGGAAGAGGAAAGTGCACAAAGCCTTGATCTTCTACAAAAGACTAACACAGACAATGAAGGAGCGCAGAAAGCAGGAGAAACAGTTTTCCTTGTGAAGAGTGGAGCATACCAAATGGTCAGCTCTAAAAACATATGAAAGTTACAAACCTATTCCGACTGAGCAGGTTGAACTTAGGAATATATGCATAAATACACATACATAAATATAAAACCACAATAAGTAAAACAGAAAAATAGGTCATGAATTAAAGGGGAGCAAAGGAGAGGTAAAATGGGAGGAAAGGGAAGGAAGAATGGTATAATTGCATTATAATACTAAAAAAAAATAAAAGAAACATTTCTTTTTTAAATTTTCAAACCAACCATTTATTTTCTGAATTTAGGAAATCCTTAGAAGAGATCAGTTTTCTTCTGCTGACTATTGTGTATAGCACAATATGACAAATATCACACTGGCCTAGGAATCTGAAGATCTGCTTTCTAATCTGAACTCATCTCTGGGCTTCTTTTGTGTTTATAAAAAATATTTCCTGTCTGTGGTACATGAATACTGTGGATGGGGGAGTGAAAACTCTAAACATAAATGTTTCCCTTCCTCCTAGCTGGAATTAAGTAAACTAAAGAGTATGGAAAACATCTTCACTGAAAAACGTTCCTCAGATATCCAGAATTGAACCCTCTACACAAAAATACGATATTTCATTGCTTTTGCCTCTGTAAGCACAGTAAATATGTGTTTTCACCATACATAGATTTGAAAGGTTTGGAAAATATTACCAGTGTAATATATTATGAAGTGTCCACAATATAAGCAAAGGGGTACATCCATCAACTTTAAAAGCTATAATGAAAAGAGCTTTGAAGAAATTAACTCCCAAGTTATGAGAACACTCCACATTCTGAACTCATGCCAGCATCTTTGTTCCTTTCCTGTTTAAAATGCTCACTGATGTTCAAAAGTCTTTGATGCAAACCCACTCCTGGAGTAATGGCCACAAATTATTAGGATTGTGATGATTTTGTGAACTAGTAACTGACATAACATGCAGGAAAACAGGACCAAATGACATGACTAAGACAGACTTTGCTAAAAATTTGATGTTCTAAAGTGTAATTAGCTGCCTCTTTAGCAGATGGCATGGGGTTATCCAGTTATCGCTGGAAAACAACAGGAAGTATTTAAATGTGCCCTTTCAGATCCTGAAGACTTGATAGACAGCAAAAGCTTACAGGTGTCATCTTCTTTACCAGTGAAGCCTTTGCTGATGGTTTCCCTCATTCTTGGTGGCAGTATAAATAGGGAAACAAATGGTCAGTAAACTGCTTAATGGTGACATTTATTGAGAACATCATGAAAATGATCTTTCAGTAAGAATTATCCAGGGGGGAAAAAGGAGTCATTTAGAAAAACCCCCTGTCAAGCCGTCTTGAACATCTTCTTTAAATTTAAATAAGCTGTGTTATCTCATGCTTTCGCGATGGCAAATGGAAAGCACAAATTAACAGGTTGTTAAGTCCAACTAAGAGTTTCCTTCCTGCCACTGTTATTTGTAAAAAATAAGCCGCATTCACATTTATCTTTAAAAAAATTTCCAAAAGTCAGGCGAGCTGAGGAAAGACCTCTTTGAACCTTAATTATAATGTGTGAGGAAATAAGAAATGTCGCTACGCATGAGGACACACGCTTACATGACAGTGTAGTGAATAGATTGTGACTTTTGGTGTGGACAACTTGTTGTGATTGATGCTGTGTTTTTAAGGGATGGGTTGCATCCCTCCATCAAGGTTAGAATACCAGGCTTTAGAAGTAAGCACACTTGAATTCCAAACTGAGATCTAACATTTACTGCCTGTAATCTTGATAATGACCCACACTAGACTTTGTTGTCAGTAATTTTCAAATGGGACTATAGTTACACTCCATGCTTTCCCTCTGAGAAATGGACAGCACATTGTAGGTGTATATACACTGCTCAAAGCATGATATTAATTGAGCAGTGTCTTATTCTTTGTTGGGGTCCTACAACAAAACAGCACACATTAGAAAAATTATAAGCAATATGCATGTGTGTCTGTTCTAAAGGCAGACAAGTGCAAAGGTGAAGGAGTGCATTTGGTGACCTTTCAGTTGAAATCTGTCTTAATGTATCATGTGGAATATCCTTTTATACTTTGTGAATGGGTGTTTATCGTGGTTGTGTTAATAAACAAGCTGACTGGCCAACAGCTGCACAGGTAGAGGTTAGGCCAGACTTGCAGAAAAAAGAGAGCATGAGGAAGAAGGGAAGGAGTCCCTCAGAACTGGAAAGAAACACAGAGAAAAGGAAATGAACTTGTCACAATGAGAAAAGGCATTCTTATCTATCAGAACATAGATAAGAAACATCTACTAATTTTAAAAAGTAAGAGTTAGCTAGTAATAAGCCTAAGCTATTGACTGAACATTTATAATTAATATTAAGCCTCCTTGTGATTATTTGGGAACAGCTGCCAAGACACAGAGAAATTCTGCCTACAGTGTCATATGATGAAAAGTATCCTGTTGCAAAAGAAAAGATGAGAGAGAAAAAAAAGTAGCCCAACTTCACCTTTTTATAACTAAGCCACCCCTGTGATTGACAGCCTTAATTGATATCAAGAAAAAGGTTCCACATTCTAATTACCTCTTCAGAGATTCACCCTGAAATACTGCCATGAAATAGTTAAATTTCACAACCAACTTTTGAGATGAAAACTACTTCACTATTATTTGCTGTGGTTACTGAGGGATAAAGTCACATAATCCCTAATTACCTAATGTGTTCCTAACACAAGTAACTTCATTGCCAAGCAGATAAACTAAGCTCCAAGCTATGTATGTCCTTACAATATCTTCAGAAAATCTTTTATGAAAAAAAAATGCAAGCTCTGTTAAATTCTTTTCTAGGAATTGTTTGTTACTCTGTTTTTCAGAAGCTTCTAAGAAACAGATTGTGCTAACCTTGGAGCAGGGCAGAACTCCAGAGAAGAATCCACAGTTCTGCAGCTGTAGAGTGAACAAAGTGAAAACAGGGAATTGAGGAAAAATATCTGGATGGTCACCCCTATAATCAGTCACCAGCAGAAGATACAGTTTGCATAAGGCTGCATGCCAGTTAGTGAAGTTCCCTAGAATCATATAGACAGCAACTGCTCTAGTCACACAGGCAAACAGCCAGTATTCTTGGAGGCTGATACCAACAGGACTTCCAATGGCAACAATTGTCATAGATGTTAGCAGCTGCCTCTCCAAAATCATCTTCAGATATATGGTGTAAAAGAATCGCTTCTCCTTCTGTAAATGTTCTATTCCACTGGGAAATAAAGATTGACATCATTTAGGTGCTGCAAGGAATGTAAGGACATCCTCTCCTGCTATTTGCAGGGCACCAAAAGCTCTGAACTTCATATGAATTTTAGTTTGATTTACAGGGGAATGAAGAAAAACACTGCATGGCTCCCACTCTGTGGGAAATGTCAAAGCCACAGCAATTTTATATTATTTGACCATGTTCAGATTCTTGTTTTTACAAAAGGAAAAGATGGTTCTGCAAACAATCCACCATAGGTTCTGAAGGATAACTGTATATGGTGAGTTAATCTACTTTAAATATACTGCCTAAGTATATTTAATGCCTAAGTATAAAAATGCGGGATAAGAGTGTCTAAGTACACTCTTAATGTTAATGCACTCAAAGGTAGAAGATAATAGTGAAGAATGACAAGGAAAATATGGTAAACAGTTTAAAACTGAAAGTAAAGTTGCAAGGGGTATTTTAATGTTTAGGAACAGTTCCTTCCTTAAGCAGGAGGAAAATACTTAGTCAAGAGAGCCTTGGGTCTATCCAGAAAGGTTATTGATTGCTTTAACCTGCTTGTCTCACCAGATTAAAAACATGGGAGGTGGAAGACCTTTGGCTTACGTTCACAGCCTCACTTTCCACATTTGCAAAGGGTAATGTATTTTACAGCTGTCTTAAAACTTATAGAGGATAAGCTATTTTTTAAACAAAATACTCTAATATTAGTCATTAGTCACTCAAATGGTAACTGTCATGCCGGTCTGTCAGTCATCAGTATACTTCTATAATACATGATTGATGAACATCTCACATTTGCACTCTAAGGAAATACCAAAGCACACACACCACACACACACACACACACACACACACACACACACACACACACACACACACACACCTCTAGTGTTTCCTTCATTCTCATGGGTAACTCCAGGTCTGTTAGAAACAAAAGTACTTAGAATATCCTGGAGGAGTATCTGAAGTTTTAGCAAAGTGGTAACATACAAAAATATATGAATATGACTTTAAAACATGCTTACTGGGGATATTATGCCACAAAAAAATAATCCTGGCCACTCCTAAAGAATAAGATTCCCATTTCAATCCACAGTCTAAACTCCACTGCTTAAAACTGAACAGTGAACACAACAGAAGTGACCTGTGCCTCTCTATATAGTGTCTCCTGTAGGACAAATAAAATATCTTAGATATTCCTTGCTTTAGGCAGGGGCATAGAGTTTACAGAGCCTAATGTTCCTGAAGGCTTGTTTCGCTGTTCAGAATCTCATTGCTCATCACTGGCTTCTATGCATGATTCTATCATAAACTGTTAGTGTGCAAAGCTTCTTGCTGCTATAATAGTGTGCCAAATGTCTGTACATTGTACATGTATTTATTCTCTGCACTAAAATAATCTCTTCAGCCTCAGAAGTCTTGAATCTCTGAAAAAAACTAAAAGGAAAAACACCACTTCAACCCAAGTACTTCTAATTCACCATTCTGAGAATGCATTTAGAGGTACTATCACCACAGTTGTTATGAGTGGAAACATTTTACCTCCCATACCCATTGTGTACCAATGAAAAACCAGGCAGAGCATTTAATTCAATCATTCTCCTGACAGATGCCCACTTCTTCATTAGTCAAACTACATTTTTATTTTACTTATTATATGTCTTAAATGGTTGTTTATTTTCTAATGAGAGACAGAAAGGGTGTTTGTCTGAATGGAGGGGGAGATAGAGAGAAAATGGAGGAGTAGGGAGAGGAAAAACCATAATGAGAATACATTGTATGAAAAAATCTATTTTCAATAAAAGAAAAAAGGTTAAAAGACAACTTTTTACCATGTGTCCTTAGTTTACATTCTCTATTGTTGATTTACCCTATCCTCAGAGCAAGGGGCCTCTATTAAATCTGAATTCTACCCCATCATCCTGAATGATGTCCCAGACAGAAATGTACCAAATGAATATACAAGTCTCTTACCTGAAGACAGTGATCAACATGCTCTCTGCCTACCCTCTGCTCCCCTGCAGTCCCCCAAGCCTAGTCTGTGTCACAGCATAAGTCCCACCAGAACACTCATGCCCCACTGTTCTCTCCTAACTGCATTTGACTGGAAGGCAGGGAATGGTTTATGCTATTTTCATTCCACTGCTCTAACTGATGCTGTCCTCTAACCATGTGTCTGATTAGTTTGTGTGTGAATGTCTCATTTCTAAGCAGAACTATTCTCATTATAATCTCCCTCACTTTTTCTTGTGGCATAAAGTATGCCAATGCATCTCTAAACTGAAGTTTCATTGAACTATATGATTATACTAAAGCCCCTTCTAATTCTAGTGAGCTGAGATCATGTCAAGGGCTGAAGGTAAACGGGACAGTGTAGAAGAATGAAAGAGAGAAAGAAGTCCCAAGTTTCCAAATGGCATTCATTCGGTGTATTCTTTAATATGCAAGCTATAAAGTGGTTGTTATGCACTGCAGGTAAAATGTATTCATATTCTGAGCATTGGGAAAATTTCCCTGTAAAACATAAGAAATAGCTAGCATGCCAATGAAGCATCTGTCCTTTGAGGACTACCTAGCTTGCAAAAAAAAAAAAAAAAAAAAACCAAGACAACAAAGCCAAAAATTGCTGAAGGCAAAATATGTCAATCTTTAATGTATTGTGGTAAGAACATTAAAGGGCTTCTTACCAGACATAAAGTCTTTCAATGCAGACAGAATTTTGTAGTTGCCATCAATGATGCAGCCTGAAAAACAAAGAGAAATGTGTTAGCATTAAATGTAGAGCTCCCAAGACCATTGTGTTTAAAAGTTCTTTCTTAGGAAAGCTAATTAATTCATTATGAGTTCAATCTGTATTTCCTGAGAGCCTCCTGTACCCACCTCTGGGTTCTATTTGACTACCTTTGTAAACCTGAATGACTTACTGAACTTCCTTGTGGCCAGTTCCCTCTGTGGCTGAATGAATGAGACACAATGCTGTGCTCTGAGTCTGAAAAGTACTCCATGGGACCAAGTTTGAACACTGACTTTCCACCTGGTAGTGAAGTTTGGAGAAGTGAAGGAACTTTGGGGAAATGGGGCCTAGGGGTCTCGCTGACAGAAAGAGTCCATTAGAAGTATGCATGCCATTGATGGATGAACCTACTTCTGGTTCTGGTTCTTATGTCATTTCCTGCCTGTCATCGTGTGAAGAAGCAGCTGTTTTCTGATACTGCCACCATGGAAAGGTTAATACTTTCCACTGCACCTTCACTGTCATGGACTGAAATCTCATAACACCGTCAGCCAAAAGCTTTCCCTTCCTTTAGCTGTTTACTATGAAGGAGTATCATGAAAATCGCAAATGATACATACTGATTGCAGGTCAAATACAAACATTCAGAACAAAGGCAAGCATCTGATAACCTACATTTAAGTGGATTATAGCATCTTGTTAACAGTTTTTGTCATCTTTCCTGTGACTTCCTAGATTTTCCAGGCAAGGCACTCTACTAAATATGCTAGAGAATCAAAGGAGATATTACAAACTCAACACTCATTGCTTGCCTTTCAAAATTTTTGCTATCCAAGAAGTAGTGCACTGGAATTATATAATAATAATGTCACAGAAGACATATAAAGTGTTTTAAAAATTAGAAAGAGAACAGATGCCATTCCTAAGCTTCTATTATGGCTCTTTTATTATCATATGATTTTCTTCATAATTTTGTTCCCTTGCTTTCTTTTTTCCCTCATCCTACTTGACTGAATGGCAGCAGAAAGGTTAGAACCATTGCTATTTCATCTTTGACTCATTTTGCTATATACAAATTACAATAATAAAGAAAAACTTCAGCCATATGGCTTGATGATAGCAAAAAGCTTTAGATTCCGATTGTGAACAATTGATCTCAAACTGAATATCCAGACAGGGAATAATGTCTAAAAAATAGTGGAAAGTACCAATTAACTTATGCTTCTTTGGTGGAAAAAAAGGACCAGATACTGACATTTATTTTCTATAAGAAAATATTCTAACAGTTTCAGTAGGAGAAAAATAGTTATGTCAGAGCTAAGAAGCACATTGTAGATACTGATGCATAAAAGAGTCTTACAACAAAAACTTTGATGAGAAAGTTGAACTAGGAAATCTATGGCAGAGATTTTTCTGTGAGACCCCATGTATATAGATTGGTCATGATACATGGCTTTTAAAACAAAGAATGGTTGGAGAAATGCTTCAGAAGTTAGGAGTATGTATTTCTCTTGCTGAGGACCTGAGCCCAGTTCCCAGCATCCAGATAAAGCAACTCACAGCACCCTGGAACTCAAACTCCATGGAATCAATTGCCTACTTCTGGCTTCATATGTACATACCTAGACATAGACACATACATATACACATAAAAACTTAAAACATAATACAATCTTGACACTTAAAGAACCAAGCTGATAAATCAGTTTGTTCTGTCCTAAAGCTATCATTAAAAATAACCTGTTAGTAATATTTATCACACCATATCCCTCTACCAAAACTTACAGTTGTTTCAGTAGAATTTGTCACATCCTTTATTTCATTTTCCATTAAGAGTAATTGAAATATTAGGCATTTGTTTTTCTATGAAATCATGTTAACTAAATATTCTCCCCAAACCCCAATTTTTTTAATGCAATGGTAATGTAAAAACATCTGGGAAGAATCCCAAAGGCAAAATTAATGAGGATGATAATGATTAATAACAAACTAAAAATTGGCTGAAGAGATAAGTTGGTAGTATCTCCTGGGCAAGTGTCAACCACAGGAGCTCAACCTTTGGGAACTAGTCTTGTGAAGCTGAACACTTAGGATAAGGCTGTGGGGGTTGCCAAGAGACAGATTGCTGGATACAAGATCCCTACAGTATGAGCACAGCATGCAACACAGTTCTGCATATGAGAAGCTGAGAGAGCTAATGAAACACCTGCCTGAGCCAGTTCTCTATTCCAGGATGGCAGAGATACAACAAATGAAAATAGTCTCTTATTTAAAAGTCTAAGCAAAGAACTATTGTCATATGCATATGGGTATGAACATTACCCTATGCAAGGATGAAGAGAGGTGTAGACACCAGTGGGCTTCCCATAACAACACAACCTCTTGGGAAGAACATGTCTTATACTAAGCTCACACATAATTCCCACAGTCACATATTAGGCTCAAATAACCATCAAATGCATGAGAAAAATAAGCCATCTTCCACAGGAATAGGTAGAGAATTGCAAACAATATATTTAGATCCCAAAAGATTCTAACACTAAAATGCACAGTATATGTTTGCCAAGGAATCCAGTATTTAAAGAATAAAGATCAAATCACAGTCAGGCAAGGATCAAGAGAATATTGAAAATGACTGAGGAGACATAACAAAGAACCAAGGACCACAAAGCCAAAAATCTTGAAAAGAAGTGCAGAAATTGAAGCTCAAAACTCAAGGGATGAGATAAACAGTACAAGAAACAAAACCAGACAGAAAATGAATAAAAGTCATGCAGACAAGTTAAACAAGTGTAGAATGAATAAATGAGATAATGAGAAGAGAATAAGAAGATTTACATGCCAAACCATTGTTCCAGATAAAAATAACAAAGATGAGGGCATGGACAATAGCTAAAGACTAGTTCACACTGGCAAGATGGTTTAGCCAGTGAAGACACCTGCTGCCAAAACAGACAACCAAATTTCAATTCCCAGGACCCACAGTGAAGTAGAAAACTGATTCATGTAAGTTGTGTTCTGACCACAAGATGCATTCCATGGCTCATAAGTGTAACACACACACACACACACACACACACACACACACACACACACACACAAATAAATTGATAAATAAATATTTAAAATTATACCAAAGAGTAAGAATTTTCTTTATATGATAAGACATGGAAGTATTTAAGTGGGCTTTTGAGAAACAGAAAAACTGTAAACTATATACAAAACAGTAAAATACTTGAAAATTAAAGACACAAACAAAACTCTTTAGGGAGAGATCAAAGACAATGTGAGCAGGAATAAACATAGTGGAATCAAATAAAAATACTACATATCAACTGTCACATCAGCAACTCATACCTGCACACCCTGAAATTAGGAGGGTGAAATACACTCTTACATGAATGTAAACATGATACAGGACAGAAAAGGCAATGAAAACCATTAGCAATGTAAAGGAATGGGTTAACAAAACAATTATTCAGACTAACTAAGTATGCTTAAAAACAAAGAAGTGAATCTATCAGAAGGCTGATCTCCAAATTATATAAAGAACTCAAGAAACTAGACTTAAATACCAAATATTCCAATTAGAAATGGGACAATGGTCTAAACAGAATACTCTCAACAGAAGAATTTCAAATAGCTGAGATACACTTAACAAATTGTTCAGCATCCTTAGCTGTCTGGACAATGCAAATCAAAACAACATTGAGATACCATCTTACCCCTGTCAGAATTGCTAAGATCAAAAACACTTATGACAGCTTATGTTGGAGAGGATGTGGAGTAAAGGGAACACTCCTCCACTGCTGATGGGAATACAAACTTGTAGAGCCACTTTGGAAATCAGTATGGTGGTTTCTCAGAAAACTGGGAATCTACCTCAAGACCCAGTTATACAAATCTTATTTATATACCCAAAGGATGCTCAATAATACCACAAGGACACTTACTTAACTATGTCCATAGCAGGGTTATTCATAATAACCAGAACCTGAAAACAACCTAGATGTCCCTCAACTCAAGAATGAATAAAGAAAGTATGGTATATTTACACGACAAAATATTACTCAGAGGTTAAAAAAAAATGACATCGTGAAATTGCAGGAAAATAGATGAAACTAGAAAAACAACTATCATCCTGAGTGAGGTAAAGCAGAACCAGAAAGACAAATATGGTATGTACTCACTCATAAGTGGATATTAGCTGTAAGGATAACCAGGCTACAGTTCACAGTCCCAGAGAGGCTAGGTAACAGGGAGATCTCAAAGAGGGACAAATGGATTTTCCTGGGAAAAGGAAATAGAAGAGATATCCTAGGCAAACTGGGGGAAGACAACATATGTGAACATAAGGGATCTGGTTGAGTAGGTTGGGGACAGGATGGTTGGGGAGAGTAATGAAAGTGATGCATTGATGGGTAGGGGAAGTATTTTGGGGTTAGGGGGAAACATAATGCCAGGGAAATTCCCAGAAATCCACAAGGATGACCCAGCTAAAACTATTTGCAATAGTGGAGAGGGTTCCTGAATTGGTCATCTCTATAATCAAATTGATGACTACCCTAGTTGTCATCAGAAAGCTTTCACTCAGTAACTGAAGGAAGCAGATAAAGAAATCCTCAGGAAAGCCCTGGGCTGAGCTCCTGTTGAAGAGACGAAGAGGGATTTTATGAGCCAGGGGAGTGAAGATGGTTACAGGGGAACCCTCAGAGTCAGCTTATGGGAACTCCTTAGCTCCTGGGAACTCATGGACTCTGGACTGGTAGATGGGAAACCTACACCAGACAAACCCAGGCCTTCTGCATGTATATGTCAGTTGTGTAGCTTGGTCTGTTTGTGGGGCTCCTAGCAATGGAATCAGGACCTGTTCCTGGTACTTGAGCTAGCTTTTGGGAACCTATTGCCCATTCTGAGTTGCCTTATCCAGCCTTGATGCAAGGGGAGAAGCTTGATCCTGCTTCAACTTGATGTGCCATGCTTTGTTGATGCCCATGGGAGGCCTTCTTCTTTCTGAATGGAGATGGAGGAAGAGTTGATGGAGGCAGAGGGGAGGTAAAGTGGAGAGAATGAAAGGAGAGGAGGGAGGGGAAACTTTGTTTGGGCTATAAAATAAATGAAAAAAAATAATAAAAAAGAAGTTAAATAAATACATGCGATATTAAAAAACAAAGATGTTAAATAGCATCACATGGCAACCATGTCTATGAAATTAAAGACAAAGATAAAAGACAAATTTTTGAGTATATGTTGTCTTCAGCACCCTGCGTTTTAGTTAGGGGTTTCTATTGCTGTGTTGAAACACCATGACCAAAAATTAAGACAGGGAGAAAAGAGTTTATTTATCTCACACTTCCATACTGCTTTTCATCACTGAAGGAAGTCGGGATAGGAATTCAAACAGGGCAAGATCCTGGAGCCAGGAGATGATGCAGGAGCCATGGAGAAGTGCTGCTTGCTAGCCTAATTGAGAAAATGCCTTAAAACTAAATCTCATGAAGGCATTTCCTCAACTGTGACTCTTTCTTCTCAGAGTTGACATAAAACCAGCAGTACACCTTGTGATTAAGAAGTTGTAAGAAGAGGTTCTTTGTCCTGGTTGGTCCCAATGCCCTGCAGCCCCAAATGAATACATGGACACTATATTAACTGTTAGCCATTGGCTTGAGCTTCTTATTTGCAAATTCTGTCTTAATTATTAAGCCATTTCTATTATTCTGTGTATTTCCATGTGGTCTTGGTTTATCAGAGAACACCTGGAGTGTTCTCTCTTACCAGGCTCTACATGATGACTCCATTTGCCTATGTTTCCCAGAATTCTCCTCATCTCCTAGCCCTGCCTATATTTCCTGCCTGGCCAATCAGCCAATTAGTGTTTTATTCATCAAACAATAAAAAAAAACACATATGTACAGAAGACTTCCTCAAGAAGTCTTTCTCAAACATGAATCATGACCAAAAAAAAATCATAAACTTGACTCCTTGAAATTTAAGGTTTATTCATCCAAAGATATGTCTAAAGACAACAAAATACAAAAAAGGGACAGCAAGATAGTTCAACAGTAAAGATGCTTGAGCCAATGACTGCTGATCTCCATTCAATACCCAAGTCCCATGTGAGGGAAAGAGAAAGCTAATTCCTGCAGGGTCTTCTGGCCACCACAAACAAGCTGGAGCATGTGTGTGGGTAAATACACACATGCATATACACACCATATCATATCACATCACAATTTTAATTTTGAAAAAATGTAAAACCAAATACCAAACCTAGAACATTTTTAATTGAGATAAGACAAAAAAAAGAAAAACAATTCTTACAAAGCAAAAAATGGAGACGTAATTAAACAAGCAAAAAGAAAAGCATCATAAATTATAAAACTAGGTGAAAATATGTCCCTTCTCAATTATAATCAGAAACTATCTGTCCTGCCTGCAAAATATGTTAGGGAAATGGTGGCATATAACTTGTGACAGTGACCAACCATTGTCTGATTTGACTGAAGGCCCACTCCACTATAAGGAACCCATACCCAACACTACTTGGGTAATCAAGAACAAGAAACTAGATAGCCCAGAGACTTAGGGTAAAACCAAGTACTATGAGGTAAAAAAAAAAAAATAAAATATTAGTAAAATGATTCAATGGTATTATTCTATACTCACCCGCCAGTTCCCAAATAACTGACTCAAGACTGCATATGAATTATAAATGCTTGGCCAATAGCTTGGGCTTGTTGCTAGATAACTTTTACACTTAAATTAACCTATAATTTTTATCTATGCTCATCCATGTGGCTTGTACATTTTCTCAGTATGGCATTCTCATCTTGCTTCTCTGCATTTGCCTATGACTCTCTGACTCCACCATTACTCTTCCCAGTATCCTCAGTTTGATTGTCCCACCTAATTTTATCCTGCCTTGCTGTAGGCCAATCGGCTTCTTTATTAACATATGAGAGTAATACATATTCATAGTGTACAGAAGGATTATTCCACAGCATAGATCAGTGCTTCATCCAATCATCATGAGAAAGGCTTCCTTCACTAACAGATGGAAACAAGTGCAGATACCTACAGTCAGATGTTACGTGGAGAGAATCTAAATGGGAGGACTCCATCAAATCCCTCAGCTCAAAGTTCAAGGAATCCCATGGAAGAGAAGGTGTAGAGATTCTAAGAGCCAGAGGGAATGAAGGACACCAGGAGGACAAGGCTCTCTGAATCAACTAAGCAAGATGCATATGAGCTCACAGAGACTGAAGCAGCAAGTACAGGTCCTACATGGATCTGCACTAGGTCCTCGGTGTATGAGTTAATAGCTATTAGCTTAGTATGTTTATGGGATTCCTGACTGCAAGAAACAGTGGGTCTCTGACTCTTGTGCCTATTCTTGGAACTCTTTTTCTCCCATTTGGTTATAATATCCATCTTTGATATGATATTCTTTGATTCATCTCATTATATTTTGTAATGTTTTGTTGTTATCTCTTGAGAACTTTTCTTTTCTAGTGAGAGACACAGAGACGTGTATCCAAAGGAAACGACAAGTGAGGAGGAACTGGGAGGAGTAGACAGAAAGAAAACTATAATCAGGATACATTTACAAGAAAAGAAAATCTTAAATTAAACAAAAAAATCATTTTAAAAAATGTAAAACCTAGAACATATTTTTCAATTGGTATAATATAAGGCAGAATATATAAATGAGTGTAACAAAGTAAAAAGAGAGAGAACTGAATGAGCAAAAAGAAAAGCATAAATGTGTAATAAATAAATAAAAACATGTTCTTCCTCAATTACAATCAGAAACATAAAAAAGCTAAGACTTTTTATGTACATCAGATTGATGGTAATATAAAACTCAAACTTAGGCAAGTATTGACAAATGTGAGCAACTATAAATTTTCATTTAATTAATTTAGGAAATCAATTAAAAGTAAAAAAAATAAATTGTCATTGTTATAAAAGTCTCCTCTACCATGCTATTCCATTCATGCGCTAATAACTTTGAGTTTTTCCTTTTACATTCCAACAGAAGGTTACTTTCAACAGTCAACGTACCAAAACACTGCTAGTTAGGCCAATTTCCAGAGAAGAGAATAGACAGCTAAAATATAAACCTTGAGCTGTGAAAACAAGAATGAATCTACAAACACAATAATGAATACTCTAAAGGTACATTCAAACCAGGAAAAAAACAGGTTTCTTTTCCTGCCTTCATATAGCAAAGGAAACAGCTGCTTTTTTGTTTTGGATCATTTTATTTAATAAACTTATTGTAAATTCTTTCCATGTCTGTCTGAAATATATGTAAATCTTCTTAAACCCTAAATAAACTGCTGTCAACTATGCAACTTAATGAGTTTCTCAGGGAGCTGAGAGGCATCTATTTGAAATGGAAATATGTGTACAATAACATCCTGACTTCTGGTTTCAGAAGGAGGTTGGAATGTCAACTTAGGCGAGCACCTCAATTCATAACTACCCCTATCATGAAGATATGAGAAGTTTATTTCTTCTTTACACAATTTTGATCAATGAATGCAGATGGCTCCAATTATAAATTAAATATAGGAAAGAACATGTCACATGATTATGGAGTTAGCAGCCTAAATACATATGTGTAATGGGCTGTATTTGTGAGGCTATAAAAACAGAGGAGCTTTCTTCTTGTCTTTATAAGGTGGAGAATTGTTGTGATGTGCATCATATTCTATTAAGAGTAGAACTTCATATTTAATGAAGAGTAGAACTCCTCCTCCTCTTTTGCTCCTGCTCCACTTCTTCCTACTCCTTCTCCTCTGCTCCCACTACCTTAGAGAAGCAGTTAGATAAAGTGTACTGAAGTTTCCAAAAGAAAAAAACCAATTGGAGTTTGCACAGAGACTGAAGGTATTGGCCTACATGATTATAGAGTATGGCATGTCCATCTCAGCAGCTGTCATTCAGGGAACAGCCAAGCTTTACTTCAAGTCTGAAGTCTTTCTTGTTGCATCCCTGAGACAGGGGCCTGACAAGAAGATGCACAGGAAAAGCTGAAGGTAAGTCACTTTCAAGACCATCCACTGGCAAAATTTACTCTTTCTTAATGGAGGTCTATCTCCTACTCTGCCGATTCCATCAGTTGATTGGATGGTGTATATCTGCTTTATGGAAAACACTCAACTTTACTCAAGTGTCTATTAACCTAAGTATTAAGCTCAAGCCAAAAGTTTTTCACCTTAACATCCAGATTGGCTGAGCATGCATCTAAGGACCCCATGTCCCAACCAACTGTGAATATGCAATCAACTATCACTTATAAGTGATTTTTTTTCTTATTGCTGTGGCAAAATAGCTGATAACAGAAACAATGGTGTATCATGGCATAGTGGCTAAAGTGGATGTGTGTGGTGACAAAAGTTTGCAGCATGGCTTATTCACGTCTTGTGAAACCAGAAAGCAGAGTACAAAGCCAAGCATAAGCATGGCCGAGAAGGACTGTAACCCTCATGGCTTCTTATGTCTTACATTAGTGAACTAGATCTTATATCTGAAATGTTCCACAGACTTCCCGAAACATTACCATCTAAGGGCCAAGAACTTAAACAATGAGCCTATGGGGCTCACTTCATATCCAAGCCACAGCAATCACTACATATAGCCCTTTGTACATTACACCAATGTATGTCCTTCTTAAGTACATTAATCTCTAAATTTTAACAAGCCCGCATATTCTCTTAATGCAATTCGATGAACCTATGCACAACCAAAATCACATTGTCACCCTCTTCTTCAGAAAAGATGCAAGGTTTTTGAGTAGTGTTAATATTTTAATATATTATAACTTAAATATTAAGTAATAGATTTAATAGTACTTAAATGCTATGATATAAAGTCAATATCCTGGGTTTAATGATAGGAAATAATAGAATAAAACAGATGCTACATTCATGGATATATATGGGTAACAAAATGAGCAAGAATCACAGTCTTTGTGGTCTCAAGATATAGATTAGCATAAGATCACTTACCAAGAATCATGAGCCCCTGAATTCTATTCCTTGCACTGCCAACGACATTGCAGTCCTGATAGCTGTACATATCACATAATCTGAGATGAAACTGTTATATGCCTTTTCCTGTCACTCACTCTGTTTCCTTTGTCCCATAATAGAGTAACACTGAGAGATGCATAAATAATTGGCTTATATACCAGACATATTCTTCCTCACCTCCTACTATACAATTTCCTTTTGGAACTTAGAATTAGTAACTCCAGTCAAAAGTTCCTTCTTGAACCATTGACTCAGGTAGGTGAGGAACTCAAATATGTCATAGTAGCAATCTTAATTCAATAAAATCTTGTTGGTTGATGGTAAAACCATTTTCCACTCTGGACCCAAGACTACAAGATCAATAGAAAATAAAGTCATGGTAATATAAAGTAAAATTTTTGTTAGTAGGTAATTTGAAGATTAATAATGATACTACTCTCATTTGTACTACTGGTTTCTTTGATCTGTAAGTCTTGGCCCTGAGAATAAAATAGCACCATATGTCTCATGCTAACTGACTTTCTGAAGGACTTCAGGCCTGCAAGATATAAACCCACCTCATTGATACAGTGAGTCTTTAAAAGGCCTTTTCATAATTCTATCAAGACAATTGGTTCAAAGTGATAAAAAATCTGGCAGGACCAGTGTAGACCAGGATCAAAGATCTATTACCATATTTCATTGTCAGAAATGTGGCTGCTTTATCAGAAACAGTGCAATGTAGCTGTCATGGTGTGAAAGAAGGCGTATTTTAAATCCACAGGTGCTGGATTTGGCAAATACATGGTATGCATGGAAGGCCAGTCCCCATACAAAAGGCCTGTTCCAGTGATGGAAACAGTCCGTTGTAATAAAGTGTCCTCAGGTAGCTGGAGATATGAAGTGTTGTCAGGAAGCAGGTATTGGTCTTTGCTGTCAGCATATTGAACACTGAACAATGTCTGTAATTCAGTTTTGACTTGGTAGGTGAATGTGTGTTGCTGGATTCATATCTACTTCATCTTGCCATGTTAGCCACTGTGTTTGCATTGCCCATTGGGCAATGACAAAAAAAGCCTAGAAGAGAAGAATGACTGATAACCACAGAACGAGTCATACTCTCTACTTAACTATTAAAATCCCTTTCTATTAGATTTATTCTATTGTGAGAATTCATATGTAACAAAAAAAACATCTTCACTTACCTACTTCTTGCCTGTCATTTTTTTTTCATTTTTTGTTCCTCCTAAATCCCTGGACATCTGGCTAAGCCATTGGCCATAGCCCATAATTCAGCATATAATTATGTGTCTGGTCCTATCTCCTTCCAAGAAAACTGAACAGCCAGATGTGCTGCTTGACTTTCTGCCCAGTAGGGGTTTTTCTTCACTGTTGTCCTTCAGGTGAGTCCCAGAAATAAGCTGGATATCCACAACTATGCACGTGTGGCTAGTACCTATCTATATATCATGCATAACCATCTGTAAACCTTCTGTTAGCTGATCAGAGGATGCTGTTCATGGATACAGGTTCAGCCTTAGAGAAAAAGGGGTCCCAACTGCAGTGGAGACCATTGACATTTGTATCTGTTTTTCATGTAATTTACTTCTGCCTTCAGGGTCTACTTCAGAAAATCAAACATATAACCATTTTCTGTTATAATAGAGTGCTTTCACACACATCCAGTGGTAGATGATACAATGCCTAGTTTATGATGAATATGTCAGGATACACTGTAATTGGCTTGCCTATGGCTAAGAATTCAACCCCTATTTCCAATAACAGACAAAAAAAAACCTGCCTCTCAAAAGATGGGTAGAATAAAATAGAATGGCACTTCTAAATGTTAAAAGTCTTATGGTTCACTTAAAGATACAAACAGAATCCCTATCTCCACTAACACTCTGAGCCCCCATTGGGCATGCTGACTCACATGGTCTAAGTAGCATAGTAGCTTGCTGTGGACCTGTTATAGAACTTTGTGCTTTGATTGCCTCATTGCTCTTTTTTGCCCACAGAAGTTGATGAAAGAACATTCTTCAATGAAGACACAACACACTTTGGTCATAGGACAAAGAGAAAGTAATTGAACATGCTGAAAAGCTGTTTCCTTGATGACAAGTTCTCATGATAGCAGAAGGTACTATGCAGGCTGCTGGAGGAGACATCTTTCACACCCTCTAACCTAAATGATGCTACCTACACA
Organism: Cricetiscus sungorus; assembly: GCA_030556225.1. NCBI lineage: Eukaryota > Metazoa > Chordata > Mammalia > Rodentia > Cricetidae > Cricetiscus > Cricetiscus sungorus. The sequence continues at coordinate 11,778,287 of JANBXA010000103.1, forward strand.
TCCTGCTACCACTCCAAAAGTAGTGCTCACAAAGCTGCCTCCCCTCCTCTGTTACTGATTTCACCACCTTGCTCACTACTCCACCATGAGCAATACTGAAAAGAATGGTAAGTCCCCATTTGTCATGTATTTATGCTACACATCACCAGAGACACATCTCTAGCTATATGGCAAGCTTTCTTTTTGATGCTACATTGGTATCCCATAGAGAATTCCTCAGTTATGTGAGGCTTTCCCTTAATTCAAGTTCTTTTACATATATTTTCACTAGCACTCTTAGAGGCAAATGATAGTAAATGGGATTTTTCCTCTGTGTTCTAGGGCTCTGTCCATCTGCTTCACTATAGAACTGTCAAGATTACTCAGAGAATAAAGGAGCTTGCTGTCAGGCAAAATGACTGGAGTTGAATTACCAGAACCCAACAACCATGGCATGCATAGGCCCCTGACACACATACACAAATAAATGCAATTACTCCAACTATGATATAAATTCATGAATAATGGCTATAGTGGTGATGAAAGATACAGGCAATTAAGGGAGAAAGTCATATTCTAAAGGAAAATATTTAATCATATATTGAAAATACTATTTACATGATCCATAACATATTGTCAGCAGCTTGGAAATGAACTATGGAATTTAATGGCTTTTATTTCACTTAGACTTTTTACACACCAATTGTTGAAAGGTGGTGTGTCCTCACTTTATTTTTTCTCGCTTTAAATTTGGGCACTCAAATGCTTAAAAACTTGTAACAAGATAGCACTCTTTCTGAGTGTCTCTGAACATGGACTTGAAAAGACTTGTCAGTTTCTCCTGCCAATCTCTTAGGACACTTGAGCACTTTATAACTATAATGCTAAGCTGCAAACAACTATCAGCAGTATATGAAGAAGTCCAAGTGAAGATGAGCCAAACCCCAGTTCCACAGTTGTTCCTAGCCATGGCAGATAACCTCTTGCAAAAGAGCATCAGGAAAATTGACCCACTAGTTATGAGGACAGATAAGCACTACACTGTCAAGTTCCATCCAATTTGTAGGTCCATAACCAATTGTGTGTGTGTGTGTGTGTGTGTGTGTGTGTGTGTGTGTGTGTGTTTGTGTGAGTATATATATATATATATATATATATATATACATATATATATTGTGTGTGTGTGCTTTGTTTATGCCAGTAGAAACACAAACAGGATTTTGTAAAAATACTTTAGAGTAAATTTAAACCATACACAAATGTTAAAGATACATAATAGTAATAAGTAATAGATGTCTTTATATGCAAAGCTCAATTTTGAGATGTTCCTATGTTCTCATTGTAAATAAAATAGTCATCGGAAGTCAATAGATTTTCCCACACTAAGGACTTTAATGAGGAGTGACATTAAAATTCAAATGTAGTCCTCCAGCTGCTTACTTGGAGAGTTTGCCAATCACCTGTGCTGCTCTGCACACAGCCTGTGTTTGAAAGGCATTTGTCTTCTTGAGAAGGTCTACCTAATTGGCATTCTTCAAACATTAACTCCAGTGCTAATCAAGGCAAAGGAAACTCACATTAAAGTGGAAGGCAAATCCATGTCCCCAGTGTAAACATTTATTTTATGATCAAAGTTCTGTCTATAGCCTTGAGTAACAGTATTTATTAATTATAGGCAACCATACTCTATCCAACATCTGGGTAATACCATCAATTATACCATTAAGCAAGGAGAGAGGGGCCACATAAACTTCCACAAACACATAAAACAACAGCCAACTAAATCTAAGTTTTAAAGCTGAGCAACATGAACAGGCTCTGAGGATAGAAACCTATGCCACTTTTAAAATTCAAGAAAGAAATAATTACCTAGCATCCTAGAGGTGACCATTTGATTTTTCCATCTCTACAGCAAATCGACAGGGTAGGGATCCTATGCAATGTCCATTTTCTTCAGAGCCTGTATTTCATCCATGCCCATGATATAGATACCAGCATAAACTGAAGAAAAAGGAGGAGGAAAATTGCCCAATAGAAGAGGCTAGAAAAACTTGACAAAGTGAAGTTCATAAAGAAATGTATACAGACTAAATCTCAAGTATATGTTCAACCAAAACACCTGAGCCTTGCTCATCCATCATGAAGACAAAGAAGTAGGGAACTTCCTGACTTCTGATTAGAAAAATAAAAAGAAGGATCTCCCTCTCCTTCCCTGTTTTGCATTCTGTTTTGGCTGATGAGAATGAGGTTAATATATAAACTTATAGTTCCCGTTTACTGATGGCTATAGCCCAACAATTTCATCAGCTAATAGACAGTTTCCAGGAACAGAACGATGACAATTTCTTTTTCATATCAAATTTCTCTCTGACATCAACTTTTTTAAAAAACAATGACAGATGTTTATTTTCTGGAGATGTTCTCTGCTGTGATTTGTCTGATGCTCACATGTGCTGTTGTCTGTTTCTAAGAACAGTCACTGACTGTACTTCTTCCAAAGATATTGCATATTCAGTTTGAAACAGTTCTGAGAAAGTGTTGTGAAGATTTGGGGAGAGTGCGTATTGAGACTGGGGGGAGAGAAATGGCCCCCAATTAACTCGATGTACAGCTCTTGCAGAGGACCTGAGGTCAGTTCCCAACAATGAAGTCAGGCTCCTCGCAACAGCCTATGAACTCCAGTTCCAGGGGATCCAATGCTCTCTTCTGGCCTTCATGGGTACTGCACACACACAATTAAAATTAGTAAAAACAATAATTTTTAAGACAATATTACATTTCTGAGTGTTACTTTCATTCAGAAAAGTATCTTTTGAGGAAGAAAGATGGATACTGATAAACTTCAAAAGTAAAATAATTAATACAAGAAACTTTTGGGAGGAAAAGGTACTATAACCATAACATGATATGTTTAAATACAAGCCCCAGAACTTTAGAATGTGACCACACTTGGAATATAGTGGCTTCAGATGTTATTAGCTAAGATGAGGTCATTCTGAACTAGGGTGAGTCCCTAATCCAAAGTGAGTGATCAATGTTTATTTAACAAGAGGAAAGGATAGAGACACATGAGAACGTGACAGTGTGAAACATCCAAGTATAGAGCAACATAAACAGCAAAGACGCTGACCACCATCAAAATCTAGGAAGACAAAAAGAAGACCTTATACAGAGTTCCATAGCAAGGCCTGAGGATGAGCAGTGAACAAGTATCTCAACCTTGATGGGTACATCCAGAGGATAGGGCATAGAAAGACTGCCAAAAGTCCTCTGCAGAGGACTCAACTATCCTTTCTCAGCATCCTTTCTCAGTAACACAAATAGGAAATCAAGCAAAATGTGTTCCTTTTCTTCTATAAAGCAGAGATGATAGGTCTGAAATGTTTTCCTCACTGCTCACATCTAACCCATTATTAAAGTTACAAGTACTGTCAAGGAGTACATTTTCACTCCTTGCCACCTTCCCCATATCTACAATGTTTGTCAATCGCATTATTTCAGTGATTTTTTTTAAGCAAGCATATCTCTTGATTTATTTTACCATATGTCCTATTTCCATGGTGCAATAAAAATGGTCCTAATAAATATAAAACACATCATGGAAGAATAATCACATGTCTTCTCACCTTTTTCCATATAAAACCTAAGCCTTTAAAATGTCCGAGGATCCTGTATATTAAGTCTTCCTGCTCTTCTGTGACCCTTCCTCTTTCAGCTGCTGTCTTTCTGTAGTGCACTGAATGCTTCATGGCCCACAATCATGCTGAAACCACCTGTATCCCAAGGCCTATTCCTCAGCTAGAACATATTTGGCAAATCGCTCCCTCATGTTCTACAGGATTCTGTCAGATCACTTATCAGTGTGGCTTCCCTTACCCACTACAACTCATCTCTCTTCTCCAATTTGTTTCCCTGGATTAATTTTCCCAATACATCTACACCTATTCCATCTGAGACATGGATTGCTCATGTATAATTCCTCACCTGTCAAATTTCTCTCAAAGTCAAGGACTCTGCCCATTCATCTCATCATTGTATGACAAAGAAAGAACCTAAAATACATTGCCCACTAAACTGTTTCTTGTTCTTCAGTGGGTTAAGATATGATGTATATTATCTGATTAATCTCTTTTAAGAGTAACTAACAGGTCTAGAAGAGGGGTTCTTCATAGGCTTTCTACAATGAAACGAGCCTGCTAAACAAGTGAAAAGGAAAGAAAAAGTAAGGCTAAAAGCAAGTCTTCAAATAAGTGGGGTGCATTCTTATCATGGAATCACAATCATGGCTTAAGTATCTAATTTCAGTTCTCTAATTTTTGAGAAACTGACATGTTTCTTAACACAGGTATTCATACCTCTGGTTACAGTTATTTCCTAAGTAGCCATATCAGACCTAATGTTTGAATCACCTGAAGCTGCTAACAGGCCTGGTAGAGAGATCTCTGAGTAAGTTCAGGGAAGAAGCAAAGATAGAAAAACTGAGGCTCACAGAGCATCCCATCTGAAAGGCCAGGAGAAGTGCAGGACCTGGGTATCTGATGTACTAGAGGGACCATATGTATGCCCGGTAATATAGGGCCCACTTCTATGTAAGGAAAGCATGAGACTAGAGGGAGAAGAAATCATGTAGGAGTTTCTTGCTCCTCTTCATGAACAACTGTGCTCCAGTTCTTAGACCTCCTTCTTTCAAACATCTGGCTACCTCACACCCATCACATCATTGTACATAAACCTCTAGCCTAAGACTAAAGATTCAAGTTCTGGCTTTCTATCTCCCATCTTCAGGTCTTTGTGCCTGGAATGAATCACACATGTCAACTTGCAAACAGCTTGTGAGACTTGTCTGCTCCTATAATTGCATGCATCAACTTCCATATTTTATTTCTATCTGGCTACCTGTGAACACTTCTGCTTTATTGAATAACTCAACATACTATAATGTAGTTCTTTTCTCTCTCGGAGAGCAACTAATATTTGTAGTTGCTCATTTATGACCTCAGAGTTCCAATCTGAAAAAGTTAATCCTTTACAGAAACTGAATTTATATTAACATCAGAAAAATAAAAACAAGTTCAACATCTTAAACAAATACAAATTCAGAAGTAGTCCTTTCTCAAATGTAGTACTCAACAGAAACAAAATATTTTACATAATTGATAGCACCATTTATTAAATTGCGTAGGATATAAATTAAACCTCTTCAATAATATAATTTATTTTTCTCAAGATCAATTTACCTTTTCCTGTGCTGCTTGATAACTATGCATATAGAGGAACAAATGTAAGTCCCCCGCTGTGCTGACTTCTCATTTTCATTAGATACATAAGGGTGCCTAAATTCTTTTTAAAAATAGTTTTGAGAGCCATGCACTTCAAACTCATCAAATTGTATATATTAAACATGTACAGCTTCTATGTGTCAATCACACTTCAATGTGCTTTCTTAAAGAAGCATGTAAAGTGGGGGAGGGGTAAAAGTTGCATTTAGGCTCTTCAAATTAACTCTGAGCATTGCTAAAAGAGTAGTGAGCAGCCTTTAAAAATAATAGTTTCAAACCTTGCAAATGTGCAAAACAACATAAAATTCAAATAGCTGGCTAATCATTACAGGACCAATCGATACTAATTTAAAATTTTCTGTTGTCCAAAGTTAATGTTTAAACTTGTCAAGCACACTAATGAACCCTACACAATGGCCTAGATCACAAATCTAGAGGCATTTATAAGCTTATAAACTGATGGAATAAATTGTTCCCTTGCCACCTGGATTACAATGTTCTTGGAAGCTGGCATTTGGGTAGAATTGGGACTTGATGAACTTTAGATGAACTGAAATATGTGTGGTTGCATCTAATGAATCATTGTGACAGTTTCCTTTCCTTCCTTCTTTTGACAGGAAAGTGAGCTCAGTGAGAGTCATGGTTTCTGTCCATCAAAAGCTCAATGAAAGTTTACAAGGCTAGTGGGAATGGGCGATTGCTTTGATGAAGTAAAAGGCTCGTGACAGAACACAAGTTATCAAGGAGCTTGCCAAGCATCCAGAAACACAACCTTCGAAAGCAGTTTACAAAATTAACTCAGAAGCAATGGAGAACACTACACTGTTCCACCTTACTTCATCAGTTCAAACAACCTGCACACCCTGATACACTCAGAAGGCTAACTGGAGCTATGGACTTCCTGCTCTTAGGCAGGAACAGAGGTTTGATTGGGTTTCTAAGAAAAGAAATTCAGGACAAAATAAAAATTCAGCAACTTCACAATTCCGCACCACAAATTGTTTTCTGAGTTTTCATTGCAGCATGTTCAATGTCTTAACTCACAGTAACACAACCTATGAAGGGGGGGGATATATTCTATTTCTGACTCTCTATATCCTGTCATTTTTCTCTTTTCTGTATTCTACCAATACTGTAGTCACATGCTTGCATTTGATGCATTTGAATTATAGGTAACAGAAATGCCATTTCAGGCCCAAGAGCAGGGAAGAAAATTTCTGCTAATCACAGAGCAGTTAATCTGAGTGTATTTCACGTGCTCCCTGAATATCCTTAGAGCTGGAAATGTGACTGTAGACAAAAGGTCTCCTTCCCAATGCAAATGCCTCTCCTCATTCCTGCTGATATGAGAGCAATGTGTATTGATGAGTGTGATAGCATTTAAAATAACGTTGACATGGTGAACATGCTCCAGATAAAAGTCCAGCATGCTGGAACTAACTCAGCATGGCTGAAACAAAGCCCAACCAGCATTTAAAACAAATTTTAATTGCTGGTAGACTTTTTAGAGGCTGGCCCTATGAACTCATACTAAATGTGTTCAGTGAACTCATACTAAAAATGTTCAATTAAAAAACACATAATTCTGGTAAACATGAATAGACTGAATGTAACCATTAATATCGCTATTCTCTCCTCTTTTTAACTTGATCACAAAAAGCATCACTAAGACTCCCAGTCAGGCCACACAACTGGTAAGTGTGTCGTCACTCAAATGCTCACTCTCCTTGAGAAGTATTGAAACTGGGAATGGATAGCAAATTGTCAGCTGAGAGGGCTTCAGGATAACCAATGAGGCTTTACTTTTGAGATAATGGTTTTGCCACTGCAAATCCTTTTTAGGTTGTTCTCCCTACCTCTGAGGTCTATCTAGCTTTACTACTTTCAGGCAAGTATTTTAACCCTCTCTGTGACTCAGTTTCCACATCCAGAAAAATCATTGAACGTATTAATCATGTCAGATTTTTGTAATAACAGTGATTTCTTATTTAAAAACCAAAACAACAACAACAACAAAAAGGTAGCAATTCATTGTTGTTACTTGTGTTGGTGTTAAAATGGATCAGATGTTCTTTCTGCAGCCAAAACTCACATGTCATCTAACCCAAGGTGACAGTCTAATAGCCTGATAGTTGTGTGGTCATGGGCAAGACATTTAAATTTTCCAAGGCTATGACAAATAAAAACGAGTATTAGAGCAGGACAGGGAGTGGAGAACATGGATGACACAAAACTGCCAAAGGGCCATTCTCTAGTTGGATTCTAAACTATTTCTTTTCTCAATTTTATTTTCTGTATCTTTGAATATGTTCAGAGTAAAATTTAAACAAACCAAAACAAACAAATGTAATTATTTATTTTATCCACTTGTATAAAAAACACAGCAAGAGGCTGGAGAGATAGCACATCAATTAGGAGCATGTGCTCCTCTTGAAGAGGACGCACATTCGATCCCCAACACCCACATCAGGTGGCTCAAACAACCTGCAGCTCCAGTTCTAGGAGATCCAGTGCCCCCTCTTTACTTCCACAGGCATCTGCACACACAGATGCACAAACATATACTTGCATACAAGTACACATAAAATAAAAATAACAGTAGTGACAGCCTTCTTGAAAAGCTGTTAGAAACATGTGACTTACAGACATAGCACACTGTAAAAGCTGGACAAACAGTATCTCATAAGTTTACACTTTTTATCTATCTGATGGCCTGTTATAACACCTGGAAGCAGAGACATAGGATCACCGGCACCATGTTAATCAGGACATAGGGACTTGGGATCAAGTTCTGTGGGCAGAAAAGAAATATCTTAAAAGTCATTAATTACATTTAAAGGGAAAAATGAACCCCCAAATCCTAATACTTTGAGGAACTTCATGCAATCATTCCTACCACTGCAGCACTGATTTGTGTTATCATGTATCAAAAATGTCCAACAATGCCTGTGCTCATTTAATACAACAACAATTTTGCATTTTATTTCTAAGTTGCCTATAATTCAGTTGACTTTTCTAGAAAATGAGAAATTATAACAACAATCTTCACTGACAAAAACAACAAAGTTTATTGAAGCTTTATATAGAAAATAAATCAATAACCACACACACTACAGAGAAAACATGTGCTATACACACACACTGAAGAAAATTCAAGGAGACTTGCAGCAATAACAAAATATGTAAATTTAAACCTATTTGAAGAAAATAACTTTAAAAGTAAATACACAGAACCAGCTTTAATTTCATTGTATTTTATTCAAGAACACTATAAACAATGTTGCATTGTGAAAGGATGTCCTCTAAGGTGAGAATACAGGAACATACATGCCTAATAAATGTGGTTAGTTCCTGTCAACTATATTGGCAAATAAATGAATCATGTAGCAGAAATGCTCTTGTAGTATAGATGGAGATGTTTTGGCATTTGGTGAAAATATGCTAGGAGCTCCTAAGTAAACTGTTCCTGACAAAGTGCTTGAAGCATACTTGAAGTAAAATCTAAAAATATTATGCACATGTTCCACTGATCCTTCCCCTCACAGACATAGTGAGTGAGGAGGGTCAGTAAATCCTCAACTGAGATTCCACCCATGCCTGCTCATAGCTCCTCCCGGATGTCTGTAATTCTCCTTAAGTTTTGCATTTTCTGGTATTCACAAATGGGATCGCACATAAAAAAGGAGGACGAAGGTTCACTGAAATGGGAGAATTATCCTGTGCAGCTGTAAGAAAGTCATCATCACATGCTGGAGTGAGATTGTTTAATGGTGCAGATTATTTGGGGTCACCCACACTGCAGTAAGTTCTGTAAGTACCTCTGATCTGTAAGTATACCCAGTATCAAGTTGCACTCATTTGGAATTGGATTTAGTCTGTTATTGGTATCTGTTTGGGGTGCATAGACAATTGCTCCCATCTCACCAACAGAAGTTCACAGCAGGCTTAGACAAGGCAATGTGTGCAGCTCCCAGCACTACAAAAAAAATAACATAATAATAATCTAGAAATATTTTGTTATAGATAATGAAAACACTTAAAAAACATTTTTTTAAACTTCTGGAGTCCATCCAACCCTCATTTGGTTGCACTTAGATCATTTCACACACTCTTTAGAAATAGAGTCTATGTAAGTTACTGAAGTGTCAGCTCTGTCATCTCAACCATGCAGCATAGCACATATTCCTAAAACAACTGGATAAAGAAGAATACTCTTGCTAATGTCAATACAAGACTTTAGGCATGTGACTAGCAGAAGGATAGCTCATTTTCAATGTTTGCAAATATGCTTCTAAAGAAGAATCATTTTCCTGTTATTCTACACTATAGGCATATCCTCGTAAATAAAATTATCCTTAATGTCAGACTCAGGTGATAAAATAAGTCCTAGCAAGTTCCTCATGTATGGATAAAACCCTTCTTGCATGCTGTTTTCCATCTTTTTATTTGAATATACCTATGGCAGAGCAGAGATAGAAGCAGATCTGGAGATATGTGCCCACCCTGGCTCCTCACTGCTCCTGCTGAAGGCTAATCACAGAGCAGGCAGTGAGGGCACAGAGTAACTACATGACATGAAAGCTCTGTTCAAGTACCTGAAATCCTGTCATAAAAATCTCCCACATTAGCTCAGCATCTCCACTGTAACATGGTAGTGAATTCAAAGAGACTATAATGGATTTCAAAGTACCATCTTAAAGGGATGTGATCTCAATGCTTTCTCTCAGCTAGAAAATGTAAAACTAAATGAAAATGATAATTTTCATAAGTTTCAATAGAGCTAAAGAGAAATAGGAGAAAAAATTAAAGACAATAAAATTGTCATTGGCCTTGTAGTGTCAGTAGGAAAAAAATGATTCTTTTTCATTCATTCACTGTGTTGTACATGTATCTCTTTTCTCTTTACTTTGTTTTTTTTAATCTGATTAGTCTGGCTATAATTTTATAGATTTCATATGGTTTGTTTTGTTTAAGACTCACTGACACCTGCTTTGGAATGTATTTCCTTCTTTCTGCTTACTCTGTTTCACTTGCTCTTTTTCTTTGGTTTCTTAAGAAAAGTGACCTCCCTCCTCAATGAGATGATGAGACACACTTAGTAAACTCCTCAAACTCTTCGGGGATTGGGGAGACAACAAGGTGTTAGGTATATATACTACATAAATAGATAGACAGATTATAGGTAAATATAGATATATGTTCATTCCACAAATGATCTTTATTTATCCTCCCAGCAATTGAAGTTAGGGTCTTGGAAGGTCTCAAGGAGGGAATTTTCTGGCTGCACTTGACTGCTGTCTCTGAAACTATAGCTTCCTTATCTGACAATAGCTGTGGAAAATTTCCAAGAAATGAGACATTTTTTTCTTTGAAAGGTTTTCCAGTCAAGAACCTGCCCATTAGCTATGAGTGAAACTTAAGGTGACCTGCTACACCCTGGTCATATTCACTGCTCTCACAAAATGCTTTGAGAACATAATCTGGCTCAATCTTGCTAGTTGTTTTTGTAGGGCCACAGACAACAAAATCTTTATAACACTCCCAAATTGCATTTTAGCTCTCAAGACTCTGCTTTCTCTAGTCCTTTGACATAAACCTTTCTGAAATGTGCCTTTGAGTACACAGAACCTCGGAACAAAAGGGGAGATATTTTCCTTCTGTTGCAACAATAAAAATGGCTCCAAAGGAAGGTAAAACATTTGTGGGTAAAAAGACAGCTGTAATTTGAGTTGTCCTTAAAGTATCCTGGAAGTGTTTACAACACCTGATGGTTCAAATAAAATGCCTATTGCATGCATATTTAAAGACAAACTCTGCTTTTCATGAGGATATGAGAAATTAAGTAAGTTAAAGACTTTCTCAGTGCTTATAGGCTAGTCATATAATAAAGCAACAATTACAGTATTGTCTTGTTTCCACCAAATATCATAGTGTGCTGAACTATTATACAGCTTTTTAAATGTCATAACATGCAATTAATAGGACTTATTATTTATTTTCCCTTAAACCTTGCCAAGAACTCTTCATGATTTCTATGGGCTAATCAGAACAGAACAAAGGCCTTGAAACTATAACCCAGGAGCCAAATTTTAGTAGTATTTATAATTATGAAAACTCAGCCTTAACTTAGAAATCAGGAAAACAATACAAAAAATCAATGAAGCAAGAGTTGGTTTTTGAGAAAATCAACTAAGATGAACAAACCTTTATCCAAACTAACCAAAAACCAGAAAGAGAACATACACATTAACAAAATTAGAAACAAAAAGGGGACATAACAATGGGCACTGAGGAAATCCAGACAACTTTCAGATCATACTTTGAAAACCTGTAATCCACAAAATTTGAAAATTCAAAGAAAATGGACAAATTTCTGATAACTACCACTTACCAAAATTAAACCAAGAACAGACAAACAACTTTAATAGGCCTATAACCACCAATGAAATAGAAGCAGTCATTGAAAGCCTTCCAACCAAAAGAAGCCCAGAGCCATATGACTACAGTGCAGAATTCTACCCAAAATTCAAGAAAGAGCTAATTCTAATACTCCTCAAATTGTTCCACACAATAGAAACAGAAGGCTCATTACAAAACTCTTTCTATGAGGTCACAATCACCTTGGTACCCAAACCTCACAAAGATACAATTAAGAAAGGAAACTACAGGCCAATATCCCTGAGGAACATTGACGCAAAAATACTCAATAAAATACTGGCAAACTAAATCCGAGAATACATCAGAGAAATCATCCACCATGACCAAATAGGCATCATCCCTGGGTTGCAAGGATGGTTTAACATACGAAAACCTATCAATGTGATACACCATATAAACAAACTCAAAAAGAAAAACCATATGATCATCTCACTAGATGCTGAAAAAGCCTTCGGCAAAATTCAACACGCTTCCATGATAAACGTCTTGGAGAGATCAGGGATAACAGGATCATACCTAAACATAATAAAAGCAATACACAGTAAACCAACACCCAACATCAAACTGAATAGAGAGAAGCTTAAGTTGATTCCTCTAAAATCAGGAACAAGACAAGGCTGTCCTCTCCATAACTCTTCAATATTGTACTTGAAGTTCTAGCTAAAGCTATAAGACAACAAAAGGAGATCAAGAGGATCTAAATTGGAAAGGAAGAAGTCAAACTGTTTCTATTTGCAGATGATATGATAGTTTACATAAGCAACCCAACAAACTCTACCAGGGAACTCCTACAGCTGATAACAGCTGATAAACACCTTCAGCAAACTAGCAGGATACAAAATGAAATCTAAAAAATCAGTAGCCTTACTTTATTCAGACAACAAAGAGGCTGAGAAAGAAATCAGAGAAAGATCACCCTTTACAATAGCCACAAACAACATAAAATATCTCGGGGTAACTCTTACCAAACATGTGAAAGACCTATACAATAAGAACTTTGTGTCTTTAAAGAAAGAAATTAAAGAAGATACCAGAAAATGGATAGATCTCCCATGCTCTTGGATTGGAAGGATAAATATAGAAAAAATGGCAATCTTGCCTAAAGCAATCTATAGATTCAATGCAATCCCCATTAAAATCCCGGCACAGTTCTTCACTTACCTTGAAAGGATAATAGTCAACTTTGTATGGAAAAACAAAAGACCCAGGATAGCCAAAACAACCCTGTACAATAAAAGAACTTCAGGAGCCATCACCATCCCTGACTTTAAGCTCTACTACAGAGCTATAGTCCTGAAAACAGCTTGGTATTGGCACAAAAAATAGACAGGTAGACCAATAGAATCAAATAAAAAGTCCCTATATTAATCCACACACCTAGGAACACCTGATTTTTGTCAAAACAGCTAAAAAAAATACAATGGGGGGAGGAAAGCATCTTCAACAAATGGTGCTGGCACAATTGGATGATGGTGTGTAGAAGACTGCAGTTAGACGCATGTCTATGGTCATGCACAAAACTCAAGTCCAAATGGATCAAAGACCTCAACATAAATCCAGCCACACTGAACCTCTTAGAAGAGAAAGTAGGAGGCACACTTGAACAAATTGGTATAGGAGACTGCTTCCTGAACATAACTCCAGTAGCACAGACACTGAGATCAACAATTAATAAATGGGACCTCCTAAAACTTAGAAACTTCTGTGAGGCAAAGGACAGAGTGGACAAAAAATTTTTTACCAATCCTACATCTGACAAAGGGCTGATCTCCAAAATATACAAAGAACTCAAGAAACTAGTCAACAAAACACCAAATAACCCTATTAAACAATGAGGTACAGAATTGAAGAAAGAATTCTCAATAGAGGAAAACAAAAATGCTGAAAGATCTTTAAGAAAAGTGCTCAACATCCTTAGCTATCAGCAAATCAAAACAACTTTGAGATACCATCTTACTCCTGCCAGAATGGCTAAAATTAGAAACACCAATGACAACTTATGCTGGAGAGGATGTGAAGAAAGGGGAACACTCATCCACTGCTGGTGGGGGTGCAAGCTTGTACAGCCATTTTTGAGATCAGTATGGCAGTTCCTCAGGAAAATGAGAATTAGTTTACCACAGGACCCAGCAATTCCCCTCTTAGGTATATACCCAAATGATCCACATCCATGCAACAAAGACATGTGCTCAACTATGTTCATAGCAGCATTCTTTGTAATAGCAAGAACCTAGAAGAAACCTAGATGCCCCTCAAATGAAGAATGGATAAAGACGATGTGGCATATCTACACAATGGAATACAACTGTACTACTTGGCAGAAAAAAAAAACAATGGAATTTTGTAATTTGCAGGCAAGTGGATGGAACTTGAAGAAACCATCCTGAATGAGGTAACCCAGTCACAAAAAGAGGAAAATGGTATATACTCAGTCATATATGGAATTTAGACCTAGAGCAAAGGATCACCAGTCTATAATTCACACCACCAGAAGAACTGGGATACAAGGTGTATTCTAAGAGATTCATATATTGTCCCTCACTAAAGGGGGAACAGACAAGTCACACAAAGCACATGGGAAGTAGGGGGGCAGTGAATGGAGAACTAGGAGAAATGGGAAGAGAGGAAAGCACATGCGACTAGGAAGATTGAGTCAGGGTAGGACTAGAAGACAGAAGAGAGAGAGAGAGAGAGAGAGAGAGAGAGAGAGAGAGAGAGAGAGAGAGAGAGCATAAAAGAGGGAGCCATTATTGGTTTGAAGAGAAAACTGAACCTAAAGAAAGGTCTAGAGACCTACAAGACTGACTCCAACTAACAATTTAAACAACCATGGAAAGGCTGCCACAAATGCCCTTCCCTGATAGTGAGATCATCAACTAAATTATCCACCATCATGGAGCCCTCATCTAGTACCTGTTGGAAACAGAAGCAAACACCCATAACTAAGCAATGAATCAAAATAGAATCCAGATGCAGAGAGAGCGAGGACAAGACCAGGTTGCAGAAACACACAAAGACAGCTGACCTGAACAAGGAGGAGCTAATCACCCCCCCCCCAGACAGATAGCTGGGAATCCAGCATGGGACTGACTCAGACATCCTGAATATGGGTCTCAGCTAGAAGGACTGAGTAGTCTAAGGGACCTCAGACAGTAGAATCAGGATGCATTCCTGGTGCACAAAAGAACCTTACAAACACATTCCCCATGGAGGGATACACCCTTAACCTAGAGACAGGAGAGAAGTCCTAGTCCCTACTTCAAATGACTTGTCAGATTTACATGAGCCCACCTGGATAGCATAGCCCTACATGTGGAATAGGGGTGAAGAGATGGGAGGGGAGGTTGGTTAGGGTGCATGGGGGGGGAAGAGGGGAAGAGGGAGGGAAGAAGAGAGTGGAAACTGGGATCAACATGTAAAATTTTTAAATTATATTATTAATTTTTTAAAAAAAGGAGAAATCTGGCACTAGGGGTATGTCCAGAGATCTGCAAGTATGACACCAACTAACACTCTAAACAATAGTTGAGAAGCAACCTTAAATGCCCTTCCCTGATAATGAAGTTGATGACTCCCTTATATGCCATCCTAAAACCTTCATTCAGTCACTAATGGAAGCAGAAGCCGACACCCACAGCTAAATCCTGAGCCAAACTCCTGGAATACAGTTGCAGAAAGGGAGAAGTGAGGAGCACATTTGTCAAGACTAGGCTGGAGAAATCACACAGAATCAGCTAACATAAACAAGGAGGAGCTCGTGGACCCTATACTAAAAGGACCCAGAAACCCTGAATGTGGGTTTTAGTTAGGAGGCCTGGGTAGTCTATGGGGGCTTCTGACAATGGAACCAGGATGCAGCCCTAGTGCATGAATGGACTTGGGAGCCCATTCTCCATGGAGGGATTACTCCCTTAGCCTAGAAACATGGGGGAGGGCCTAGGCCCAACCCCAAATAACTTGACAGATTCAAAGAAGGCCTCACCCTCACTGGGGAGTAGACGGGGGGATGGGATGGGGAGTCTGTGAGGGAGCATGGAATGATGGGAGGGAGAAGAAACTGGGATTGATATGTAAAATAAAAAAATACTAAATAAAAATTTATAAAAAATAAAGTTACTATTTCTATGATAAAAAAATAATCAATTTAAAGGCAACAATCAGTACCAAAAGCTATTATCTGAGATGATATTATATTTCTAAAGAGTTGAAGGGATATGTTTCAGTGCAAAGGGAGAATTTCTCGGTTTATCTCTGTCCACTGTACCAGCTTCTCTCTACCAATGAGGTCCTGTAGCTGCTTAATGAAATATCTACTGTGAGACTTAATATCAGTTATAATTGTTTAGTCAATGGCTTAGGTTTCTTATTAGCTAGCTTTCTCCTATTTAATAACCCATTTCTACTAATCTATATATATCTTCACCTGGCTTACTGGTGATGCCCTGGTATCTTGCTTCCCTGGTAGCTACATGGCAACTTCTCTATGTCTTTCTTTTCCCTGTCTCTTTGTTCAGAATTCCTGGCTAGCTAAATTCTGCCTGTTTATTGGCTGAAAGTAATTTATTCAGATTTATCAACCAATAGAGAAACATATACACAGCATCCTGAATGATATGCCCCCTCACTTCAATAATGATAACTGTTTGACAGATTGAAATAGCAGTTAGTTTAGCCCAGATTAGCCTTAAATTTACAACAATCCTCATGCTTCTGTGTCCTGAGACTACACAAGTATGAGCTACTATATTGAACAGCACTGTCATTTTAGGAAATTATCTCTTTGTTACTGTCACATTCTGTTACATAAAATTGTCATAGACAGCAGGCCAGGCAGGTCTCCAGATCACTATGTAGCTTAGGATGACCTTGGCCTTTATGATTCTCCAGCCTCCACCGCTCAGGTGTAGGAATTTCCAGTCTGTGTTACGATACTCAATTTACACAGTACTAGGGATCAAACCTGGTCTTTATGCATACTATACAAAGCATTCTACTAACAGAACTACATCCTCAGCCTTTATTTTATTTCTATTATTCTCAAGCTGTTATCATTAAAGGGCTAGCACAAAATTAAAGAACATATGAAAATGTGTTATCTTTATCCATTGATTTTTAAGATAATGAATTTGGAAATAGGAGAAACTGGTGGATCTGTGCCTAACTAATGGTGCCTAAAATGAAAAATGTAAACTTTTGCTTTGCAGTGAGAAATCCCAAGGAAAGTAACAGCAACTAAGTCCATTGCTAAAATAAGTGGAAAGGATGCAGACTAATGGAATTCACTTTATCATTATGTATAATTACATACATTGTAAATCAATAATAAATAATTGTTATTCATCCTTTCATTTTGTCTTGAATTTAAAACAAACAATAGGAATCTAGGTATTAAGTAAAGTAGTTATTAACTGAAAACCAGGTATTAACTATCTATTAACTAGAAACTAGCTGTTAACTAAATTGTTAAACTACTTCTATCATTTTATTTTGGAGACACCACTCGTGTGTGTGTGTGTGTGTGTGTGTGTGTGTGTGTGTGTGTGTGTGTGTGTATGCATTCATGCACTCATGTGCATCCACAAGCACCATAGTGGGTATGTGGAGGTCAGAGGGCAACTTGTGAAAGTTAGTTCTGTTTTCCCACTGAACAATGAGGTCATCAGACTTAGTGGTGATCACTTTTAGCTGATGAGATTGCTCATTGGCTCACTCACCCATTAATTTGTGAACAGCAAAAATTAATGGACTTGATGGATTTTTAATAAAATGTGTACACAAATTTTTATGGATATGAATAGAGTGGAAATGGAAAAAGTTCTAGAATCATGTATGGGGTGAATAAATCAAATACATTGTATGAAATTTCTAAAGAACTAGTAAAATTAATTTTTCCCTTAGGAGTAACATAAATAATTGAGGAAACAGGGCATAGTATTATTAAAACCAGTTTTTATCAGTGTCCTGCTTGGAGCCTCCTGGGGACTGAGGACTGGGTGCAGGGAAGCCTATCCCAGGGGACCAGACGATTGGAAGTCTGCCATCGTCCTGGTCCCACTTCCAACCATGGGAGGAGGTAAGCTTGGGCCTGTTCCATCCAGCTTTCTGGGACCCTGCTTGGAGCCTCCTGAGGCCTCAGGACTTCCCACACACTGGGGAACCTGTGCCAGCAGACCTATCCCGAGTCTGCCAGCATCCTGGTCCTGCTGTCATGCACAGGAGGGGATTAGTGTGTGCCTGTTTTTGTCCCACATATCCAAAGTCTTCCAGCACCCTAGTCCCATCACCACCCACTAGAAGAGGAGAGCCATCAAAGATTGACCTGCTTGTACCCATCAGAAAAGAGCCTTGGCCCCGTACCCATCAGGAGAGGGACAGAGCCCATTGGGAAGCACTGGAAGAATAGATGGGTAGACTACAGTATAAGAACACAGTGAACAACAGAAAGATCAATATGACACCAACAGAGACAAGGCACTCCACACCAGCAAGATCTGAACTTCCCAACATAGATGAAGCAAAAGAGAAGGATCCTAAAAACAACTTCATGAAGATCATAGAGACCCTAAAAGATAAAATTTGTAAAGAAACAGAAGAAAAGACAAACTAAAAATTACAAGAAAAATTCAAACAATGCAAGGTTTGAAAGCTGAAATAGAGATAATTAAAAATGCAGTCTGATGGAATGCTGGGAATAGAAATGCTGGATAAATGAACAGGAACTGCAGATGCAAATACAACCAACAGAATATAATATATGGGGGAAAAAATCTCTGGTGTTGAAGAACACTAGGGGAATTAGATTCATTAACCAAAGAAAATCTTAAGTCCAACATATCCCTAATACAAAATATGCAGGAAATGTAGGACACCATGAAAAGGCCAAACCTAAGACTAATAGGTATAGAAGGTGAAGAAACACAACTCAAATGTGCAGGAATATATTCAATAAAATCATAGAAGAAAACTTTCCCAACCAAAAGAAAGATATGCCAATGAAAGTACAAGAAGCTTACAGAACATGAAATAGAGTGAACCACAAAAAATTCCCCTCCCCACATAATAATTATGACACCAAACATACAAAAGAAGAAAAAATATTAAGAGCAGCAAAATATAATAAAAATAAATAAAAAGTCCAAGTAACATATAAAAGCAAACCTATCACAATTATATCTGACTTCTCTGTAGAAACACTGAAGGCCAGAAGGTCCTGGATAGATATTCTACCAACACTAAGAGAACACAATGCCAACCCAGACTACTATATCCATCAAAGCTTTTAATTACTATAGATGGAGAGATCAAGATATTCCATTACAAAACCAGATTTAAACAATATATATCAACTAATCCAGCCCTACATTTGTTCTTGAAGAAAAACTCCAACCCAAGGAAGTCAACTACACCCACAAAATCATAGGCAATAGGTAATACCACTTTTCCAACAGCCAAAAGAAAAATGGGGAAAATCCATAAACAATACCATCACCAAAAACAAATCCAAAACAAACAAGAATCAACAATGAATGGTCATTAATATACCTCAAAATTAATGGTCTTAACTCACCTATAAAAAGACACAAGCTAACAGAACAGATACAAAGAAAGAATCCATCCTTCTGCTGTATACAAGAAACACACCTCAACTTCAAAGACAGACATTACCTCAGAGTTAAGGGTTGGGAAAAGATTTTTCAGTCAAATGGGCCCAAGAAACAAGAGGGTGTAGGAATCCTAATATCTAACAAATTAGACTTTAACATCAATCAAAGGAGATGAAGAAGGTCATTTCTTATTCATCACAGGAGAAACCCATCAAAATGAAATCTCAATTATGAACATCTATGCCCCAAATACAAAGGCACACATATTCATAAAAGAAACATTACTAAAACTCTAATTGCACGTAAAACCTCACACACTTATAGTGGGAGTTTACAGCACCCCACACTCAACACTAGATAGGACCACCAGACAGAAACTTAACAAAGAAAAAAAGGAACTAACAGAAGTTATGGCCCGTAAACGTTTCATCCAAACACAAAAGAATATACCTTCTTCTCAGCACCTCATGGAACCTTCTCTAAAATCAACCACACACTAGGCAATATAGCAAACCTCAATAGGTATAAAAAAGTTGGAATTACAACTGTATCTTATCAGACCACCATGCTTCAAAGTTAGAATTCAAAAACACAAATTGCAGAAACCCTGCAAACATGTAAATTGACCAATGCACAATTGTATGACATTCCTGGGTCAAGGGAGATATGGAAAGAAATTAAGGACTTCCTAAAACAATGAGAATGAAGACACAACATACACAAACTTATGGGGCATTTTGAAAGCAGTGTTAAGAGGAACATTCATTGCAATAATGAATAAACTGGAGAATAGTCACACTAGAGAATTAACATTTCAACTGAAAGCTCTAGAGCAAAGAGAAGCAAACGCACCCTGAAGGAGAGATGCCAGGAAATAATCAAATTCAGGGAATAAATAAATAATGTAGAAACTAGGAAAACAATACAAAGAATCAATGTAACAAAGAGTTGGTTCATCAAGAAAATCAAAAAGATAGAAAAATCTTGATCCAATCTAACCAATAGGCAGAGAAAGAACTTGCAAATTAACAAAATCAGAAACAAAAAGAGAGACATAACAATGAACACTGAGGAAATCCAGAGAATCTTCAGGTCATACTTTGATAACCTGTTCTCCACTAAATTTGAAAATTTAATGGAAATGGACAATTTTTCTGAATAGATATCACTTACCAAAATTAAATCAAGAACAGATAAGCAATTTAAACAGACATATAACACTTAATGAAATAGAAACAATTGTTAAATGTCTCCCAAACAAAAAAAAAAAAACCCACGGTCAGATGGTTTCAGTGCAGAACTCTACCAGAAATTCAAGGAACAACTAATACTAATACTCCTCAAAGTGCTCCACACAATAGAAGCAGAAGGGTCATTGCCAAACTCTTTTTACAAGGCTACAATTACCCTGGTACCCAAGACACACAAAGACACAACTTGGAAAGAGAACTACAGACCAATATCCCTTATAAATATTGATGGAAATACTCAATAAAATTCTGGCAATTTAATCCAAGAACACATCAGAGAAATCATCCTCCATAACCAAGTATGCCTCATCTCAGGGCTGGTTGGTTCAACCAGGATGGTTCAACATATGAAAATCCATCAATGTAAGCCACCATATAAAACAACTGAAAAAGAAAAAACACATGATCATCTCATTAGATGCTGAAATAGCCATTGACTTTTCCAACACCTCTTCAAGATAAAGGTCTTCAAGAGATGAGGGATAATAGGAACATACCTAAACATAATAAAAACAATATAAAACAAACCAACAGCCAACATCAAACTACACAGAAAGAAACTCAATGCAATTCCTCTAAAATCAGGAACAAAACAAAGCTGCCCACTCTCTCCATATCTTCTCAATATTGCACTTGAAGTTCTAGCTAATACAATAAGAAAAAAAAGAAGACCAAAGGGATATAAATTGGAAAGGAAGAAGTCAAATTTTTACTATTTGCTGATGATATGATAGGTTACATTAGTGACTTAAAAAACTCTACCAAGGAACTTCTACAGCTGATATACACCTTCAGCAAAGTGGCAAGATACAAGATTAACTCAAAAAACAAAAAGAAAAAACAGTAGCCCTACTATATACAGGTGATAAAGGAACTGAGGAAATAATAGAAACATCACCCTTTATAATAGCCAAAACAACATAAAATATCTTGGGATAATGTTAACCAAACAAGTGAAACATCTATATAATAAAAATTTTAAGCCTTTCAAGAAAGAAATAAAAGATACCAGAAGATGGAAAGATATCCCATGCTCATGGATAGGCAGGATCAACATAGTAAAAATGGCAATCTTGCCAATAGCAATCTACAGATTCAGTGCAATGCCCTTCAAAATCCCAGCACAATACTTCACAGACCTTGACAGAAAAATGTTCAACTTTATATAGAAAAACAAAAGACCTGGGATAGCCAAAACAACCCTGTACAATAAAGGAACTTCTGGAGGCATCACCATTCCTGACTTCAAGCTCTATTCTAGACCTAAAGTTTTGAAAACAACTTGGTATTGGCACAAAAATAGACAGGTAGGCCAATGGAATCTAACTGAAAACTCAAATAATAGCCCACACATATATGAACACCTGATCTTTGACAATTGTTATGAGATATCCACCCCACCCACACCTGTTGCACTGGCCATGCCCATTGGAGCATGTGCACAAGAGTCCACCCTTCTTATGGGAAGACAGGCTTTTTACATAGGTTGTTGGAAGTTTGTACTCTGGGCTATAAGGTTGTATAAAAAATACTCTACCAAACCATCTCCCCCCAGGCCTCCTTCCTTTCCCCATATCATAATATCATATACTTATACAACATGAGGCCAGTGCTCTGTAACTGAGCCATATGATTCTAGCCTTCACCGTGAAACCTTCCCCTGTGTTATCTGTGTGAAAAAACTCTAAGTTGATTGGATTTATCTAAAAAAGTTATCTACTAGACTGCAGTGTTAGCCTAAATTGTCAAATTCTGTGAGAATTCAACCCACAGAAATAGGATTTATGATCTGTAGCTCACTTTTAAACTGCTTATGTACAATTATTCCCAGCTAGGTTACAGAAGTTAAAATATGAAACTATCAGGTCATTAAGGAGTAACTCCAAATGTGCCATTGCCTTTTAATATCAGAACTTCTTTTCATGGGGAGGAATCATTCAAGATGATGTTGGGAGACATCATCAGAGAGCTGTTTACTGTGTGTACAGTCCAAATAAACATTCAATCAGCTGTCTGCTTCCTGCTGAATACTAAGTAGATTCAAGCATTAAATCCTTGTGCTCCTGGCCAAGAAAGATTTTGAGTCTTTGGGAGTCTGACATGGATGAACTAACTTTCTGCATCTCAGTCCCTCCACATGTAGTGTTTCTGCTGTATAAAGTTCTTCATCTGTCTGGGGTAAGATTGAAGTCCTTGCTAGATGCTGTTGTGTAGAAGACTGCAGATAGATCCATGTCTAATACCATGCACAAAACTTAAGTCTAAATGAATGAAAGACCTCAACATAAATCCAGCAACAGTGCACTTCTTAGAAGAGAAAGTGGAAGGTACCATTGAATAAATTGGTACAGGAGACTGCTTCCAAAACATAACACCAGTAGCATAGATACTGAGATTAACAATTAATAAATGGGACCTCCTCAAACTAAGAAGTTTGTGTAAGGCAAAGGACAGAGTCAACAAGACAAAATGGCAGCCCACAGAATGGGAAAAGATCTTCACCAACCCCACATCTGACAGAGGGCTGACCTCCAAAATGTGCAAAGAATTCAAGAAGCTAGTCACCAAAACACCAAATAATCCAATTTAAAAAAAAAATGGGTACAGAACTGAGTACAGAATTCTCAATAGAGGAATCCAAAATGGCTGAAAGATACTTAAGTGCTAAACATCCTTAGCCATCAGGGAAATACAAATCAAGGGAACTCAGATACCCTCTTACTCCTGCCAAAATGGCTAAAATCAGAAACACCAGTGACAGTTTATGCTGGACAGGATGTGGTAGAGGGGAACACTCCTCCACTACTAGTGGGAGTATAAACTTGTACAGCCATTTTGGAGATCAGTATGGATGTTCCTCAGGAAAATGGGAGTCAGTCTACCACAGGATCTGGAAATTCCACTCTTAGGCATATACTAAAAGATGCACATCCATGCAACAAAGATATCTGTTCAACTATGTTCATAGCAGCATTATTTATAATAGCTAGAACCTGGAAACAACTTAGATGCCCCACAACTGAAGAATGGATAAAGAAGATGCGGTACATTTACACAATGGAATACTACTTGGGGGGTAGGGGGACCAATGGAATCTTGAAATTCGAAGGCATATGGATGGAACAAGAAGAAACTATCCTGAGTGAGGTAATCCAGTCACAAAAGACGAATATGGTATGTACTCACTCATATATGGATTTTAGACATAGACCAAAGGATTACCAGCCTACAATTCACAGTGCCAGAGAAGATAGGATACAAGGAGGACCATAAGAGAGTCATACAAGGTCTCCTACAGAAGGGAAAAGGGGCAAGATCTCTTGAGCATATTGGGAGTGGGGATGGGGGTCAGTGAGTGGAGAGGGAGTTAGGAGAAAAAGAAGGGGAGAAGAGGAGGGGAGAGTAGAACATGAGGAACGAGGAAGACTGAGTCAGGGGATGAATAGACAAGAACAAGAAAAGAAATACAATAATAAAGGGAGCCATTATATGTTTGAAGAGAAAACTGACTCTACAGAAATGTCCAAGAGACCTACAAGGATGACCCCAACTAACAATCTGAGCAATAGCAGAGAAGCTACCTTAAATGCCCTTCCCTCATAATGAAATTGATAAATACCTTATCAATTTCAATGTCATCCTAGAGCCCTCATCTGGTAGCTGATGGAAACAGAAACCCACAGCTAAACACTGAGCTAAACTCCTGGAATCCAGTTGGAGAGAGGGAGGAGTGATGAGCAAATGGGTCAAGACCAGGCTACTGAAACAGCTGACCTGAACAAGGGGGAGATCAAGGACGCCAGACTGATAGCTTGAAAAGTAGCATAGGATCTACCCAGACCCCCCTGAATGTGGGTCTCAATTAGGATGCCTGGAAAGTATATGGTACCTTTGACAATGGAACCAGGATGCATCCCTAATGCAGAAATGGACTCCAGAGGACCATTCCCCTTCGAGGGATACTCCCTTAGCCTAGAGACATGGCGAGGGCCTTGACCCTACTCCTAATGATTTGACAGACTTTGATGATCCCTCATTGAAGGCCTCACCCTCCCTGGGAGTGGATGGAGGATGGTATGAGGGGTTGTGGGGGACTTGGGAGGATGAGAGTTAGTGGAAACTGGGATCCATATGTAAAATAAGAAGAAAATATTAAAAATAAAAGAAAGTATGTTCCTGTATATAACAAGAACATTGAATGTAAGTGGAAAAATTCATGTGTTTAATAAATGTACTTGTTTCTTATTGTAAAATTTCGCTGGTGTTTCTAGTAAATTATAAATCATTTAAAAGCATTACTAATTCTATAGCATTTATATCATCTTATCCACCATTGAAAATACTAGCAGGGGCTCGGAGGATGACTCAGTGGTTAAGAGTAAATACAGCCCTTTACAGGGGAGTCACTCCCTAGCACAAAGGTTAGGCAGCTCATAACCACCCATAAGTCACCTCCAGAAGATTCAACGCTCTCCCTCTCCTACACTCTAACAACACCTGTGTTCACAAGTGCACAAACCCACACAATTGACTAATAAAATAAATCTTTTTGTTTAAGATACAAGTAATACGGTCAGGAAAGTTAGCTATGAGTAAAGTGTTTGCTATCTGGGCACACAAATCTTAATCCAGATTCCTAACACACATGTAAAAAGCCAGATGTGAAAACATGCCTGTAACCCCAGTACTGCAAAGCAGGGACAGGAAGATTCCTGAGGCCTGCTAGCTGGCCAGTCTAGTCACTCTCAGAGATCCTTTCTCAAAAAAAAAAAAAAAAAAAGTAGAGATCAATAAAGGAAATAACAAATATCAACCTCTGATCTACCAATGCAAGCATGGTCACATGTACATACACACAGACCTACACACAAGCACAAACACTAAGTAACATATGTAAATATTTGTTTGAATGTTTTGTTTTTAAAATAATTTTTTATAGTTGAAAGAAAATGGAAACTACTACAGTAATCCTTGTTTCTTTCCCCCATGATGTTAACTAACAAAGCAGTTTCACCACCACACATGTTCCAGCCTACACCAGTAGAAAGATGCTTTACTACTACACATGTTTGCTAACCCATGTCCCACTACAATGTACCACATTATCTAATGCAAGTCATACAACTATAATATTAGACAAAAGAAAACTATCCACAAACAAAAGCAATAATCCTCTAAAATATGATGCTTTGCCAACTACACCAAAGATAGCAGTGCAAGAACTTTAAAATCAAACCCAAAATAAATTTAATATAATGTTTAGGATGGACTTTCATCTTATAGATACTATAAATTGTTGTAATTGATACTAAGAACTTGAATAAAAGTCTGATTTTAAATGGTGTAGTTTGCTTCCTCCCAATAATTAGGATGTGTTTTGTCAAGGAGTTTGGCTGTGTAAAGTGAGGCCAGACTATTGCAAGCAGACTATCCAAGAGCCACTTTTTAAATAACATTGCTGAAGATGCTCAAAACTCTATGCAATGATAAGGGATACTACAGAACACCAAAGATTTCGTGGTTTATAGAGCTGTGTGTTTTCTGTTGCTCTACATTTCATTGGTCAAATTGATTCTGAAAAGACATGTAAAAAGGGCTTTGTCCTGCTACAAAACAAAATAGTTTCAAGATCAAAGTATATTTTTACTGCTACGAACTACGTGGGTGCTTCATGCATCAGCACACATGGTTAATGCTGATGAATACTCAATTAATGTCTTAGCTGTTGTCTTTTAAGGAACATAATAGGAATCATTTGTTGAGCCTTGGCCCATGAGATTTCCCTTAGTCTTTCCTACCAACTAGTAGAAAGACATTCACTTTGCAGCCAGCCCTGTTTGCTACTCTCTGCACCATCATCCATCTTATTGTCTAATGCAAGTTGTGTAACTTCCTTACATCTCCTCTAGTAGAATGATTATTTTCTGTTACAACACTGAAGTGTTTTCCAGATGTCCATGTCCAACTCTGAGCCGTAAACTGATGGAGGGACTTTGGAAGAAGAAATTCAACCATGAAGGCTCTGACTTCATCCATAAGTTAATCCACTTGAAAAATGTGTAAACTGATGGTATTATGGAGAGATGATAAGAAGTTTGGCCTGGCTAAAGAAGTGTCACCAGAGTGTGTCCTCGAAGACATGCCTTGGTCACAATCCACTTCCTCACCATTCTTCCCTTCTCATTGCCCTGCATTCCATGAGGGGGGCACTTTGCTCTACCAAGTATTTCCTACTAAGCCTCAAGCCCACAGCCATGGAGCCTGAAAACCCAGGCTGAAAACATAAACCTCAAAGATTCCTTCTTCCTCTTTAATATAGTCAAGAATTTGTTACCATGACATATGAGTGAGTGCACTTGTTAATGAGAATAATGTGAAATGTCTTTATACACAACTAACTGATCCTCAGTGTGATTGTGAACATTTTATTTTCCGAAGTAGTCCTTATGACACACACACACACACACACACACACACACACACACACACACACACACATTCCAACATTTCCTCAGCGTGAGTACAGGGCTTTGACACCATTCTCCAAGTCTGGGAATTACCTTGAATTGGCTAGGAGGAAGATGATCTGGTGACACTATTATCAAGGGCTTTTGCCAGGCCTGTTTGCAGCTTCTCTTATTTTTTCCTTCATCCTCATTGTTTCTGAGTGTTAAAAATATCTAAGTAAATGCTAGTTACAACATGACAAGATGAAATTGAGTTTTATCAAATTCAATCAAGATAAACCATCATAAAATATTTCTACTTCATGTATCATAGTTTAAACAAAAATATAATTGATGCCAAAACTAAATGCTTATGGTTCATATGAAGGCTTAAAGGCAAAGGTGAGGATACTGTGAAACAGTTACACAAAAATTATTCATAGCACTGTTGGGTGTGATGGTATATTTTTTTAATCCCAAGAGGATAGATGTTGTAAATTTAAGCCCAGCCTGGTTTACATATTGAGACCGTATCTCAAATAAAAACATTATTCACAGTGTCATTCTGCCTCCACTTTTTCCAAAATAGACAATGGAGCATTTAAAGACCCTCTTTGAGTCCTCCAAATCTGGATTTATCCACGCAACTCACTCCCTGCAAAGGAAATGTCAGGAGAAGTCTCTAGGTAGGATTTTGTAAATGGGCAGTGGTATATGTTTAGGGTGTATTTTGTTTTGGCTGTTTATTTTCCCCTCTGACAGAAAGGTGGAAACAGTTACTAAAGTGTTGTGAAATAATCTTTTTGTACAGTGTCAAGATTTGTCAGTCATGTTGGTTTAATAAGAAGCTGAATGACCAATAGCTAGGCATGATTTTGGGGGCAGAGAAGATGTTGGGAGGGAGAAGGGCAGAGATGCCAGCCAGAGGCAGAGGAAACAAGAAAACAGCATGGGCAATACAGAGTAAAGGGAATGAAGCCATGTGGCAGAAAGTAAATTAATAGAAGTGGGTTAATTTAAGTTATAAGAATTAGTTAGGATCAGTGGAGCTTTCATAATTAATGTCTCCATGTCATGATTTGGGAGCTGACAGGTGGAACAGAAAAATCCACCTAAATTAAAGGGATAAAAGCCCTATTGAAACCCTAAGAATAACAAACACAGTATAAGAACACATCTCTATAATCTGAACACCTAGGAAGCTAAGACTGTATTGTGAGATAGGCCAGTCTGAGCTACATAATGAGATCCTGTGTGTGTATATATCAAATAACATACATATATCAAATACATACATACATACATACATACATACATACATACATACATACATATGAATAAAGTGAACCAAAGTTTAAGATGATGAAAACATTCAACCACCTGAACAAGACATTCTAAGTACAAATTCCTTATAAAACTAGACAACTAATTGTTTAATCATAAACACAATTTTGTGTTTAGTTTTCTCCTAGTTATAATCAAAACTTATGCCAGCTATCACTCTTTCTATTTTTCCATACAATGTTGTACCTTCTATTTAATCCAGAGGAATACAAGGGAAAGGCATCAAAATATAAGCCAATATAAGCAAGAATGTATTTATCTGTGACACATTTCTTATTTTTACATAAAACATGAACTCTTTACTTGATGAATCCTTGATGGAAAATAGCCTCACAAGCTTAACTGAAGAAAGATCTCCAAAATTCTCTTCAAAGGCCTCCATGCCTTCATAGTGCTTTCATTCTACATGCCTAAAACATCAGCACCACGTGACCAAAGATAAGGTCTGCTGCCAACTCCAACAGTGAATATCCTACCAACCCCACACCATGGATGCAATGTCTCTCAATATAGAGAGGCCAAACCTGAGAAAGTTCCCTTGCAGTCCTGAGGAAAACAGCTGGCAGAAGTATTGCTGGCCCAAGACATAAGTCACATGCTACAAACTGGAAGAATGGAGGTGCAGGGCAAGCTTACTGGAGCTTTCTTCATGATGCCATGTGCCCAGGACATTAACACAGGATGTATTATGTTGGTCTATACCATATGGTCCCCTAGTCAAATATGACTGCCTCACACCTGACAGTCAAAGTCAGGTAGTAGCTCAGTCCTGAGGCTGGATGTCTCAGCAGGCCCAAACTGTTATCTATCAGAGGCTTCAATGACTTCTAGAGCGCTGTCATTGAAAGCCTAATGATTCTAGTTTTAATATCAATAGAAATGCATCAGAAATTGCATGGATGATCTTGCCAAATAGAGTGAAGTCAAGCAGGCAAAAAGCAGACATTTCCTTCTTTTGACAACTTTTTTCTGGGCTGCTACTAGAAAGGGTTGCCCATATTTAGAGTGGGTCTTCCTGTTTGGAATAATCTGATTAAGAGACCTCAATTGCCCAGTGGCTTAGTATTTTAGTTGATTCAAAATCCAGTCAGTTTGGCCACCAATTAGTAGAGGGAGGAGCTGAGTCAGCTAAGTTAAGGGTAACAACTACATTGGGTATGATCCTTGTCATTGAAGGATCACTGGAAATGCTCAGCTAGCTAACTGCCTACATCGGGAGTGAAGTAATTAAGAACTGCATTGCATAATCTTTACTGCTAGAGAAATTTAACCTTCAGTATCCTATGACAGTGGTGAAGGACCACCAAAGATTCTAAAAGCATACACCTATGGTCAGCTGTCAGTCCATTAGTAGCACCCTAATAATTACAGTCCCTGCAGAAAATCCCCAACTGGAAGGGAGTATGTTCCCAGGACTAGAGATTGATTAGTTGTTAGAGGACCTGCTGTTCTTACAGAGAACCCAAGTTCAGTTCTTAGAGTAACTGTTGGGCATTTCACAACCCCCTACAACATTAGTTCCAGAAGGATCCAACGCCTTTACTTTCTATGGGCATCTGAATTCATGTATCTCTCTCTCTCTCTCTCTCTCTCTCTCTCTCTCTCTCTCTCTCTCTCTCTCTCTCTGAGTAAACATCTAGAACATGAGTCCAAGCTCCTAACACCAGAAAAAAGACAGATCTCCCAGGAGATACTATCTCTGGTGACTGGGACCATGAGTAAATATGCACATATGCACAAGCATACTCTTGGATTTTTTTTATTCATCTTTGAGGTTCTTAAACTTCTATGAGCTAGGACTCAGAATTCCTCTCACTCCAAATAGTAGTGATATCAAAATAGGAAATAATTCATATATATATGAATTCATATATATAATTCATATCTATTATATATATACACACACATGTGTGTGTGAGAGAGAGAGAGAGACAGAGAGAGAGAGAGAGAGAGAGATTTTCTCTTAATGCAAGTGAGAATTTGGATTCAGTACCAGGCATTATGGTTCAGAGCTCCAGTAATAAATAGTCTGACCTAGAAAAAAACTAGTAAATGTGTCAGTGGCAGGTAGAAAGACCCACTTGTCATTAAGTTCAGGACATAATCATCAGTCTAGACTTCTAAAATGCAAGATCCCCTGACTCAGGAACAGGTAGATGTCTAATAAGAAAATAATAGTTTGGAGATTTTAGTGTGAGTGTTTATAGTCACAGACAGCAATTGCATACTCTGGGTCTTTGAATTCACTCTTGAGAAAAATCAGACTGAAAATTTCTATTGCCTTTCAATAAGATCCACCTGGAAAGACAGAGGCAGACATTCTCTCCAGGACATACCCCAGCTGGAGGCAGAAATGAGCTTAACAGCTGTCTTGACACATCTCCATTTAAAGCCAATGATATTTTAGGCACTACTTACTTTGGTACTAATGATTTTAGGGTCTGGTAGCTGGAGTCAGATATCTCTAGTCATATTATTTCCAAAAATGATCGCTATTCTCACTTGCTTTGATTTTTTTCTATTTGACACTCTACCACAGAATTGCTTCTCAGAGCATAGAATACCTCAGGCTCCCTGTGGCTTTCTTCTACACATGCCAAGATTCCTAGTCCAGAAATTTCTATTGATAGGCTATGGGTAGAATGTGAACATGTACATTTTTTTAAAACTCCACAGGCAACTCTAATGCAAAGCACGATGAAGAGGTACCCACTACAGTAAAAGCCATAATGGATAACTTTTTACCTCTTGCCATGGACCAGATATTTAACTAGAGGATGAACATGCAATTAGGTATTTGCTCTTCATCACAAGATTGTGTTGTGAACACTATTATTTCATCATTTTTAACTAAAAAAAAATATGTAAAACAGGTTGATGGACTTTCTCAAAGTCACAAATCACATCAGAAATGTATGATGCGGGCAGGGTTTAAGCCCAGACAATTCTAGTTTCTCTCCTCTCTCTCTCTCTCTCTCTCTCTCTCTCTCTCTCTCTCTCTCTCTCTCTCTCTCTCTCTCTCTCTCTCTCTCTCCCTGTGTGTATGTGTTCCTTATACAACACAACAACAACAAATACCAATCTCTATATCCCTATAGCCTATGCAGTACCTTATAATTCAATACTTAAAATGTTAGCGTTTAAATAACTTCAAATCTAAATAAATAGGGCTCGAATACCCACTGTATTAAATTTTTATAACTTCTCAGAATGTCTATACTCTGTCAGTTACAGAATTCTGACTCCATATTACAGCTTTCACTGAACATGTTTCTCTTTAACAGGAACTGGGATGTGTCCATGTTTACATAAAATTAATATGAGCTATGTCCCCGATAAAAGGGTTGACATTTGAGATCATTGAGTCAATTCCTTAACATGACTTGTTAAGAAATTACAATGATTTGATAAGGAATTTGAGTGTATATAAATGCTCTGTGGTGTGATCAATTTTCATATTTTAAAGAAGAGAAAAAATGAGTTCAAAGATGTTGGAGAAAACACTACAAAGAAAATAATTGCAAGAGTTGGACTCAGAAGATCAGATTATGTAGTGAAAAGACAGCTGTGTCCTACCTACTTAACACAATCACAGTCTCCATGGACAAAACCTGGAATTTTTTATATATATATAGCTAAATATCCCCACATGATTCTAGTATGGAGCCAAAGTCAGTGGTCACTTCAATTTCAAGTGCCCTGTGGCCACCTTATTAGAGAAAAATTAAGAAAAGTCAAGAAATTAACAACATGGAATTCTGTGACATGAGAAAATTCTCAATGTTTCCAAGTGGCCTATACATTATAAACAAAGAAAATCATCAAAAGAGAATTCTACATATAATGATTGGGGATTACAGTCTTTGAATGTCCTGATGCTGAAGACAACTAGAAAGCCCAAGGAGAAAATGTAAATTAACAAATTTAGGGACCTGAAGGCCAGGGGCCCCTAAAGCAGCAAGGTCTTCAGGAGCTAATATCTCTGAGAAAGAGCGGGGAGGTACCAAAACTGTCATTGTGTTTTCCCTGGAGCCATTGATTTGTTCATGAGTGTGGGCAGAAGGGCAGGTGAAATGATTCAGTGGGAAAAGGGCTTGCTCCCAAGTCTGAAAACCTGAGTTCTATCCTCAGAATCCATGGAGTCTGGTAAACTGACTCCAGCAAGTTCTCCAAATGAGTAAGTTCTCCAAATTTCCCTGTGACTTCACAGTACATGTGCACATTCACACACACACATATGAATGGACACACACATGCATGTGTGCACACACACGCACACGTGCACACACACACACACACGCACACGCACACACACAAATTTAGAGAGAATAAATAAATTTAAGACTAAGGACAAGAATTAAAACATCTGTAAATCAACTCAATCCCAGCTGGGATGTGGCAGCATTCTTCCTCTATGATACTTGCACACCAAAAGCAAAAGTGAATTCTCTGTGTAATAATGTAGCATCTCAAGCAACCCTAGCAAGTTCTCATAGAACAGATATAAGGATGGATAGTCATCTCTTGAAAGAGGGGGTAACCATGTTACCCTATACTGTAGTTTCAAGAGTTGTAGAGAAGTCTGTCTATAAATTATCTGGCACACCAATACTTGACACCAGAGAAATCTAATAGTGATTGATGAAAAAATATGTAGCTAATACATAATTTTCAAAATACTTCCCAATAATCTTTCCTCCTGTAAGAGAGACTGGAGAGGTGACAGCCTTACTGTTCTGCGGTAGAAGAGTAGACTATGATTACACTATCACCAGGATTAGAACTCAGACACAGATACTTTTATTTGTCATTGCCTAGGCAAGAAACCACAAGCCAACAAAGACAACAGTTCCTCATTAACAAAATAGACACAGCTTGAGGAGTACTTAAACCTTACTTTTTCTAGTCACCCTCACTATGTCAAATTACAGTCTGTTCTGTTTATAATTAAACAAAATTTCTGTATGTAGAGTTATACCATGAAGTTTCATAACCAAAAGAAAATAATTATCCTTTCTCTTTCTTTATGGGTGTTCCTTAATTACTGAAAATGGAAAATGGAAAGGCATTATCTGTGCTTTTAAAGTCCCTGTATTGTTCAGTTCATAGAACTTCAGAATATAGTGCTGAGTGTAAGAATTAAATGTATTTCAAATTTATTAAGTGTTTTAGAAACAATTTTCCCTATTATTATATTTTTAAATACAAACCACTAGTTAAGAATATGAGGCATATGAAATATAAGTACCAATAATGCCCATATAATTTGAAAAGAATAAAGGTTAAATTAAGAAATATCAGTTACAGTTTGCTTATGATACTTAGTCATAAGGTTTTTAATTTTTATTAATTATTTGAGAATTTGCATGCAATTTTGATCATATTCACTCTTCCTCCTGCAAATCCTACCAGATTACCATATCTACCCTCTTCCCTACTTGTCTAACTTTGTGTCCTCTTTTTTTTCTCAAATCTATCAAGTCCAATCTGTGCTAGACATATTCCTGCATACATACCCATCCATTGGAGCTTGATCAACATACAAGAAGTCACACCCTTTAAGAAAAACTGACTCTTCCATCTTATAGTAGTTATCAATTGCCAACAGCTCCTTATACATAGGTGGGACTTTGTGCCTATCTTTCCTCTCCATGCTGAGATTTAATCTCACTTGAAGTTGCACAGGTCATGCTGTCACAACTAGTGTGAGTTCATTTGTGTAACTACCATGTTGTTTCTAGAAAACAGTGTTTTGTTTTCTTGTGGTCAACTATCCCCTCTGGCTCTTATTATATTTCTGTTCCCTCTTCCATAATGATTCCTAAGCCTTGAGGGGGGATATTATATTGATGTCTCATTTAGGGATAAGGATAAGCACACTTATTCTCTTACTATCTGTAGTTTGACCAGTTGTGGGCTTCTGTGTAGATCACCATCTACTGCATAAAAAAGCCACTTTTATATGATTTGAGAAATGCAGTAATTTATCAAGATAATGGAAATTCACTAAAATCCAAATTAATATTTTATATACTTGGCATAATAATAGTAGGTTCTATTTTAGGGCCTATTACCTATGTATCCAGGTTCTTGGAGCCAATAACTGCCAAATATTGGTTCCATATTATGGCCTTAAATCAAACTAGAAAATCATCAGTTACTCCCGTAGCAGGAACACATCTGAGAAGAAACTCAGAAATTTGGAAGAACTATGATTGATTGAGTCATAGTTCTTTATAATTCTCATTCTGTAGTCATAATAAAGCATCTCAAGAAGTAAACTGCTCCTATAAACAATAATTTTATTGTACTCCACATGATGAATTTCTCTTTCCCAACAGATAAAAGGAAGATCCATCACATTAAAGGAGTGTTCATCAACATACAAGAGATAAAGACACAGTAAAAAGGAAGTAGCAACTGCGCGTGTTGCAAGTGTTGAGTAGACCATGTTATTAGAGATGGGAGGTTTGATGGCAGAGAAGTAAAATATTAGACTTGAATTTTTAAGTTTTTAAAAAGCCACTTGATATTAAAATGTATTCTGAAACTGGCATACTTATGCAAGTTAATGAAAATCTATCTGAAAATTTGATATCAAAAAATATCAGAAGATAATCTTAGAGAATGATAAATGGCTGCACGTTACTTTAAACTATCATTGGCTAAAAGGGAAAGCCATGGCCAACCTACTTTAGAATATTGTAATATGTAACATGTGAAAATTTTATTGATATTTTCAATAAAATTAGCATTTGTGTCATAATAGTAGTGACTTCCTCCTTTCATCTTTAACACAGATGAAAGCAATATCATTGTGTATATATAAAAATATAACCAATGATACAATTGTCTGTAAGTTTTCACTCAAATTATCAGTCTCATAAGAACACATTTTTGACATTTGAATGAACCACTGAAGGTGAAGGATTGGAGAGATAACTCAGCAGATAAGAGTAGATGAATCTCTTGCAGAGGAGCTAAGTCCCAGAGGACCCAAGTTCTCTTCTGACAGCTAATGCACTCACATCCACATACCACACATGTTAACAGAAATAAAAAAAAACAAAAATTTTAAATAGATTCAATAGAAAAGCAAGTTTAAAATTATCATCTTCATCATGTATATAATATTCAATATCAAAGTTAATTTTGTAGAAAAGTAACAATCTCCCTATATTAATTTTAAGACTGTGATTTTACTTTTATAGTATCATATATCCCTAATGTTTCCTTGAACAATAACACTCTATTATATATGTTTTAACTATTATTTAAAATTATATCAGTCTGAACCTGGGTGATCCTTCAAATCATTATAGTAACACTCCAGTCTCAATATTTATGTGTGTTGTTCTTGTTTAAAGGCCTCTACATTTTAGCCCATACATATTTATTATGTGATCAAGTAATATCATGTTGAGTATATACTTCATATGAGAAAATTACTGTCTAAGGATAACCTACATATTTTTGAAGAATAAAAAAATAAATTTCAAAACTTGTAATTAAAAGAATTTAGTTATTAAATTCAGTTAATAGAAAATATATGGCTATATATTAGTATTATAAAAAAGAAGAGTTTATGCTTTTAAAATCATGCTCATTGAGAATTTGTTGTGTGGGTTCTTATCTGAAGATAAATAAAGAACAACTTTAAAACATTGTGAAACTGTTACCTACTTGAGAGGAAATTAGGTTGAAATCACTAAAAACTAAAGTCCTTAAGTAGTGGATTTAAGAAAAACTATTCTAAAGTCAACAACATCAATTTTTGCTACTATTTAGGTGGAAAACCTTGCAAAACAGAAACAAAAAAGAAATCAAGGTCATTGGAATGTAATATTCATTTCAGCATCATAAACAACTGTTTAAATCAACCAAAAGATTAAATAGAGCTATACCCACTGCAAAACAACAACAATAGCCTTAAAGACCCGTATTACGTATGAAACTACAGGAAAGAGACAACTACCCTAACAGGAGAAATATGCAAAGAACATAAGGAATTTACCAAAGGAAAAAAATCTAACAGTCTACAGTGACTGACTTTTGAGTGGAGCAATCTACTTCAATAGCCTGGTGACGCAATAATAGGAATTTAAAGAGGACCAGGCAATAGAATCCTAAGAATCAGTGAAATGTTTGAAGTTTATAAACACATGATATTGTGCCTTTTGTAATTAAAAAACGTAAAATCTTTATAGATCTCTGAACATTTCCCTAATGCCATATTTCTCTTTAAAACCTATAATGGCTCCCTCTATTGTGGTATCTCTTTTTTTACTCCCCTCTATTCTTTTCCTGACTCAATCTTGCTGCTCCCTCATATCCTCCTCTCCCCTTCTCTTCTCTTCTTCTTTCTCCTAACTCCCTCTCCCCTTCCCCATGCTCCCAGTTTGCTCAGGAGAACTTGTCCTTTTCCCCTTCTGAAGAGGATCATATATGTCTCTCTTAGAGTCCTCCTTGTTTCTTAGATTTTTCTGGCAGTGTGGATTGGGATTGTCGGCTGGTGATCCTCTGCTCCTCTTAAGCTATCCCAAACTGTGCCACCAACCATAGCTCAAATACATTCTTCCTTATGCATGTTGCCTTAGTCTTGATGTTTTATTATAGCAACAGAAAAGTAATCAATACAGTGGATAAAACAAAGGGAAACCATCTTACCAGTTCACCTTAGCTGAAAGGTAGTTGAGGACTAAGGAAGGAGCTTCATCAGCAAAGTGCCTATAATATGGGCATGGGTGACTTGAGTTTGGGTCCCTAACAGACCCAAAGGTAGGTACATTTGTACTCACTTGCAACCTCAGCACTAAGAGAATGAGACAGGTGAATCCTTGGTGCTCATTGGCTAGCTGGCCTAGAAAAATTAATAAGCTTTATGTTCTGTGAGAGACCCTGCTGCAAAACATAAGGTGGTGAGCAACTGAGAAAGACATCAAACACAATTGGTAAACTGCCAAGTACACTTTATATTGAAATATAGATTTGTGTTTACTCACTTTTTAATAATAGACATGAATGTGTGCTAACTTCCTATCACTTTAACAAAGCACTTGACGTAAGTTAGCTACATAAAGAAACTTTTTGCTTTCACTCATCGTTTTACAGGTATTGGTTCATGGTCAGTCTGCACTGTTGCTTTGAGCCTGTGGTGAAGTAGCAGGAGTGTGAGGTGGAGAAAACCTATTTACCTCAGGATGTAAAATAGAGGAAGGGGCTGAGACCTTACAATCCCTTTTCGGGCACATTCCTAATGATATAATGACACCCTCCTTCATGCACACACTAAACCTCTTAGAGTGGTCACCACATCTCAGCAGGCCCACAGTAACTCTTAGAGCCACATCTACTAGACATACAGACCTCTGGGGATCAGGCAAAATCTAAATTAAAACACGTTTCATTATAAACAAGATAGATACTTTTCATACCAGAGACAATAAATCAAAAACCATTAACCTATATAGCAAAAAAATGGAAATTTTAAACCTTTTTTAAAAACATGAAAATGTCAAGCATAAATATAAATGAAGATGAAAAATGAGTTGTGGAAAGTTTTAACTAGTCCACACAAATCAAAGCGTCAGATAATAGCATCATTCTTGAAATGGTCTACATCAACTGCTGCTGTAGTATGACTTTTTCCCTCCAGAGATTACTTCTCTTGCCTCTTCCAACCCAGTTTGCAAGTAATCTATGGAGATGATAAAGTGTATAGGATGCTGAACTTCATCTGAAAGCAGTATTCTATGATGCAGCTTCTGTGAAATTGTCATGAAGGATGGGGTTAGATTTTTGAGGTGATATAGCTGTTTGGGGTCACTCACAATCCTATATATAACCCCTATTATCTGGAAGTAAGCCCATACTCATTGGTGCACCAGGCTGGGCTTTGGTAGAAAACTTAGTCTTTCCTTGGTGGTCCATCTGGGGTGAAGAGACATTTGTTATTAGCATCCCAGGAAAAGTTAAAGCAGCTACCAAGTTCAGAAAGTTGTAAAAAGCATTCACGTGTTTCCCTAGAAAGCACAGAAAGAACATGCAGTTGTTTGTTGCCATAAGCCTTTACAGCTGTTGCTGAAAACTCTTTCAGCCACAAGGTAAAACAGGTGTAACATAGGGTATGCCCCACAATAACAAAAAGGTATCACTCCTCAAAAAATCCCTAAAACTGGATATCCTCTAGAATATCCTGGTACATTAGCCAATTGACACTTTTCATCGTTTGAGAAACAGTAAGTGATTATTCTATTATCTGTGCCTTTTTCCCCTCTCATGTAACCTAGACTGGCCTGGAAGTCACTGCATAGCTTAGGGTGACTTTGAGTCCTGGTCCTCCTGCCTCCATTCCCAAGTGCTGGGATGACAGTCATGTACTGTACACTCGGGTTATTTGTACTACTGAAGCAACTTGACAAATTCAAAGATCTGTAATTCATAATGTTTTAGTTATGAATTTAATTAAAGGTGATTCTTCCATCAAATATCCCTTACCAGAAAGCTTCTTAAAGTAACTAACTGACCCCTCTAGAAACTAAATCAGCTCCTCATTTATAATAGCTTCCATAGGCCATGATGTATGTCCTCTTAAATTGTACTTCATTTTATGTAAGTTTGTGCTAACACCATATGCCTGAATAAACCAAACATGAATTATACCATATTAGAGCCACACAGTGATTTGTGTTGGTTGACATTAAGATGCTGCTATTCAAATAGAGTGATGTGGAGCCACACCTACTATATGCTATGCTTCATAAGGGTCTCAGCATGGCATACATTTATTTCTTGTTAATGTGTAAAATCAAAGTCTTTGGATTAATTACACAGCACAGCATCACATATGTCTTGATAAATTAAGTTTTCATCATCAGGTGACTGTTAATATTTAAAGAAGCTTCACAAATGTATGACAATTTACACCTTCATTACATCTACCTCTAATCAGCCCTTGACATTCTTAAGCTTTGTAGTTGTGGATAAAAGAGTTTATGCAATAATATATTAGCATGTGTGGTGACAGAATAATTATTTCAGAAAGGTTTAGTCAAAACCATGCTGCACTTAAGAAATGTACTAATTGTGGAACTGTCATACATTTCTAAGGCATTTGTAGGTCCAAAAGAGAAGGAAAAAGTTTAAACTGAAATAGAGTACTTGTTATAATTTTCAATGTCCAACTACAAAAAATAATGTGAATCTTTAAAAATTCTTTTCTGACTGGAGTAGTGATTAATAGCATTGTAAATTACACTGATCATCCTCTGTGAGATGGACTATGCCCTTAAATCTTCTGGTGCATTATGTACTTGTCTCTAACCATGCCTTTTCCTGACCAACCCCAACCACACTGGATGTGTTGGTTTGAGTTGATCTTAGAAATAAAGCCCAGGGCAAGATCATGAGAACTGTTACTTATTTTAAAGAAAATACTATGAAATTGTACCAAGGTGTAAACCAAGGGCTGTAGCTAAGCTACCTAACTATCTATCCAGGTGATGTGAGCCATTGGGATCCTATTAAGAACCTCTGGGA
This sequence comes from Cricetiscus sungorus, assembly GCA_030556225.1. Taxonomy (NCBI): domain Eukaryota; kingdom Metazoa; phylum Chordata; class Mammalia; order Rodentia; family Cricetidae; genus Cricetiscus; species Cricetiscus sungorus. The sequence continues at coordinate 11,818,165 of JANBXA010000103.1, forward strand.
AGATGGGGAGAAGCTGTGGATTGTCTTCACAAAATGATTTTAAGCCATTTGTCCAATTTCTACTGCATGTTAGCTGAGACTTCTCCACATCCTCTAACATATCTGAACTTCAAGGTTACATCTGATTGCAGCCTTATTAAATTGCTTTTCCAAGTCTTGAGAAAGCAGAGGTAGCTAAAATACAAGAACACAATACAGGGAACTGTCCACTCCCTAAGTACTGAAGAACAGTACCCTGAAGAGAGATGGCAATTTTCATTATAGTAGATGCCATACAGGCCAAACAAAAATTATTCAAATAGCAAAAACAAGCCACATAATGTATTAATACAACTGAAAGAATAATTTATTGAGGACTTGTGAGGTGGCTCATCAGATAGGAGGTGTATTGTTCTTGCAAGGACCTGTGTATACAGCTCACAACTGCCTATAATTCCAGCTCCAGGGTACAGGAGGCCCTTTTCAGACATCTTCAGACAGTGCCCTTATGTGCACAAACCCATAAACAGACACATAGACACGTAATTTAAAATAAAAATACTGAATGCAAAAAGTCATACTATAGGGATCAAAACAGAGATGGGGGAAATGGTAAACATGTTTGGGATACTCCATAGGCAACCCATAACAACAATATGCACAAAGTAAATCCTAACCATCATGAGTTACCACACTCGATCCTTCCAGAAAACTAGAGTTCTGAAATGACGAGAGACTTAATTTGTTACTCCTAAAATAAATTTAATGCTATGACTATCCTAAGCCTTCCCATATAGAAAAAAATACTATAACATGAGAAATTCCAGACTTCCAGTGACCATATAAGCTATAATTTATAAGGTTTGTGACGATTTCACTACTAAGGAGTAGATTAATGCAATCTTTTCTGTTGGATAAGTTGCTCACATATACATGAAAAAGAGATTTCTGTAGCCTATAGCTGTGAATAGAGTACATTTATCATTTGACAATGAACACACACCCTTCTCTCCATCATTTTCATTCCACTTTGATCTGGCCTTTAGGCAGTAGAAGCCCACAATGACAGAATCAGCAATCACTGAATAAATTAATTGAGGTCTTATTTGAATTTTTTTCTTTTGCAAAAAATAGCATCTCAGACCAAGGCCTAATAAATAATGAGGCACACTAACAATATGGATCACCTCACAGACTGACACAAATAAATTATGAGTTCAATTCCAGGGTGGGATACATAGTGAGACCCTATCAAAAGTAATTCAAAAGGGTCTGGGAAATTAAAAGGTAGAATTTTCTTAAATGTTGTCTCAAAAGCATGCAAATCAAGATGAAAATATTCAGTTATTGACTTATTCTTCAAAATGATAAATGATGGTGGCATCCTTGGTTGTATTTATGTTGCTGTAGATCATTGATAGCAACTGAGAAATATATAGACAAAACTGATAGGGATTCGAAACAAAAGAATTTCTCGTGTCATGGAGAGAAGGCCTTCTGCAGTTGGTACAAGTTCATCTGCACTTTCAAAATTAGTCTCTAGCAGCAAAATGGTGTCCTTGCCTATCATCTGACCCCTAGGAAATAAGAAAATGAGAGGAAAAGCAGTGGACACTAATAAGCATGGAAAGGAATGTCTCTCATTGCTTAACACAGTAGTTCTTCAAGTGCGATTCAACCCAGCACTGGGGACATCACCTGATTAGAAACCAGGAACAGTCATGCAGGCGCAGTTTTTGCCTCAAATAAGCACCAACTCAAGGTGATGCTGATGCATGGGGAAAGTCATCTCAAAAGCCACATCTTAGAAATGACAGAATATGAGAGCTGAACTTCAGAGATGGCTCAGTCAGTAAAGTTTTTGCTGTACAAGTGTGAGGAATTGAGTCTGGATCCCCAGAACCCATGTAAATCCAGACAGGATAGACATGGGTCTGTGATCCCAGCACTCCTGGCACTCATAAGGTAAGATAAGACACAGAGACAAGAGAATTCCCAAGAATCATGTGGGTAAGTGAGCCTGGAATACTCATTGGAGAACAATAAATCCTGTTGTAAATAAGGTAGAAGGCAAGGTAAGGTGGTCTTCGTACCTCTATGCATGGGCAGTGAGGTGCTCACACACACACACACACACAGAGAGAGAGAGAGAGAGAGAGAGAGAGAGAGAGAGAGAGAGAGAGAGAGAGAGAGAGAGAGAGAGAGAGAACATAATTTTAAACTGTCTATCTGCTTCCAGTAATGTTTGTATGCCCATATCAATATTCAGGTGGAACTATAGTTACAGGAAAACATGCAGATTAAGAAGGTGGTTTGAATGAGCAGTGTATCCTATAAGTTCATGTATTTGAGTGCTTGGTCTGCAGCTGGTGGCACTGTTTGGGGAGATTACAAAACCTTTAGGAGGTGCAGCCCTACTGGAGAAAGCACATCACCGGAGCAGGTTTTCCTTCCTCCCTCCTCCCTCCCTCCCTTCCTCACTGCCTCTCTCCTTCTGTCCCTCCTTCTCTCTGTCTACTTTCTGTGTGTGGATGAAATGCAACCAGCCAGTTTACTGCTCCTGCAGCCACACACACCCCGTGCCATATTACCCTGTGATAAGGACTGTATCTCTCTGTAATCAAACGCAAAAATAAAACCTTTCTTTTGATTTGCTCATGGTATTTTACCACCGCAACAAAAAAGTAACTGATACATAATTATGAAAATAGACTTGATATGTAAAATAGCATATATTGGATATCTTCTCTTATTTGGGTTAGCTAGAATCAGTAATCAGTGTCCCTAAGAAAGAAGTACGCAGAACTAGGAAATGGCATGCCATTGTTTCAGCAGTTTCCCAAAGGTTCTTCCTGTGATTCCATCAGGTTAACCTGGATGACAACATGATTAAGAAAAATGTTGTCATTCTGCCTTAGAAAATAGAAATGACCCAGAGTGACTCCACCAAATACACACACACACACACACACACACACACACACACACACACACACACACACGCAAATACAAGCACTGAAATTAAATACTTGAAGTGCTACTAAGAAAGACATTGAACAAATGTAACCAAGGTAGAAAAAATGAGATACAGTAGGATTTGTACAAAGCAGTCTCAAAGGAAGGAAGGAAGGAAGGAAGGAAGGAAGGAAGGAAGGAAGGAAGGAAGGAAGGAAGGAAGGAAAAGAAAGAAAAAAGACTTAGCTGGATATTTTTTTTATATTTTGGGCCCACATAGTGAAAGCAGTGAAATGGGAAAAATTAATGAAAGTCTAAAAACTTAGACTCCAAAGCCCATATAGGTAAAAGAAAATTTTCAAGCCTCTCTAAGTTCCCAAAAGGCAGCCTGACAGATAAGGCTAAACAAAGAACTGGGTATGTGACTAGAGGCCTAAAACCAGAAAACACACCCCAGCTGTGTCAACATTCATCTGCCCTAAAGAAGATGAGACAACCATCAACTCATGGTTGTTAAAAACCCTGGCCCAGGAGATAATTACCAAACTTATTTTCCCTACAACATCCTGCTTAACTACATTCTGCCTAAACATAGTCATTGTTTTATCCATGTAACCATGAAAGCTTTTTAATCTCTAATCTCGAGACTTTTTTCAGTCTTTTGAACTTTCCCTTTAAAGACCCACCTCGGCTGTAAGCAGCATTCTGCCTGCTCCTGAGTGGGCAGAATTCAGGGTGCAGCTTGAAATAAAAGAAACCTTTGTTCTTGCATTCTGTGAGTTGTCCCTGGTGGATTTTTGCGGGTTCCATGAACCCCCAAATAGCAATGGTAGAAGAAAACCAACTCCTGAATGTTTCCCCCAAACACTCATATACCATACTTATACACACACACACACACACACACACACACACACACACACACACAATTAGTGTTTAAAGGGGAAATCCATTTTTCTGTATACTGACCAAAAAACTTTAAGGCATGGAATGGGGGTTCCTTGCAGCTTGTCTCTTGTAGATCATACTTATCTAAGGCAAATCCATACAACCAAGAATTTTCCTTACATAAGGTGTGCCTTGAAGAAATAATGCTTTCCCCCCAAACCAAATCTCACCCAGCCAAAATCTAAAAAGATCACTTTAACTTTGTATGTAAGACTTGGCCATAAATTATTGAAAACTCTAGAAGTCCAGCTTCTAAATTTTTTGTTCAGGGTTTAAAAAAAAAAAAAAAGGAAGAAAGGAACTGACTCACACACAATTGCTCCTCTCTGTGGTCTTTATTTTCTTTTTATTTCTCTCTCTCTCTCTCTCTCTCTCTCTCTCTCTCTCTCTCTCTCTCTCTCTCTCTCTCTCTCTCTCTCTGGTTCTTTGTTTCGGTCTCTGTTTTCTCTATTTCTCCCTAGTTCTTGGGGATACATGTATGTATGTATTCATTTTGAAATACAACGTGAGGCTAGAATTTTTCAGGGTCAGCAAGACAGAAGATATTTACAAACAGAGCAATAAACTAAAACTGCATGGTTAGTTTAGGTAATCACTTCTCTATCTGCTGGTAAGGTAAAGCCAGGGCATGCTTATTTTTTTTATCTATTTAGGCAGCTCTGAACCAACAATTTTGATAGTATAGTAATTCTATGTCTTTGGATATTTGGGAATGTCTTAGATGGGATGCATTTGCCTGGGCCCTAAACACTGCCTGCCAATAAGGATAATTGTAGGAAAGCAGATCTCTACAATTGTAATAGAGAGGGGAACAAGGACCTCATAGTGGGGAACAGGTCTCACACACAGCTAAAGAATGTAATCAGTAAACTAAGACCTATTAAAGGACAACAGGTTTTACACATAGCTAGGGAGAGTAATCAGTAAAATTCCAAATGCATGAGAGAAATTTCTTCCCAGAAAATGATCAGATAGTGCTAAACTGTGGGAAGAAAATCCCAAGTTTGTTACACAAAGGGAATAAGCTACAGGAAGAATCTACAGCAAGAAATAGCCAATTCATTCAGGAGACTATAATGTCAGGTACAACTTTGTACTGGTTTCATCTATCAGGAAAATTTTTAATTCTTCTGAGTTATCTCATGATAGATGGCTGTTTAATTACTGTGTGATCTTGCGGCTTGCAGCAATAAATGCTCTTGTTTTACTGGGGAGGGGTCATAAGATGCCCATTCTAGAAATGACCCAACCCTATCAGCAGGAGAAAGGAACACATCACAGAAAACCCAGAAGGAGCTTAAATATATAGGACTTGATTAGCCTCTACCTTAGTCTTTTCTTCAATGTCATTCTCTTTTTATAACTTTTCTTTCTTTCTTTTTTTTTCTTTCTTTCTTTTTTTCCTGGTGCTGGGGATCAAACCTGGGCCTGTTAGCAAAAAGAAATAAAAGGCAAAATCAGAGGAGAAGGAGAGAGATGCAGAAAAATGAAAGGAAACTTGAGGGTGATAGATAAGTTCATAAAGTGTGGTAATGATTTCAAGGGAGTATACATATCCCTAAATCCATAAAACACACAGAAACATACAGGTCTTTGTACGTCAGTCAAAGCTCAATAATGTGATTTTCTTTCACAATAGCAATAAGAAGTTTCAGTCTCTTTTTCCAGTCAACATCATTAGCTAATATTTATACTTTTTGTTTAATTCCCAGTGCTTACTTCTCTTCTTTACTTTTTTCCTTTATTGAGACAGGATCTCACTATGTAGCCTTGGCTGACCTGGAACTCACTATGTCGACCTAGCTGACTTCATCTGCCTCTGCCAACAACTGCTAAGATTAAAGTTGCACACTATACCACCATGCTTAGACATAGCTCACTTATTAATGAAACCCAAAATTTTGCTTCAAGGTATGTTAAAAACTGAAACAACTAAACAATTCTGTGTTATTAAACAAAATAAAAATACAAAGCTGAGCATAACGGTTCACACCAATAATTTCAGCACTCACACAGCCGAGGCAGGAGGATCATTTGTTCAACACCAGTTTTGTCTCTGTAGAAAAAAACAAACATACCTGAAAAGTTAAATATATATAATATGCACACATATATTCATGACATACATATACACATGCAAACATACTGTTAAGGAGTCACAATAACGCCTCAAGCATAACTTAGAACATATAAAATTCTTTGGTTTGTGATGAACCTGTACTAAGATGGTTCCTAGAAAGGACACACACGTTTACAATTACAATCTGTACTGTTACATGAGCCTTAAGTGTAGGATTTGTTTTGTAGATGTATACATTGAGAGTGGGCTCCATGGCAGGGGCCACAGATCAAGGAGTCAGTGATGAAACCTGTTTCCTAGGAATGTCAAAAGATACACACATAAAATCACACTAACATGAGTGCCTAAACATGAGCTGAACAAGGATAATCACAGACATGCAAAAGTGGACAGGGGAAAGACCACAGAACCTCAGCCCTATACAGAGAATTACAGGTAACTAAGGGGTGCTGAGACCAGAAAAAATAGTTTGCTCTAGGGAAAAGCACACCAATTGTTTACCCAGTCCTAAATAGTCCTGAAGACATGCATACAAGTCACATCATACAAACTGAGCAGCTTATATTTAGGGGGAAAGTGTGTGTGTGTGTGTGTGTGTGCACACATGTATACATAAAGTGTATATGTAACAGTATTAATGATAAAAGAAGCCATGAATTTCAAGAGAGCAAGGAGAAGTTATGGGATGATTTAGAGAAAGAAAAATGAGGGGGGATATGATGCAATTATATTACAATATAAAAAATAAAAGAAATAATTTTAAAATAGAGTGTACTCTTGAGTGAAATACTTACTAGTTTTCCTCAAAATGGATTTAATTAGATATGTTGACATTTTTCTTTTCAGCATAATATCCACATAAATATGACGAACATTATAAAACTATATATCTAAAAGTGAAACTGTATTTGAATTCAGCTTAGAAAGTAAATGCCACCTGCCCGGGAGAGCCATTTGAAAATGTACAGCTCTTATTTGCTTTGAACTGTAGCTGTGTTTTTCAGGCAACATTAGAACAGGAAACAGTAAGTCATTTGCCTTGAAAAAAAGTAAGAAATGCATTTTTACTCTTATGGATTTCAAATCCAATCTTTTTTCAAAGGAAGAAAACTCTGCTTTTATACACAATTTGTGATTGTTCCCAGAATACTAGGGAAAGTATGGAGCAGGGAAGGCTATTGTTCCTACCCTGACTAGTATTCTCCTTCTCGCACTAACCCTACTAGGAATGGAAGGAATCCCAGGAGCATCCCTGGTAAACACACACAAACTCTACTGAGAATTAAACCTTTGAAAGTTCAGTGGAGTTCAAAGGCATCTCTGAACGATGATTCTCCAATGGTGGAAACTATTGGGGGGAAATTAGGACAGTACTTCTCAGCCTGTGGGTCTTAATCCCAAAAAGACAACTGGAAAATACTGATGTTTACATCACAGTTCATAACAATAGGAAAACTACAGTTAAGAGTAGTAACAAAAGTAACTTTATGGTTGGGGATCACCACACATGAGCAACTGTGTTAAAATGTTGCAGCATTAAGAAGGAACCACTGGATTAGGAAGTATCACTTTGTTGTGCCCCTGTGGATGTGTTTTGAGAATTCAAAAGCCCACACCAGGACCAATCTCTCAGTCTCTCTGTCTCTCTGTCTCTCTGTCTCCAACTTGCAGATTAGATGTAAGCTCTCAGCTACTGCTCCAGCACCATGCTTGCCACTATGCTCCCTGCTACAGCAATGATGAACTCGCCCTCTGAAACTGCAAGTTGCCTTGGTCATGTTGATCCTCAGAGCAATAGAAAAGCAGCCAAGACAGTCACCACACAGTGAGGCTATTTTGGAAAGCTGTAGAGTAGAGTCTCACTGAAGGAAAGGCATCCCTGAGAGGTGTCCTTGTAGGCTGTGTGTGCTTCTAGCCCAAGATTTCTACTTCCTGTCTTGCATCCACAATGAAAAGGAGCTACTTTCAGGAACTCTGTTACTCCTGCCTTCAGACAGTGGAGTAGACATGTGAGCCAAAATAAACTTTTCCTGCCTCAAGTTGCTTCTGTCAATCAATGAATCACCGCAATGAGAAAAATGGCTGTGTATAAAAAGCATGTGATCTCCTAAAGTTAAAAATGTAAAATATTGAGGGATGCTTGCTGTTTACTTTTTGTTAAAAGTGAACAAGAAAACTCATTAGGCCAGCTTTTCTTTAATTTGTGGGATCACAAAATCATTTTTGAAGTTACAGAGTGCTCTTGACCTAACGTATTAATGAAACTGTTGCCTGTCTCATTAAATACAAGGCAGAGAATTCACCAAAACAACACTGTCTTGCATAAAATCAAATTGCACAATTGACCAATGTGACATCCTCCCTTGTTTGACGGAGCTAATCCAAATCCTGCTGAAAATGGGGACCTCCTTTCTTTTCTAATTTCTTCCCTTTATCACTACAGACACAGACAAAGACACACATGCCATCACCACCATCACCACCTCCCTCTACAGGACAGAAAATAGCCATAATCATTTTGCTTCTCGCCTCTTCTTATTATGGCAACTATGTATTCGTTTCCCCTTTATGCAGCTTTCCACTTTTCTCTATGCCTTCCTTTGGAACATCTTAGGTTCAGAAAGAGATTATTTTGAGGTGCACTGTGCTTTTGGATTGCACTGTAAATTTTTTCTGACAGTGACATTTATACTTGCCAGAAATGCACTTAGGCAACAGGACTGCTGCAGCAGCTTGAGTTATGCAAACCTATGTAATTGCTGATGACGAAGGAAAGATAATTGAACTTAATATTTGATGAGAAAGACAGAAAAATTATGATCGTTTTTGTCTTCTCTGGGCTGAGTTGCCAATTAGCAGGATTTGGATTTGGAGCTCAATGACACAATAAAATTTAAAATATATATATAAAATGGCAACAGTGGTGTGTTTCATCAAAATTTAGCTAAGGTCAGCAAAGAATTGGTTTAGAGAATACAGACAGGTCAAAACCCAAATATGCAGAATGTCTATATCACAGCCTAAAAGATAAGACTAAGATAACACAGGTTGTTGAAGGAATGCAGTAACAACAGGAGATACCACACTGCCCAATGCAATAGATGGCTATTTTTTTCCATTTAAACTAACATTGGCCAGCTTTGTCTATGCAGCAGAACCCTGGATGCCTGCCCAGCTTCTGGATTCAAGATGCAGCAAAATTGTCTTGGCCAGTTCATGAGAGTTGCCCTGGGCATGTGGAGCTCAGACCATCTTTGTTGTCACTGTTCTTGGACTGGTTCCTAATTTTGCTACTTCAGCAAAGGCAACAAATACTCATCTACCATAATAAATACATTCCATACTTAAGTCCCGTCCATTAAACATCACTAAAACTCTCCAATATCGAAATGAAGGATTTGCTCTTTAGTGCTGTAACATCCAAGACAACAGTGTTGTGGTGTAAATGGAACTTAGAAATAAATATAATTTAAACATCATTATATAACTATTATTATAGAAATATTTCCCCCAAACCAAATAATATTTCAGTATTCTCATATTTTATCATCATAAATATGGAGAGATGAACATTTGGTTGTATAATTGGCAATTCTACTAAATGATAGCAAAATGTTATTCTTGTTATTAGACAGACAGAGAGAGAGAGAGAGAGAGAGAGAGAGAGAGAGAGAGAGAGAGAGAGTACATGCTTGAGAATGGTGTACATGTATCCATGGATTTATGGTTGGAGAGTGTACATGCTTTTGGTAGCCAAAGGTTAACTAACTTTGAGTGTCTTCCTCAAAATATCTTGTTTAACCTGGAGTTCCCTAACTTGGTGTAGATTAGATGGCTAGCAAGCTCAAGGGATCTACCTGGAGTTGCAGACAGGCTACCAAATCCAGCTTGGGTGCTGACCACTTGAACCCAGGACCTTATGCTTACACAGCAAACACTTTACCAACTATAATCTCTATAACCTCTGGACTTTTGACTATTTTTTTCCCAAGTAATATAAAAGTTCATAATGATAGCATCATAACAACTGATGCTAAAATCTTGAGGCAGCTTAAAGAGACAGGAGTCAGAGGAGACCAGAATATAAACTCAATAGATAAACTCAATTGCAAAGATCTCAGGGCAGACACAGTTGTAAGGTGTGTCTGCCAAAGGAGAAGGCAATACTTGGGGTTTGTATAGGAGGTTTGAATGGGAAATTAAATTTAACTTCTGAAGCTACATGAAAGCTTGCATTTTCTCATTCTTGGAGTTGTTTCTACAGACACAGTCATTTTATCTTTCAATATCCTTATCCTGGCTATCAGGATGTGGGTGACTGAGTTTGGCAGAGAAAGAGATTTGGCAGTTTGTTCAAGGTTTAGTCTAACAAATAATATGTGGGAAATACATTAGTAAGGCCATAGGTATAGTTTAGTTGTGAAGTACATGCTTAATTTTGTGGCATTTTGAATTTGATCCTAACAGAACAAACAAACAAACAACCTAAAAAAACCTTGGTAGCTGTAAATGATAGATGACAATGATGGTAGTTAAACATTAGATGGTCATATAGATGAAAGTACATGTGTTCTATATCCATCTGATCCCATTTGATTCTGTTTCTGTTCAAGCCAATACACAAAGCATAAAATATGTATCCCCTTAAGAAGCATTTTCCATCTAATTTTGCACTCAATAAATTATGTGTTCATAATTGCCCAAAATTTGAAAAAACTTATTGAGATAATTGGCCGTCAGTCTATTATATAAAGTTCATAATGACTGTGCCCTCTTTTTTCCACCTGAAATACTATTCCATTTGTCCATCTTAGAAGTACCCAGGTTCACTTTCTCACATAGGCTTCTGGACTGTTGCTCCCTGGGGAAGCCTCAGCTATTATGGCAAAAATTAGCTATGAATCCTATCAATGAACCTGAAGGCCTGCTGAAGATCTCTGGGATTCAGGCTCATGGATACAAGAAGTGACCTCAAGTTCAGATCGATAAAGTAAAACTTGAAATGTATAATTATTGTTTTCTTAATAACTGTTTCAACTTTCTATAGCAGACAAATTCAGTAACTTAATGGGAATTTATTGTACTGCTTCATATATCAGAAGTCCAAAACCAGCACTAACAGTCCAAAGTCAAGGCATCGGTAGGCCTACACTTCTTCCAAAACCTCTAGGAAAGAGTGTGTTTACTGCTTGCTTCTCCTGGCTCCTGTTGACTTAAGCATTTCTTGGCTGGCTGCTAAATCATGCTCTCTGTCCTTTTCTTCTTCTCAATGAGTAAATTCCCTCTGCCTTCTGAGGACACAGAACTAGTTTCACCTGAATAGACCAGGGTAACCTCTCCTAAATGTAATCAGATTCACAGTAGCACTTTTCCTATACATAATACCATTTCAGGCTTCAGCAATTTGAACTCCATATGATTAGGGACCACAAGCTTATTAGGTTCACATAATATATTCATTCAAAATTATCAATTCAACCCCTCCAACTGCCACAAGAACCCACATTCCATACTAAGAGGAGGTAGCATCGTAGCAAAGCATGACAAATAGTTTCTGCTCTGCATTCAAAGATCTGCACGCTTAGGAAATCCCTATGAATGATCTCATCTTATGAGCTACTTCTGCATCACTGGCACAGAAACACTTAATGACACAATTTAAGAAGCAAAGGCTCATCATGGCTCACAGTGCCAGAGGCTGGTAGACCATCTTCATGGGGACAGCAGGTAAAACGGCTGTCCAGAGCAGTGGAAATATGAGGTGGCAATATGAGTGGCTTCTCCAAGAGCAAAGACAATGACCTACAGCCAGAAGCTGATTAACCTTCTAAGCTGATTAACCTGGTGAACTATTTCTGCCAGCCAGGCCCTGCCACCTAAAGGCTTTCCAACCTTCAGATTAGTGCCATGATCTGGGACCAACTGCTCAAAATGTGAGCCTCTGGGGGACTCTTCGGATTCAAATTATAACACACATTCATTCATATTAATGGCTTTCTCGCCAACAACTGCAGCCATTGCACTCTGACAGACAAGTCTAGATTACAAGAATCTCTGACAACTTCTGACATCAGTGGATCTCTGTGTTTACAATCCTCCAGGTCAAACAGTTTGAGCTAGAGACCAATTTCCCTTCTCTAAACCAGTTCCAACTAGCTAGACAAGTGCTTACCAAAGGGGTCTCCATGAATAGCTCTGATGTAAAGTATTCTTAAGTATTAACAAGCAAAAGATTGTGGAGACAACTAGAAAACTCAGAGCTAAACCACACTGAGCACTCGGACAGCTCCAGTTCTACTGAAGCCTTCAGTAGGCGAACCGCCACCAGAGGAACATGGAAGCTCATTCTGAAGGTGTCACTTCATAGGACAACAAAAATGTGAGGGGAATAGTTGGTGAAACTCTTTTATCTGGACCCTAAAAATGTATTAAAAATAAGGACAAACAAAGAAAAAGCAAAAACAAACAAAAAAACAAACAAACAAAACTGAAGGGTGTTAGAGAATTGTAAGCATAGTCTCCAAAAAGCTGAAGAGGAGGAAATCCTGATCAATTCTGCATTCTACCTACTGAAGAATGACGCTGATTACATTCACCCAGGGTTACTTAAACTGTCACTTACTGTCACTGCACATGTGCAGTATTACCTCTCTACATATTATAAGAAAGAGCCAATTCTACTGGTTGCAACTTTTTAAAATATATATATATATATTTTATAGCTATATTTTATATATATAAAATATGAGCTATATATATAATATATATCAACACATAGAGCTATGGTATTCCCTAAAATTATTTGGAGATTGAAAGTATTTATGTGACAAAAGGGGAGAAAAGTTTTCCATGGTATTGTAGAGCTCAGTGAATCTACTTGGAAAGATGTCAATCAATAAAACTACAAGAAAACTAATGGCTAGCCTGTCTGCTATGCCTCTATAGCTTTTGATTTTAAGATTATGTTACTAATCAATACAGTCAATAGAGAAAATAATTACAGGGAAATTACAAACATTTCAAAAAGCTTTTATATAATGGTCCCCTGCACTATTTAAAGTGAAAAGAACAAATTCCAGTGGAGTTTTTCAGAGACATTCATCCTGGGGTACTTAGGACAGTAGGCTTTTTAACAAAGTGCCATTGGGCTCTTTTGCCCTAGAAATCTCACTAGAAGCAGTCAGATACACAAGGCAGGTGTGGACAAGAAAAATATGATGTTATTTTTCTTCTATTCACACATATCCAAAAAAAAGGCATTTAGTCACAAGGGTGAGACAATGGGAATCACTGTATATCAGAAAGGGCCAGCTAAATAATTTGTAAGGTCCAATGCAAAACAAAAATCAGGGAAGTAGTTTCCTCCTTTCTTTCCCGGCCTTGTCCCTTGGCAGGCTGTGGTGGGTTTTCTTTCTTTTGTTTTTAACTTGGTATCCTCTGTCACACTAATCCAACCCCAGCCCTGCCTGCTGTCTTGTCCAGGCACTTGCTGGAGGGTGAAGGTAACAAGCAGTGGCTAAGCGGGACAGAGAAGCAGTTGTCTCTGAATCAAACCTCAGGAGTCACATAGGACACATAAAGTGGACATCACATGAGCCAAGACCCCAAGCCCACAGAACTTATTCCATTGTCCCATCAGACTTCACATACCAAGGGGAGAAAGTCATTACAGACAGCAACATGGCAACAGCAGACCATTAAACATAAATGTTCTACAATCACAATGGCCACACGCTATATAAAATGTCCTCCTATCAGAGTATGGTCCCAGCCAAAGGCATAAATGATGACAAGTGTGACCTAGCAGAGCCAGTGCAAATGACCATGCTGGCACTTCAAAACCTCCCCTTCCATGTTTTAAATTGTTCAGCTTCTCAGAATGAAACCAACAAGACTGGACAATAATGAGGGGCACTGGGAATTTTCTAAGAGGTTTGGAGGTGGTTCTTTGTTCCTCCTTATTAGTGTCACCTTTAGCTACCCATTTTGCTATTACTGTATAACTGAATCTAATCGTTTATCATTTCTACATGTTATTCACACTAGTAACACAGAGACTCAGACTTTGATCAAATTTTCATTGGATTGAATCTCCATACTACTGAAAGATAATAAAATAAAAAGTAAAAGAAACTTCTGTATCTGATATATATATATATATATAATTAATATTTATTTTATTATTGAAAATTCAATGTGTTGTACATATTATCCTTACATTGATGGCTGTTATCTACATAAAGTAAAATACGTGTAAAAGCTTGCCATTTGAACCCCTGTTTCTCATGTGAGGTAGTTCTAAATCCCATGTGATTCTCCTCTGCAATTTGTGTCACACATGTGCCTCACCTTACCATATCAATAGTGTAGATTCTCAAGTATTACCTTGGAGCTTACTCAAAAACTTAAAAATAATTTCATTATTGAAAATATTCTTCCTATATAAAATACCAGTTGTGTGTTTCTAAATTCATCATTTATTACTATTTTAATTTTGTTGTTTTAAGTGGCTATTGACAAGCTGCATTTTGAAGAAAAGTTTAATTGTATTTCTAAGTTTTAGAAAAAGTGTGTTGAGATATAAAAGTAATAAAAAGAATTTGGCACTTGTAGAAGTCATTTAGGAGTTTAGTCACTAATATTTAGTTCACTCAAAAGAAATGTTATTTTCATTACATTTGTTAAGGTTACAGAGTATGTAGACTCCCCTAACAAAGAAATTTTCAGTAATGTAGTCATTTCTAGTATCTATCTCTCATCATTTCCAATTTTGTTATATCAACTCAGTTCATACCGTAACCCAATTTTAACGGACTTAAATAGAGACAGGCATGGGGCTTGTGAGATGGCTCAACAGGTGAAGGCAATCGTTGCTAAGCTCAATGACCTGAATTTAATCTCTTACCCACATGCAGGAAGAAGAGAACCTACACCTGAAAGCTGTCCTCTGATTACCATAGGGACACTATGACATGGGGGGAGAGGGAGACAGAGACCGAAAAGAGAGACAGAGGGGGAGAATCACAAACATACACACAAAAAAGGCAACAATTGTATCTGGTATATATTTATCAAGAAGTTGAAACTCTGTGTCGAACTGGGGTCTCACTGTCTGACCATGCTGGTCTTGAACTCACTGCTCCACTAATATTCTATCAGCCTCCTAAGTAACTGAGACTATAGCACCTGCCACCTTACCCTTTTCAGAATGATTCCTTTCTAACGCCTGGAGAATAAGATTCACTTGACTCAGTATTGTATAAAGCGTGGTTTATTCGGGGAGAATTCACTTACACGTGAAACAGATGACTGTTGCGGGTTCCTGCTCCAAGGATGCCACCTGGGTCCTCTCCACAACCTGTCCAGGAAGCAAGAGAGGAAGCTGGGTCCAGGACCCCAGACCTAGCCTTCCCTGTCCTGTCTGCACCTATGCCCACGCCTCCAATGGGCGTGGTCAGGGCAACAAGTGCAGGCGGGGTGGGTATTTCACTACACCTGCCTACTTTTTTTTTTTTTTAAGAAAAAATAAGTATTTAATGAGGTTTTTAATTGAATTATTACTCCGTCTTGAATGAATTGAATATTTAGTACAGTTTATATGACAGAAGTTTTTAGTTTGGCATATAAGGTAATTTCTATGCATAATGTGCTCAGATTGTGAATGTTATACCGTAAGCCTAAAAGAAAGCAGCTTGCCTTGTCAATCAGAGTTACCCTTCATACATTATTCTTAGGAATCTAGAACACTATGGAACTTAGGTCCTTGGTTATCTCTTTTGTTTTTAATATAATCACAATAATAAGTCAAACTTTGAGCATACCTTCTTGAACTCTACCATTTTCTATTATTTAATAATGGAAATCCATGTCTTATGCTAGTAAATTTTAACATATAATTGTAGGTAAGATTTCCAAGAACATCTTACCACATAAAATGAATTAAGGTACCATAATTTTTAAAGAAAAATACTAAAAACATAACTAGCATTTTCTATTCAATAGGATGATGTGTTATTTCTAACATTTCACTCCTCAGCAAGTCACTTTTATGTATAGATTATAATTAATATACAAAGCTAAAAATGTCAAAATATTAAAATAGAAACACCAGATAACTAGATAAAATAAAGTTATCTGGCTAACTTTCCAATAAATATAATTATTAAATATACAGACAATAATTTGCACTTGCTTTACATTATTATTATTTATTTACTCATTGTTCAATTGTTACATAAAATAAAACTTTACTTTAAAAAAATAAAGAAATCATGTTATATGATATATTCTAGATTCCAGGTACTGAAGTCAAGCAATCATATCTATCCTTGGGAAAGTCATGTGTCCATTAAGGAAGAGTAACATATAATTAAAAATATTTTCCTATCAGCCAAAACCCTGAAGATAACCCATTAATGTTATTTGTTAGACAATATAAAGATATAAAAACAAAATAATGTATTCACAGCAGATGCTGGGAAAACTGAAGAGGTAAACATAGGGAAAGGAGCTATCACCAAATTGGTGGTGCTTAGGAATTTCAACAAGATCTTAATCACAAAGCCTTAGCTTTTGTTAAAAAAAAAAAAAAAAAAAAAAAAAAAAAGCCAAAGCAGTGACTGTATCTCCAAGCAGAACAGCATGTTGCATAGCAGATTTAGCTTTCATTCATATAGACAAAAAAAGGTTTATGGCAGTGTGCTACAAGCTGCTTGGTGGCAGCACAAACAAGAGTTGAAACAGTGAGCAACAGCTCCCAGTGCTTGCAGTAAACTACCCCCACCATGTTGGAAAGCCAGCAGCTAAAATGTCTGCTTTAATTTTAGCCATGTTATTCAGTTAATAAGACTCATGTAGTCAGAGAGAGAGAGAGAGAGAGAGAGAGAGAGAGAGAGACAGAGAGAGACAGAGAGAGAGAGTGATACAGTAGAGACAGAAAAGGGGGATCTAAATGGTTTATAATGTGTTGAAAAATATAGGTGGGCTTGGAGGAGAAAAGAAAAGGAATAATGATCTTAAAAAATAAGTAGAGTAGCTGGGTATGGTGGCACACACCTTTAATCCCAGCTTTTGGGAGGCAGAGGGAAACGGATCTCTGTGGTTTCAAGGCCAACCTGGTTTACAGAGTGATTTCCAGGATAGCCAAAGTTACACAGAGAAACCCTGTGGTGAAACAAACAAACATACAAACAAAAAAAAATCTAAAAGTAAAATAAATAGAGTATTTTTAACAGCTACATAAAGAATAAAAATATAGTCTGGACACTGAAAAAAAAGCCAAAGGTTATGATCAAGTCATTGAAAACTAGTCATATATAGTCACTAACAGGTTAAATAAAAGGAGGGATGGCACACTCTTACTGCAGTGTTAGGTTTGTACACGGTGGCTGTAAGCCTACTTCTACCTTCTAAAATAGTTCTGTAATTGCTTAACTTTTGTGTCTGCTAGTGAAAATTTGCCATGCAACATTTGAGATTCATAAATTTCAGAAATAGGGCGTTAGTGTTTTTTTTTAATGTAGGTTTCCTTTGCCAAACTCAGAGAATCTATAGCACATTAAATAAGTCATCAAAAAGATTAAGTCCCCAAAGCTAGAGGAGACTTGTAGGTAACAAACGGCTGCTAACGAGAATGGCAAAATTCTATTATTACTTCCCACAGCACTTTCAAAATTATGAAGTGATTTATAAGGTTCTGACAAGGGAATAATGCAGCACCAAACACTGTCTTATTAGCTGTAAAGCATCTAATTTTTGAACAGATGTACTGTCCTTATTAAAACACCTTCAGGGGCTAATTCAGAACCACGGGGTTCAATATGAGGGAGGAAGGGAGTACTCTTTTTTTTTTCTTCATAATACCATTGCTTCAGCCTACCCTGCTGCTTCACTGTTTGTGTCCCAGTGGTGAAGGGAGGAATGTTTCCCAGGGCTCTTGTCTATTATTATTTCTAACACAACTGCAGAGATCTAGGACGATCAAGAGTCCAAAGAACATAAAGGCATATTCAATCAGAGCTTCTTAGGGGGAGGATATCCGCAGAAAGTGGTGTCCAGAATCTTTGCAGTGATGGATGCCTGACAGCTCACAATCCTCAGTAAGAAAAGAAATGGCATTCTGTTATTTAGAATGAACTCCTCGGAGAAGCCTGGTTTCCTCTAACATCGGAGCAGAACACAGACAGTACATAGAATCAATTTATTTGATAAGTCTCACATACCTATAAGGACCAATTAAGATGAACCTTGGGTGCCCAGAATATGTGCTTTGTCGGACCCTAATTCCGGGGTCCTAATGGGCTGGTGGGAGAGCCCCACAACACAACCACCAAAACCAGGAGATGCAATAAGCAAGAGGTGTTTATTGAACGAGTGCACTCAGGTGACAACAATCTCGGGGAAAGCTGCACCCCCCCCCAATGGTTCATTTTTTATAGAGAAAAACCACAAATCAGCATACATGCATGGGGCACAAGGTGATTGATTACAAAGTATAATCTCATGTTTGAGAGATCACCCAGGTATGACTGTTCTTACTCAAAGGATAAAACATAGAATGACTTGGAAAGTCCCCAGACTGACCGTTGGCTAGGAGTGACCCAAACAGTGCTGTTCATCTGGGACTATTCCACTGTTAGGGGCCTATTTCCTTGTTGTGGGTCAAGACCTGGGGGAGACTTCACTTCAGTTATTTCACAAAAGATTGATGATTCAGTTACTAGCCCTATTTAACAGAATCAGCCTAGCATAACCACTAGCCCCATCACCATAGTAACTTTCTTGTTGTTCTTTCCTCCCATATCAAAGTCCACTCTTTATGATTTTCTAGATTCTGCTTGCAAGAACTATTTTCCTTATTCTTTCCTACATCCTTGCTCTGCAAACTAAAGTCTTTCAGCTTCAGAGTAGAGTTGTTAAGCAGCTGTGCCTCCTCCATCAGCATCACTGAAGGAAATGTTGATCACAACATACATCTCTAAGGGCTAATGTCTCTGCAGATTCTTATTTCCAGACTCTGATATGCAACTGTTCTAGACCTTGTGGGTTATATTATCACATTGGCTGCAGGGAATGTTACACACCCCTTCATTAAGACCCTTAAGATAAAGAACTCTTTATGTACATTGAAAAATTATGCATAGATTACACTAAACACTTTTTTCTTTCATAATCACTAAGGTCACATAAGGATACCACTAGCCACCAGGGAAATGCAAACCCTAATCACAGCGAGACACCACTCCATGGCAAGAATTAAAAAAAAGTCAGAGCAGTGTGGAGGAGTATGTGGAGAGATTAGAAAGCTGCATTTTGAAAAGTAGTTTTGTTTTTATGTTATAAATCTTTATCCACTCCTAGGTACATTACCAAGAGAAATTAAAATACATGCTGCATAGAATCTAATGTGAAGAATATTGCCTTAAATATTTGCATGCTAGATCTTTCAAGTTCTGAAAAAACAAAAACAAAAAGTATTTACATGCAATAACCAAAACCTGGAAACAACTCTAGTGTCTATCAATGGATAAATGAATAAATAAAGCATGGTATATATCCATGTCACAAAATATTATTTATAGTGAAGGAGATGGCTCCTTCAGTAAAGCTCCTGATTCAGAAGGATCTGAGTTCCGATCAGATTACTTTACTGAGTAAAGATACCGATATCCTATGAGAAAGCTAAGAGTGATGATGTTCCTGTGACCCAAGCCCTGGGGAAGGAGAGACAAGCATATAGATCCTTGAAGCTCACTGCCAGCCACAATAGCTCAATTCAGGAGCTCCAGTGTCACAGAGAGATCTTGTCTCCACAGAATTAACAGAGCATGGCTCACAGGGAGTCATAGAAACTGAAGCAACCATCACAGGGCCTGCATGTGTCTTCAATAGGGCTGACCTCTGCAAATATGTTGTCATTGTTTAGATTGGAGTTTTGTGGGACTCCTAACAGTGGGAGTGGGGGGGTCTCTGACTCTTTTGCCTGCTCATGGGACCCTTTTCCACCTATTGAGTTGCCTCATCCGCCTTGATATGAGCGTTTATGCCTAGTCTTCTTATATCTTATTGTACTGTGTTCAGTTGATATCACTAGAGGCCTGCTCTTTTCTGAAGGGAAACAGAAAGGCAATGGACCTGGGGAAGAGGGGAGAGGAAACTTGGAGGAGGATAGTGAAGTGAGGCTGTGGTCCAGATGTATTGTATGAAAGAAGAATAAGTAAAAAGTGAAAAAGTAAAGGGACAGCAAAGAAAGACATGTGCTGTAACCTTAGGCCTCCTCAAGCAGTTCATCTACATTTGTGCACACACTATACATGCACACTGCAACTCTCTCTCTCTCTCTCTCTCTCTCTCTCTCTCTCTCTCTCTCTCTACACACACACACACACACACACACACACACACACACACAGAATAAAGAAGAAAGAAAATACTAATTGAAAGAAAATATGTTCAGTGAAGAAAGCCAGCTACCAAATTACTTTATTCATATAAAAGTATAAAAGCACAGGCTTTTCTGAAGTGATGGAATGACGTAAGATTGATCATGGTGCTAGCTGCATAGAATCATGATTAACCAAAACCAATAGCACTTTAAATATTTGAATATCTGGCTGTACAACATATCTGGCTATGTGGCATACAGACTGCTAGTAAAACTGTTCATCACTAAACAGAATAAAATCACATAACTTGTTTTCTTTCTTATCACATCCATCAGAGTTAACATTCTGTACAAATCCAGTGAATATATGATTTTATAGATTGCTGCCACATCCTCATTTCACTCCAGTTCTACATTCATTTGCCTTTTTTTGTATTTACCCCTTTCCTATCTCTCTCTACCTCCTATTCATCAATGCTTACATATCTTCATGTACTGGGTCTGTATATGTTGCACAGATGCATATAGTAAAGGTTCAATTCCCAAGGAGGTATGAATGGAAGTAATGAAATATTAGGAAGTAGGCCATGGTGGATGGTTTTAGGTTACTGGGAATATTCCCTTTAAGGGGACAATAGGACTACTACTCCTCTCCCTGCCTTTCTCCTTCTCCTTCTCTTTCCCTCTTCCCCTCTCTTTTTCCCTATCACTTCCTCAGTCACTCTCTGCAGTCATAAGGTAAACTTTGCTCTTCCATGCGGTCCTATTATAATAAATTACTGTAGGTCCAAAGCAACAGGAACAATTGATCATCAGTTAAAACCACTGATACTGTGAACTACAATAAGCCTCCCTTCTTTATAAATTGATCATCTATCATCAAAGTTATCATTAGTTACATGATGTGTTCAAAGCCAGCTACAAAATTATAATATTGTGTTTCAAAAATTAACTAAATGGTTACAATTATAATTTATGGTATTATCAGTATTAGTTTAGTTATACTCTGTTCTTTTAACCAGCCAACTTGAACCAAACCAATTCGTAACATATTATAAACCAAGTTTGAATTTTCTTTCTAAAATAAGGCAAAAGTAATAATCACAGTAAATTATGACTTTCTGAGTTTCACCTGTTTGAAAATATCAACTTCATTTACTCCTGAGGTAATATTTTCTTCCTTTCATAGCTAAATTTTATTAAATTTGTATTAAATCTATATTATCTCATAGAGGTCTTTATGCTAGAAATAAAGTGGCCACAAAATTATCAAACATAAAAGGTTTTGAAGCCACTAAGAAATTAAGGAGCTTTAGTCAGTTACCTAAGGTTCCTGTACATATCTCTGGGGCATATATATATATATATATATATATATATATATATATATATATACATATATATGTGTGTGTGTACATATATATTATAATTATACACATATTGTTTATGTGCATTACATAAAGCTTAAATTCAAACTGTTAGGAAAAAAGTACAAGAATATTATTTTTGTCAATAACATTGAACATCTTCTCTACTATACTTCAATTCTTGACCATCAAACACCCCTTCCAGCAACCTGTCAGAATAGATGGGAGATGTCATTCTGTAAATATGTTTCTCTTATTGGTTAATGAATAAAGCACTGTTGGCCAATTGGAAAGCAAGATAGGTGGGATTAGGAGACAAGGAGGATTCCAGAAGTAGAAAGGAGGAGTCAACATGGAGAGACTGGAAAGAGCAGAACACTGGCCCCTAAGATGAGACCATGTGGAAATACTTAGGTTAATAGAAATGGGTTAATATTTAAGACAGAGCTAGCTGGTAAGAAACAAGTAACTGGCCAACAGCATTTACATCTAACACAGTGTCTCTGTGTGTTATTTGGGGCTGGTGCAGCTGTGGGCCCAGGCCGGTGGGAAAACCTACTCCTAACACAAGAAAATCTCTATGGTTCCCAATGGTAAATATGAATAAAACAATGTCTGTTACTTTCTTCAGTTCAACAATTTCAGCCTCTTGTCTAATTTCAAGAAAGCAAGAGTCTGAGTCTCCTAAAATGATGTAATTGGTTTTAGTTTCCAAAGTGACAACAATATCGTAACTTTGATTTTCTTTTTTCCATTCTATGTAGTAAAGATTTAATGATTCAGTTGCTTGTAGGTGTGAGGAATGTTCCACCAGTGAAAACCCAATGAAAACACTCCCCCTGCTGGTTTGTTGCTGTCTTCCTCAAGCTCATTTTCTTACCTGTGTGCTCGCCACTCACCCCCACCCGGGATTTTTCTATTAGACATTTTCTTTTGTTTATGTGTGTGTGTGTGTGCATGCATGCATGTGTACAAGTGTGTCAGGGTGCATGTGTGGAGGTCAGAGGGTAATTTAAGGATTTGGTTCTCTCTCCCTCTATCATGTAGGTCCCCGGGACTCAAGTCATGCAGCTTGGGGTCAGTCACCTTTACTTATTGAAAAATAAAATGAACTAAGTTACCAAAAGTACCCATTGTAAATGAAAACAAAATAACATAGTATATTCTAAACCCCTTTTTACTAAATTCATATGCTTTACCAAAGCTTCCTCCCCAGCAAATTCCAATGCATTTGATGGCATTGACTATCTTATTTTTCACTTTCTTCCATCATGCCTTACAAACTAATCTGGCGAAAGTACCATTTTCCTCTCATTTCTAAAATTATGACTAGGATTCCTCTATTGTTGAGTACTTACTAGAGATTCTCTGACATAATAGACTACTTCCTAAAATATTTAGAACACTAAATATAAAAATCAAAATGTGCACAAACACACACACACACACACACACACACACACACACAAATAACCACGTGGACTCTTTGTTTAAAAACTCATCTTCAGCTTATTAATGAATACCTTCCTTGCTTTTCTGCTGCTATCTCAATGTGCCCACTACAGTCTGTTTTTTTGTTCTTAGAACCAACAGGAAAGCCTTCCTACATTATGAAAACAGCCCTAAATGCAAGGTAATAATTTCACCCCCTACTCACAAATATATAGCTATTTTCAGATAAAACAATGGCTTATTTCCTCCATTAGTTTTTAAGAAACTTGTAAAATGCTAAAATTAGGAGCAAGGTTAACAGCTGTCTATATGTTATAAGAATTACTTCTCTGTCTATGATTTAAAAAAACACCTTGACCAAAATAGCTTACAGAAAAAAGTTTATTTTGGCACATGGTTCTAGAGGGAGAGTCCTTGATAGCAAGAGAGTTCTGGTGGCAGATGGCAGAAGCAGGACACTAATGGCTCACTTCTTCCCACCATAATTGGGGTAAGGTTAAGAACTCTCACAATCAGCACCAGAGAAATACTTCCTCCAGCAAGGCCATACATCTCTAAGATTCCATAACATCCCCCAAACATCACCAACAACTGGGGACCAGATGTATTTATGGGGATATTTCTCATTCAAATCACCACACATGCATTATCCTAGATAACAGGATGAACTGGAGACTAAAGGACTCATATCACCCCCTCCAAGAGGTAAGTACTTATTTCTGCTCAGAGTTGACACATATTTGCCCCAGTACCTATACAGAAGCTCCCTACTGGTACATTCCCTATGTCCAGAATGTCTTCCTTTTCAATTTCATCCCTCCACTCTCGCCCTTAGCTGGGGACACAGTAAAAGCCTGCATAAAGCCTGTTTCACCTACTTTAACCTGGATTGCACTCTGCTCTCTGAATTTGTAACACTTTTAAGAGGTATCACTACTTAACATTTGATCATTCTCTAGTAACTTTATAATTGTAACCTAATAACCATTTCCCAATATTTGTGTCATTTGTTTTGGTTTGACTTCAACTAGATTGCAGTTTTCGTGTTTCATGATGCCTCTTTCAACAGCACTCTGTACTCTGAGCACAGAAAGCCTGCTATTCATTTAGCTGCTTACCAATCAGCAGCATCACACCTGACACAAAGAAGAGCTAAATGTTTAATGAATGATGATTTATAAATCCTGTGAAAGAAACAAGCATCTCATTTCTCCTTCCTTCAATTAGACAGCCATTCAAAAATATTTATGGGTTTAAAAGTGATTTTGTTAAAATATTCACAATCTAATTTTATCTAACTTGGAAAACAAATCAACTGAAAAAGGATTTTGCTCCGTATGGGTTGTGCCATAGTTTGAAAGTTGGAAACCTGTATGCCTCTGTGGAAAAGCGCACAGTTTATCATAAAACATTTGGAAACATATAAACATAGAAGGAATAACAAAAGAACACACAAAGTTTCGAACTCCTGGGAACTGTCTATCCCAAGGGAGATGGGGCCTAGTCATATGCACTCAGTTTACAAGCCACAAAAGACTATTATGTTTTGGTGGTGTTCTTAACATTCTATTTGTTTTATATGTTGTGGTTGAAACATGAGTGTGCAAGCCCCAGGATGGAATTCAAATCTTCAAAGTTGACAGCAAGACCCTTTACCCACTGAACAATCTCACCAGCATTTGTTATTTTATTGTTGGTGTCTGGGCAACAATCTGTTTCTCTTTAGAGGCTGCAAACATAGATTAGTGCATCAATATAGACTCAACAATGGTAATTTGCAAAAGGCCTCATTCAACACTGGGAAACACTGGGAATATAGTTTAGTAGTAGAACATGCTTATGCTAAGACCCAGCATGGAGGGGGAAAAGGACTTTATTTAGTTTAAAAATTTGAATCCGTCAATAACAAGCAAGATAAGCTACTGTTTCTTGACTTTAAAAAAAAGAATTAAAAATTATCTAGAAAGCTGTTAGGAGAATATGAACTGAGGACCCCAGACTTGGGTTTCATTACACTGTTTTTCTTACTCAGTTTCCTAGGTAATTTTATGTAAGACTACTTGGAGGTTCTCCTCTCTAAACTTAATAAAAATATATGGAAGCAATACTTCTGAAGTAAATTTTACAACTTGGAAAACTAAATTCCAAGAAAAGGCAGAAAGCCAAGAAGAAAAGCAGCAAGAGAAAAGACTAAAGGAGGCACAAAGCAGCTGGGGGGGGGGCACTCAGGGGATAGATTATATGATGTTGTAGAATCCAGACTACTCAGACCGAAAATTACAAAGCATACCCCATCTTACTCATGCCAGAATGGCTAAAATTAGAAACACCAATGACAGCTTATGCTGGAGAGGATGTGGAGAAAGGGGAACACTCCTCCACTGCTGGTGGGAGTGCAAACTTGTACAGCCACTTTGGAAATCAGTATGGTGGTTCCTCAGGAAAATGGGAATTAGTTTACCACAGGACCCAGCAATTCCCCTCTTAGGTATATATTCAAATGACACACATCCATGCAACAAAGACATGTGCTCAACTATGTTCATAGTACCTGGAGGAGTGGTCAACAGAGCACAGGCCCCAGTACAAATTGGAGGAAGAGAGAGCCCCTGAAGCACAAGATCCTCCTATACTGATTAGAGAAAGAGATGTGTAAACAGCAAAGAACACACTCACCAATATAAAGAGAAATAAGGCACCACCAGAAACTAGTAGTGCTAAAACAGCAAGACCTGAACATCCCAACACAAATGAAGTAGAAGAAAAACAAAACTAAAAAAATAACTTTATGAGGATAATTGAGGCTCTTAAAGAGGAAATGAAAAATCCCCTTAAAAAAATATAGAAAAAGACAAACATTGAAAGACCCCTTAAAGAAAACCAAGAAAAAGCAATCAAACAAGTGAATGAAACAAGTCAAGACATGAAATTTTAAATAGAGGTAATAAAGAAAATTCAAACTGAGGGGATTCTGGAATTAGAAAATCTGGATAAAAGATCAGAAACCACAAAAGTAACATAACAACAAAATACAAGAAATGGAAGATAGAATTTCAGGCATCAAAGATACATACAATAGAGGAAATAGATTCATCAGTCAAAAAAATTTAAATCCAACAAATCCTTAAACACAAAACTTAAAAACTTAAAGGACATCTGGGACACCATGAAAAGACTGAACCTAAGAATAATAGGGCAGGAAGAAGGAGAAGAAGTCCAACTCAAAGGCACAGAAAATATATTCAACAAAATCACAGAAAAGGGAAAGAAAGAAAGAAAAGTCCCCTCGCCACATAATAATAAAAGCAATCAACATGCATAATAAAGAATATTAAGAGCTGCAAAAGAGAAAGGCCAGGTAACATATAAAGGCAGACCTATGCCTGACTTCTCAATGAAAACCAGAAGGTCCTGGTTAGATGTTATGCAGACACTAAGGCACCACAGACACTAGCCCGGAGTACTTTATGCAGAAAATCTTTCAATAAAAATAGATGGAGAAAACAAGATATTCCATGACAAAATCAAATTAAAACAATACCTATCCACAAACCCAGCCCTATAGAAATTACTAGAAGGAAAACACCAACCCAAGGAAATCACTTATGTCCTCAAGAACACAGGAATAGATGAGCTTATAGCATCAAACCCCAAAGAAGGGCATTGAACACACAATGCCATCACCAACAGCAAAAACAAAAATAACAGGAACTAGCAATCACTAGTCATTAATATCCATTAATATAAACGGTCTCAATTCACCTATAAAAATACATGGGTTAATAGATTGGATACGAAACAGAATCCATCCTTGTGCTACATATAAGAAACATACCTCAACCTCACAGACAGACATTACCTCAGAGTAAAGGGTTGAGAAAAAATTTTCCAGACAAATGGACCTAAGAAACAAGTTGGTGTAGCTGTCCTAATATCTAACTAAATAGACTTCAAACTAAAAGCAATCAAAAAAGATAAAAAGGGCATTTCATATTCATCACAGGAAAAATCCATCAAAAGGATATCTCAATTCTGAATATTGTGTCCCAAACACAAAGGCTCCTGCATTTGTAAAAGAAGCATTACTAAAGCTTAAATCACAAATCAAGCCCCTCACACTAATAGTGGGAGACTTTTATAACACCTCACTGTCACCATAGGACAGATCTCCCAGACAGAAGCTTAACAGAGAAATAAGGGAACTAACAGATGTTATGACTCAAAAGTACTTAACGGACATCTATAGAAAATTTCACCCAAACACAAAAGAATACACTTTCTTTTCAGCACCTCAGCACCTCATGGAAACTTTTCAAAAATAGACCACTTACTCAGCAACAAAGCAAGTCTCAACAGATACCAAAAAAAAATGGAATAAATCCCTATGCCCTATTAGATCACCACACTTAAAGTTAGAATCAACAGCAACAATAATTCAGAAAGCCCATGGAAATTGAACAAAGATGAACTGAACCATCACTGGGTCAAGGAAAAAATAAAGAAAGAAATCAAAGATTTCCTACAATTTAATGAAAATGACTGTACAATATACCTAAACTTATGGGACATAATGAGAGTAGTGCTGAGAGGAAAGTTCACAGCACTAACTGCCTACATAAAGAAGCTGGAAAAAATCACACACTAGTGAATTAGCAGAACAACTGAAGGTGCTAGAACAAAAGGAAGCAAACTCACTCAGAAGATGTAGATGGCAAGAAATAGACAAATTGAGGGCTAAAATCAATACAATAGAAATAAAGAAAACAATGCAAAGAATCAACTAGACAAAGAATTGGTTCTTTGAGAAATTCAGCAAAATAGACAAACCTTTATCAAAACTAACCAAAAGACAGAGAAAGAATATCCAAATTAACAAAATCAGAAATGGAAAGGGGGACATGGAAACAGACACTGAGGAAATCCAGAAAATCATCAGGTAATACTT
This sequence comes from Cricetiscus sungorus, assembly GCA_030556225.1. Taxonomy (NCBI): domain Eukaryota; kingdom Metazoa; phylum Chordata; class Mammalia; order Rodentia; family Cricetidae; genus Cricetiscus; species Cricetiscus sungorus. The sequence continues at coordinate 11,846,274 of JANBXA010000103.1, forward strand.
CAAAAACCTACACTGCCACAAAATTGGAAAACTTTAAGGAGATGGACAATTTTCTAGATAAGTATCACATACCAAAATTAAATCAAGAACAGATAAAACAACTTAAATACACCTATAACCCCTAATGAAATACAAAGAGCTATCAATAGTCTACCAAAAAACAAAAACAAAAACAAAAAACCCAGGACCAGATGGAATCAGTGCAGAATTCTACCAAATGTTCAAAGAAGATCTAAAAACAATACTCCTCAAATTATTCCACTCAATAGAAATAGAAGGAACATTGCCAAACTCTTATTTAAGAGACTACAGTTACCCTGATACCCAAATCACACAAAGAGACAACTAAGAAAGAATTATAGATCAGTTTTCCTCATGAACATAGATGCAAAAGTACTCAATAAAATACTGGCAAATATAATTCAAGTACACATCAGAAAAATCATCCACCATGACCAAGTAGGATTCATCTCAGAGATTCAGGGATGGTTCAACATATAAAATTCCATCAATGCAATTAACCATATAAATAAAATGAATGAAAAAAATCACATAATCATCTCATTAGAAGCTGAAAAAGCCTTTGACAAAATTCAACACCCTCTTTATGATAAAGGTCTTGGAGATTATTGATACAGAAAACATACCTAAACATAATAAAGGCAACATACAGTAACCCAACAGTCAAAATCAAACAAAATGGAGAGAACCTCAAAGCTATCTCACTGATATCAAAAACAAGACAAGGCTGTCCATTCTGTATAGTACTTGAAGTTCTAGCTATAGCAATAAGACAACAAAAAAAGGAGATCAAAGAGATACAAATTGGAAAGGAAGAAATCAAACATTTGCTATTTGCTGATGATATGATAGTTTATATAAGTGACCCAAAAAATTCTACCAGAAACTCCTACAACTAATAAACACTTTCAGTAATGTAGCAGGATACAAGATTTGCCACGCCCACGTGGCCAGGGTACCAAGCTTGGCAGAGGGTGTCAGGATTGAAACACTTAACAAACCACCACAAGAAGTGAAGAGGAAGCTGCTGCTCTTTTACTACAGAGAGTAATGGAATTATATACCCAAGCCAGGGGATAGGCTAAGCATAGGAGGAAATCATGCACCACCCACACCTGGGGTCAAGGCACAGGCACTGCATACAGGGAAGTTATGAGAACAACCTTGCTTGATCAACCTTGAGAGCACGGGAGTTTTACAGCTGGTGGGGGGGGGGAAGAGAGCTGTAAGGGACAAATACTTAAATTTCCCAACAGTTCCTCCATTTTTATTTTTTAAATGAAGCGATCTCTGTCTTAGGTCACCTGGGGAACAAATACCTTACCTGTCATAGGGAAATGCTCTCATCATTCCCTGTCGTAGGTAGCATTGATCCCACTAGGGAGTTCTCCGTCATAGATTATTGCTTCTTCAGCCATACTTAGGCTGATTTAGGTTACATTGCCAAGGCCATGAGTGCCTGTTGGGTGACACTTGCTTGTCTATTGTACTGGTTGCAGAATCCAGATGCAGGTACTGATACCCAGGACCCTGAGTAGGGATAACTCAATAGACTCCGACCAGTGCTGTACCCATTCCCCCACATGGGACATGAAATTTTACCAATCACTAGCTTTTACAGGATCCACAAGAGTGGCATTAATCACCTTAACAGTGTGGCTCAACTGGGTAGTGAAATTGACAGAGGTAACACTCCATCAGAAGCATTAACATTTTCTAGGAGTCAAACAAACAGAAGGATAGTAAGATAATTGTTGATGAATCCATAAATAATCAACCTGTTCTTGAACTAAAGCCAATTATTGATTTTAAGTCAATATTACTAATTGAATGTGAGCATTTAAACTATTTTGGAGGTCCAAAGCTTGGCTAACTTTCTCTGGATGTTCATTTATAATAGCTGTGGTCTGGACATTTTAAGAAATGGCAAATTCTGCTGCAGCAACAGTAGTGGCTGCAGAAATGGCAATGGTGGCCACAATTGCAGCAGTAATTCCAAAGTTCCCTTTTTGTTGATACAAATTCATTGTAGTCTTTCCATCATCTAGAACAGGCTATGGAACTACCGCAGCAATGCATACTACCATGGTGTTATCTTCATGAACCCAGCAATTCATCAGGGAGCAGTTTCTGAAAGAACAATTAGGAGTCATCATCCCCCCCACCCCTGCCACGAACCTTTTCCAAACAACAAAGAAAAAGAAGAGGGTAGAAGACATGGGGAGGAGTTGATAGAGAAGTTTTTTCAAACAGTATGGTTAATCTTAATAGATACCTCAAACTTGTCTTCCACAAATATACATTCCTGAAAAATTGGGGACAACCCCAAACTAATTGGTATTTCTATAATAACATTCCTCAGAGTGCCTAGTGCTATTCTTAACCAGAGGCCGATGTCTGTGCCACCAAACATCTCTACATCCTTTTAATAGCAATGGTGACTGAACTATGCAATCTCCCCAAATCAGGGGCAAAGTTAGCTGAAAATCACTACACTGTGGCCAACAGTGTGGAGCTGGGCAAGGACCATGTATAGCCCCAGAGTCATTGCGCTCAAAGTTCATAGGGAAAAGAATACCCTTTAAACTTAACATTGATCCCCCTGAGGAATTAGAAGAAAAATCTGCTGTGGAAACATTACACATAGAATACAGGAATTAGAAAAGGATCCATTATGAAACACAATACCTAAACAAGAGGAGAAATATACTTATCACAAAATTGACCTTAAATTTGTTTCAATAAAAGAAAATCTGTTCCAAAACAAAGTATTAATCCCCCCTTTGCCTTAAAAAAAGAGATTTAAATAAAAACAAGCATTTATAAACACTATTTGGGAATTTGGGCATCATTCTTTCCAAACTGCTTCCTGCTGGTAGGGGCACTGTCATGGGCCTCCTAAGAAGACTCAGAAATCCTGGCTGTAGTGGTCTGCAAGGCTGCCTTGTCCCAGCTGTTTTGAATGTTGGATCACCTGAGACACTATTTTAGGGAGTCTTGCTTGATCAAGCGATATTAGTTTGGAAGGAATCCACAGCTTTTTATTTTCTGTGGAAACAAAAATAGAAATCCTTTTCCCCAGTAACATGTCCTTAGACTGCAATTTTGAAATCAAGGCATTTTTAAAATATATAAATTGGATTTAATTTAGCAGCATTGATAATCAAGTGTATTGTAGCAATTATTCCTTCCTTAGAAATTGAGCAATTTAAAGACAATGCAATAGCATACAGTATCCACACGCAGAAGATGTATGCTTTCCATCTTCACGTGGCTTTTTTATTACTCTATTTCTTTTACTTTTATTTTTTTTTCATTTTTGAGACAGGGTTTCTCTGTGTAACTTTGGCTACCCTAGAATTTACTCTGTACACAAGGTTCACTTTGAAATCACAGAGATCTGCTTGCCTCTGTCTCCCAAGTGCTGTATAAAAGGCATGTGTCATCACACCCAGCTACTCTCTTCTGTACATACCTTGTTTACCACAATGTGCTCCCGTCAGCTACAGAGTGACCCTGTCCAAAATTACTCATTTTCCAAATCTTGGTGGAACCTTCACTTGCAGCACCCACGAGGCCAGGGTACCAAGCTTGGCAGAGGGTGTCAGGATTGAAACACTTAACAGACCACCACGAGAAGTGAAGAGGAAGCTGATGCCTTTTACTACAGAGAGTAATGAAATTATATAACCAAGCCAGGGGATGGGCTAAGCATAGGAGGAAATCATGCACCACCCACACCTGGGGTCAAGGCACAGGCACTGCACCCAGGAAAGTTATAAGAACAACCTTGCTTAATCAACCTTGAGAGCACGGGAGTTTTGCAGCTTGGTGGAGAGGAAGAGAGCTTTAAGGAACAAGTACTTAAATTTCCTAACAAAGATTAATACACACACACACACACACACAACACACACACACACACACACACGCACGCACGCACGCACGCACGCACGCACGCACGCACGCACAGCCTGAGAAGGAAATCAGAGAAACATCACCCTTTCAATAGCCACAAATAACCTACTCTAACCAAACATGTGAAACATCTATATGCCAAGAACTTCAAGTCTTTAAAGAAAGAAATTAAAGAATAAATCAAAAAATGGAGAGCTCTCCCTTGCTCTTGGATAGGTAGAATCAACATAGTAAAAATGGCAATCCTACCAAAAGTAATCTACAGATTCAATGCAATCCCCATCAAAATTCCAACACAATTCTTCACAGATCTTGAAAGAACAATACTCAACTTCATATGGAAAAACAACAACAAATAATGTCAGGATAGCCAAAATGATCCTGTACAATAAAGGATCATCTGGGAGCATCACCATCCCTGACTTAAAACTCTATTATAGATCTATAGTAATAGAAATAGCTTGGTATTGGCAGAAAAACAAATAGGTGGGCCAATGGAATTGAATCTAAGACTCTGATATCAACCCACACACCTATGAACACCTAATTTTTGACAAAGATGCTAAAAGTATAAAAATGACAAAAAAAGAAAACTTACTCAACAAATGGTGCTGGTGTAACAGGTTGTCAACATGTAGAAGAATGCAAATAGATCCATATCTATCACCATGCACAAAACTCAAGTTGAGATGGATCAAATACTTTAATATAAATCTATCCACACTAATCCTGATAGAAGAGAAAATGGGAAATATATTTGAATGCATAGGCACAGGAGATGACTCCCTAAATAAAATAACAGAAGCAGAGACTCAGAGAGCAACAATTAATAAATGGGACCTCCTAAAACTGAGAAGCTTCTGTAAAGCAAATAACATGGTCAACAAGACAAAATGGCTCCCTACAACCCCACGTCTGACAGGGCTGATCTCCAAAATATACAAAGAAGTCAAACTAGAAATCAAACTACCAAATAATCCAATTAAAAAATGTGGTACAGATCTAAATAGAGAATTCTCAACACAACAATCACAAATGGCAGAAAGACACTTAAGGAAATGCTCAACATCCTTAGTCATCAGGGAAATGCAAATCAAAACCACTCTGAGATTCTATCTTACACTGATGAGAATGGCTAAAATTGGTGTTTTTGATATACCAATGACAGCTTATGCTGAAGAGGATGTGGAGAAAGAGGAACACGCCTCCATTACTGGCTAGAGTGCAAACTTGTACAGCCACTGTGAAAATCAGTATGGCAATTTCTCAGAAAATTAGGGTCAACCTACCTCAAGACCCAGTAATACCACTGTTGGGCATATACCCAAAGGATGCACATTCACACCACAAGAATATTTGCTTGACTATGTTCATAGCAACATTATTTTTAATAGCCAGATCTTGGAAACAGCCTAGATGCCCCTCAACTGAGGAAAGTATAAAGAAAACATGGTGTATTTACACAACGGAGTACTACTCAGCAGTAAGAAACAATGACATCCTAAAAGTTGCAGGCAAATGGGAAGAACTTGAAAAAAACATTCTAAGTGGGGTAACCCAAAGCCAGAAAGACAAATATAGTATGTACTCATTCACAAATGGATACCAGAAATAAAGCAAAAGATACCCAGCCTACAAAAAAAAGAGAGATAAAATGGATTTTTGTAGATAATTAAATGTGGCATAGACATAATCTCCCACTATATTTGTTTTTAAATTTTCTTATATTGGCTCATTGCTATTGAAAATATGATGTAGATCTATGTATTTCTATTACAAAATGTTTTATTTATGCTTATCATGCATATCATATAAAAATTGTGAACTGTTTTAAAATAAAAAAAACATAAACAAAAAAATTGTGTTAGAAGAAATTTATCCCAAGTGCTTTAAGGAACACTGAGGAGGCAATGAGCCATGAACTTTAAAACAGTAAAGAAGAAAGAACACCATTCAGCAGATGGCTATTTTTAATACTAAAACCTCAGTGATAGAGAAGGAAGGGGTACACAGACATTGCAAAGCAGGTAGATCTCTCAGGAATGTGAGATGGCTCACTGGGTAAGAGAAAGTACTGCAATATGTTGTCCTCTAAGATCCACAGGATCTAGACACCGTGGAAACACACACACACACACACACACACACACACACACACACACACACACACACACACCACAAGCTAGATAAATAAATAAAAATACAATTTTTAAGGATTTTTAAAAATAGGAGGGAAGACTGTTTCTCCTACAGAATGATCAGTTATAATGATCACACTATAACTCAGAAGACATTGAGAAACGATAAAGCTCTATTTCTAGATTACTAGAATTGAATAATCTTTTTGCTGTTTAAACAAAAAGACAAAGAAAAGAAAAACACAAATTCCTATATTTTTGCCTAGAACCATGCATGGAGTCAGGACCAGAGATCTCTGTACAGATCCAAGCAATCTCAAGTAACTATGTAGTCACACTTGGAGAACAACCTTCTAGAACTGACAATTCCAAAATCACTTGTGGACTCTGCTCCCACTGTGGCAACTCAAAGTAGTAGAAGCTGCTGAGTGACTGGCAGCCCATTGGCCAATGCTAAAAGAAATAACTGTCTCAGAGATCAGGCTATCCAAGTGTGCCTCATTTCCCCTTGGAGACTGTTAAAATGACCAATTCCTATAACCACCTAAGCTCTCAGTCTTAGAAGAAGAATCTGCATTGAGTAATAAAGTTTAAAAACTTCCATACTATCTTTTATGCATGCAAATGGAAAGAGCTACACAGACACTGCATTATGAAAACTGAAGTTCTTCAACTGAAATATGGTCTTAGAGTGGGCTGTTAGAAGATTTCTCAGGAGCAGAGCCAAGACTTCCTGGGAAGCAATTTAGATCTGTTCCACCCATACAATCAAAAATTAACTGAATTTGTTGTGTCATAACCAATGAATAATTAAAATTCCCCAACACCTTTGACCCCAAAGAAATGTCCTGATTTTGTATCAGTTGGCACTCCAAACTGCTTACAAATATAATCACCCTCTGTGAAAGCCTTGAACACTCATCCCCACAAGAGACGTTTCCATTCTCCTAATTAATTTTTCAGTAGAAAAAAATACATGCACTTAAAGCAAGGTAGTGCCAAGTGTGGCATAGCTAATTCAGCAAATGTGTGTACAAGCTCTTAGCTTCTAGGTCTCTGATAAAGCCATAACTAATTCCTTCTATGGCAGATGTGCTTATTCAAATCAAGTTTTCTATTTTTTTAATGAAGGGTTTTATCTAGGGGGTTCTGAAAGCAAGCACTTAATTCCCTAATATGCCTTTTCAAATACTAAGAATATGCTGCCCTATTCTCATGAAATAGCATGCTGTCATTTGTTGATTTTTTTTTGCTTTGTTTTGAAGAAGAAATTAAGTTTTGCTTAGTTTGGGATTTGATTTGGGTTTACATTTGTTATTTGTGGAGCTGTGTCTTGGTTCGAGGACACACCCGCTGACCAAGCCAGCCTCTTTACTCAATTCTTGGTATAGGCATCACTTTGGATAAGGGTGAATGAAACACAGGCCTTTGCTCAAAACAGCATACAACAGAAAAGGGCACGATTTTGATCTTAAGTGTCCCTTTACCTTTGTGGCTATAATGTTACATCAAATTCCAGGACAGCTCTGTAATAATCAGGAACCTACCCCTTCATAAAAACAGTTCCTTCCTGATATTTTATGACAATACTGCACAGATTTCCTGATGCCAATTCATTCTGACTGTAAAGGAATTAAGTCCAGATAACCCAAATATAGATCCGACCTTGACATTACACAAGCTAACTTTGTATTCAACAAGCTCAAAAAGGCAGGTAGAGCACTCCCTTTCTAGATTCTCTTGACAGTTGAGAAAATAATTATGACCCCCAAGTTTTTTACTAGAACATGCTCAGATGCTAAATAATGATTGAAACAATCCATTCCTTTCTTATGATAAAAATACAGATCCACTCCAGTCCTCTCTGAAGTGGAATGTATAGGATGCAGATGTGTGACTATCTGAGGCAGTCCTCCTAGCAAGAGGCAACAGGATTAAGCAGGCAAAGATGACTCCTAAAAGGACACCATATTCAGAAGATGACATATACCTTACTACATATGTGTTTGTACATCTCCATATTGGAGACTAGAAATGGGGAGATTAGGGCAGAGAAGCAAGTAGATTCAAAGCTATGAGTAATTATTTGTACTGAGCATTCTACACACTGACTAGTGTGAGAGAATTGTGCATACACAAAGGGGCAAAAATTGGGGACAGTTTGTGTGTGTGTGTGTGTGTGTGTGTGTGTGTGTGTGTGCGTGCGTGCGTGTGTGTGTGTGTGTGTGTGTGTGTGTATGTGTGCAGTGACCAGGTCACCCTAAAGTGCAGTACTTCAGGAGCCCCTCCCTTGTTTTTTTGAGACAAGTTATCTCATTGACACAGAGTTTGCCAAGCATGGTAGGGTAACTGGCCAGCAAGCTCCAGGGATCCACCAGTCTCTACCTACTTACAGCACTAGAAGAGAGCGCCAACAGCCATGCCTAACTTTTTAAATGTAAGTGTTTTGGGGATCAAACTCATATATTTATCCTTGAAATGCAAAATTTTACCAAATGAGCTATCTCTACAGTCCTATAATGTCCTATAACAAAGTTTCCTCAGTGTTGTCAGTATTAAGGAAAATCTAAAATAAAAGTAACTACATGGTTAAAGATGATGAAAAATATACACAAAGTATTTAGCTGGCTGTAGCACAGGGCAATCTGCTTAATTTAAGAACAAAAATGACTTGGATTTTTAACTTAAACACATCTGTAAACAAAGGCTTAGGGAATATATAACTTATACAGTTGTGGTGAATTTACTACAAAACTATAAAATTTGGAATGCTTTAGGGATTATAAATGGTTTCTATGCTGTCTTGAAGTTAATATTTTTCCTTCACTGAATTCATCTGATTCTGTCTTTTCATGCCTGGAATCTCTCAGTTCCACACTTTTACCACTGTATAGTTTACACTGCTATCCTCCTGCAGTCTAGTGCCAATGAGTCTGAGTCATCACTATTCCTTAGCATCACCTAGAAAGTCCCTCTATACGGCAGCTCAGGTGAGTATCAACCAAAGACTCATCTAAAACTGAAGTAAAAATACATAAATACTTTATGGCTGTTTTAAACACTAAACTGTAAACACCTGATGCCACAACAGAGCATAAATATATAAATGAAATTCTCAAGGACTTTCAATAGCTAAGAAAAGTCGCTACCATAGCCTGCTGATGGATGAAAGTATTGACTTTGAATCAAGACCTTCTAGGGACACTTTGAAGCTTTGTTCTTTCAATGGATCCATTACATATTTCAATCCTGCCCCTGCCTGACTATGCACTATGTGCATGTGTGCTGTGCACACAACACACACACACACACACACACACACACACACACACACACACACACGTACATGATGAAGAGGTAGTTATCAGGATTCACCAAAGTCAGAAGGGCTGGATAGTTATATATTCCTTCCTCCATTCAGCATTTCTCATTTGATGATAATGTCTCAGTCTTCTTTCTCATATACACCTCACTGTGTCTGTTAGCATTTTCTGTTGGTTGTACTTTTAGAATGTATCTAGAAAACTGATGCTTCTAACCACTTCTGTTTGTACCTCCCTTTTCAGAATAAGAAACAGAAAGATGGGTAAAAAAAAAAAAAGATGCCCTATGATGTGTGTATATAGTTGCCTCTACAAAGGGAGAAAACTATAGAAGGCAGGGAAATAATATGTGGAAGGAAAATAGAGAAGGTATTCTGTGTATTGACCAGATTTATATTGCTTGAGCAATACAATAATATTTTAATTACTTCCATTTAGACTCAGTGCACTGTAAACCTTTGAGTAGCACCTTGCCCCTTCTTGTCTGAACTCTATGAACATTGGCATAATAAAGTACTGGATAGTTTCCCTTGGTAATTTTTAATCATTACAAGGGTCTTTAGTATTCTCCTTACATGGAAAATATAGTTATACATCTATTCCTAATTTCCCTCCTGAATGCCAAACTTGTATTTTGACTGTCTGTACCTCAAACACATTCCTGACAGTCATATTTTGCTACCATTCCTTCTAAACCTTCTCCGAGCCTTATAGGCTCTGCAAACAGCCTTCATTCACCTAACTGAACAGTGGCTACATTGTCTCCTTTGTCATTCATTAACTTGACAATTGCAATCACTTCCACCTTTGTACTGTCACATCAATAGTGTATAAATGAGGTCCTAGCCAGAAACACATGGCACTTTTGGACTAGGATAATGGTAAAGTAGTGAATAAATATATCAACATCAAAAAGAGAATGGGGAAAACTCATTACTACCCATATCCAATAAGTCAATATGATAATGAATGTTTAACTGATGAAGGAAGCTACTTACAAAAAGCTACAGTGAATGGCAGCTACGACCTCAAGTCACAGCAAAATTGTACATGACCTCATTCTATCAGGCCTATGATGTCCAGCCCAGTGTCTCATTATCTAAACCTAACAGGAACCCAGAGAGTAACAAAACCTTTAAATGCCATCAAAATTGATTAGCTTTTGAATTGTGATGCCTTAGAGAACTAAGTTTATAGAGAAGAAATGGAAGATATCACTGGGCAATTACCTCTTCTTTTTTTCCCTTGTTACTTCACTAATTTAAGACCTTATTGCCCCTAACATGGTCTACTAGTATTCCAAAGATTTCTTGTCTACCAACAATCTTGCTTTCTTCTTTGAAAGAAGGCATTCTCTCTATATTCCAAGGCTTGTCACTATAAAAATCCTTCAAAGCAGCCAAGAGTGAAAGTCATCAGCATAAGATATGAAGAGATGTAACAGAATGATGACCAGGTAACTCCAAGCTATTAACAATGAGAATACATAATGACCCAAGATGTTACACACAAAAGACCAATTCACTTTTTTTCTCTATGACTGTGATATTGTCCATTCACTCACATTTTGAAACCAAAGAAGAGAGCACCACGTGATGTCTAAAACTAAAGAATAAATTAAGTAGGAAAAAACCATGTTGACCAGGCCCTTGCACATACTAAGCAAGCATTGCACCACTGAACTACCTTCCCTGGACCTGATATAAACTCATATTAACTTAATCAAGGATGTGTGACTGAGTTAGCATCAGACTTCGGAGTCCATCTACCATCAATTGTCTCAATTTCAAGTGTGAAGCTTTCAATCAAGAGCGCCTCCTAGTTAACCTTGACTGGATCTGGTGGTTATATCTATTTCCTATGTTTATAAAGATGTCACCAATTAATTTGACAGGTTTAAAACTAAATTTAGATCTATAGCTGTATGAAAAGTAGAGTACTTATATGAAGCACATAAAACACTGGGTTTCATCATTTCCAGCATCACAAAATAAAACCTATTTTCTGTTTTGGCACAAATATAAAACAGTAAGACTTTTCTTCAAGTTCACCTACAGAAAAACACTACTTTGTGTTTATGCCATTTCTCAAGGCACATCACCATGGGTTTAAGCCTCACAGACACATTTCATATCTAAAGCAACCTTTCCCAAATCTCTGATATGACTGTTCTTCCCTGACAAGAAAATGATCAGGATGATGGATTAACTTCAGAGGAAAGAAATGGCTATAATGTAGCCCAAAGCACTACAGAGAAATTGAACTATCCACTTGTCCCTGGTATGAATCAGTACATCTTCCAGAAGACGTACCCTTTCACAGCATTTCTTGGTCCCCAATATCAATATATCATATCTGCTGCTCTCCTGGCTATCTTAACCACTGCCCAAGCCTTAGGTAGCTAAGTCTCTGACAGAAAGATTAATGAATGTGTTTCAGCAAGTGTCTAAGAGACACGGTATCACAAGTGATAAGTCTTCCAAAAGAAATAAAGCCATATATCAAAAAGTAGTTTTAGATGGATACTCATCATAGAACATTCACTCTGGAAAGCCCTACTGGAATGCCAGTGTTCGGCTAATTTGGAGAGACCATTATGCTCTGTCTCATCTCACTGCTTCTTCTTCTTCTTCTTCTTCTTCTTCTTCTTCTTCTTCTTCTTCTTCTTCTTCTTCTTCTTCTTCTCCTCTCCTCCTTCCTTTTCATCTTCTACCATATCCTTTCTATATTTCAACAGGTCCTCTACTTTTGGACCTGAGAAAGTCTCCACTGTTGATAGAAATTCATTAAGTGGTCATTTTCACATAACACTTAGTTTTTTAACAAATTTTAGAAAATCTTGGGCCTTTTTAATGCTCTTCTCTATGGCATCCTTTCCATCATTAGTCAAAATAGATTCAGAACTGGATTGATGGCAAACAGCTGAACTATCAGCATTTGGGAGACTGAAGCAAAAGGATGGTGAGTTCCAGGTCACCCTGTGTTTGCATGGTAGACCAGTTGGCTTCAGTCAACTGAGAAACTTCGTCTTACATATTGGCCTGTAGTAGGCATGCCTGGAGGGCTTTTTTTTTTTTTTTTTTTTTTTTTTTTTGATGATTGTTGACATGAGAGGATTCTGCCCATTGTGGGCAGTGCCATCTCTTGGCTGGTGGCTCTGAGGTATATGAGAAAGCAACATGAGCAAGACATAGAGGGCAATCCAGAAAGTAGCAGGCCTCTGGAGTCTACCTCAATTTTGGCTTCAGCTTCCTGCCTCATTCCTGCTCTAACTTCCCTCAATAATAGACTGTGACCTATCAGCTAAAGCAAACCCTTTCCTCTCCCAAGTTGCTTTGGGTCAGTGTTTTGTCACAATAACATAGAAACAAACTAGAATACATGGTAAGATCTCATTGCATGAAACAAAACAAATGCCCTGCTGCAATTATCCTTGAACTGTTACTAATCTGTGTTGCTAATATTACAATTAATGTAGGCTTCACTAACCTACTGAATCTTCTCCCACAGAAGAGAGTCCTGGCCCACAGGCATCACACTCATTAGAACATGTTTGTGCACCTGACATAGCACCCTCACCTAAACCCTACAGGTGAAAGAAATAAAAGCAGCATTGGAAACCAACTGAAAAAAAAAATGGAGACCTGAGTTAAATTACCCTAAATCCATTATATGCCTGTAAGTCATTTGCAAAAGGCTCAGCCTAACTACAACTCTAAGGAGTTATTCAAGTAAAATTGAAAGCACATTTTCGGGCTGAGAGAAGTGTATGATTTAATGAAAAAAGTGAATGAATAAAAAAAAAAAACCTAAATAATATGTAAAAAGGAAACCTAAGTGCAACTAAATGCAATTGCCTGCCCTTCAGCTTTTAACTCAACTGTTGGTTCATAAGTTTTCCTGATCACAATCAATATGTTCCTTGCTCTCAGATCACTGTAATAATTTCCTTCATTTGATACACACTGTTGTTAGGCTTTGTGTGTGTGATGGATTATTTGATTAAGGCCTGTCTCTTGCCCTGGCCTATAATCACCAGGCATGTAGAACCCATACCAGCTGTTTGCTAACTACCTAATCTTGTGCCTGGAACCTCCTAGTGTCTCTCAACACCTATTTCTGAATAAATGACTAGTTGCAAAATGGTTCCACTATGTTTTTGCCATGCAAAGTTCTGATCCTGGACTTCTTGAGATTTTCAAACACTGCTGTCCTCCAGTTACTAGGCCTCTAGAGGCAGACATAAGCCACACTATATATTTTCCCTATTTGACAGTTTTCAAGTGTCAAATGGGCCTGTCAGTTTCCATTATCACCAATTTGGTGTGTGTGTGTGTGTGTGTGTGTGTGTGTGTGTGTGTGTGTGTGTGTGCATGTTTCTGTGTTTGCATGTTTAATTGTATGTGGACTGTAAGCATTTTTCATGAAAGGTACATCAGAATTGCTCTGGAGAACCCTAATTAATAAACTCTGAAAATGTTACCTGGCCTCTCTCCACCTGGATTCCCTGAGCACCAAAATAAAAATAAATTTTAAAAATCTGATCAGTGTATTATACCTTTACTTATAGTTGTTTTTCCAGTGATTGTTATCACATAACAAACTATCTGTATTGGTTACTCTGTCATTGCTATAATCAAAATAACAGACAGATACAACTTAAGGTATAAAGGACTTTACAGACATCTATAGAACATTCCAGCCAAACACAAAAGAAATATATATATATATATATATATATATATATATATATATATATATGATCACACCTTCTCAGCACCTCATGTAACCTTCTCTAAAATTGACTACATACTTGGCAACAAAACAAATGTCAACAGATTCAAAAAAATTGGAATAACAACACCCTGTATCTTATTGGATCACCATGAATTAAAATTATAAATCAACAACGACACAAATTCCAGAAAGCCTACGAACTGATGGAAACTAATGCCCATCTAAATCACTTCTGGATCAAAGAAGAAATAATGAAAGAAGTTAGAGACTTCCTAAAATTCAATGAAAATGAATATACAACATGACCAAACTTAAGGAACACTATGAAAGCAGTACTAACAGGAAAGTTCATAACACTAAATGCTTACATAAAGAAATTGGAGAAACAAGTGAATTAACAGAACATCTGAAAACTCTTAAACAAAAGAAGCAAACTCATGGCAACCCACAGAATGGGAAAAGATCTTTAACAACCCTATATCTGACAGAGGACTGATTTCCAAAACAAAGAACTCAAGAAGCTAGTCACCAAAACACCACATAATTCAATTAAAAAGTGGGGTACAGATCTAAATAGACAATTATCAATAGAGAAATCTAAAATGGCAAAAAGACACTTAAGAAATTGCTCAACATCCTTAGCCATCAAGGAAAGGCAAATCAAAACAACTCTGAGATTCCATTTTACTCATGTCAAAATGGCTAAAGTAAAAAACACCAATGACAGTTTATGCTGGAGAGGATGTGGAGAAAGAGGAATTCTCTTACATTGCTGGTGGGAGTGCAAACATATACAGCCACTTTGGAAATCAGTATGGTGGTTTCTCAGGAAAATAGGAATCAGTCTACTTCAGGACTCACCAATACCATTCAGGCATATGTCCAAAGGATGCACTTTTATACAAGGACATCTGTTCAACTATGTTCATAGCAGCATTATTTGTAATAGCCAGAACCTGGAAGCAATCTAGATGTCCCTCAATCAAAGAATGGATAAAGAAAATGTGGTACATTTACACAATGGAATACTACTCAGCGAGGAAAAAATGGAATCTTGAAATTCACAAGCAAATTGATGGAACTAGAAGAAACCATCCTGAGTGAGGTAACCCAGTCACATAAAGACAAACACAGTGTGTACTCACTCATATATGGATTTTAGACATAGAACAAAAGATTACCAGCCTTCAATCCACACCTTCAGAGAAGCTAGGAAATAGAGACATACATGGTCCCCCTTAGAAGGCAAAAATGACAAGAGCTCCTGAGCAATTTGGGAGCATGGGGTGGGGGAAGAAGGGAGATAGGATAGAGAGAAAGGGAGAAGAGGAGGGGAAGAGGCGAACATAAAGGATCAGGAAGACTGAATCAGGGGAAGAATAGAGAAGAGCAAGAAAATAAATACCCTAATAGAAGGAGCCATTATAGGTTTAAAGAGAAATCTTGCACTAGGGAAATGTTCAGAGATTCACAAGGATGACCCCACCTAAGAATCTAAGCAATAGGGGAGATGCTACCTTAAATGTCCTTCCCCTATAATGAGATTGATGACTACCTTAAATGCCATCCTAAAGCCTTCACCCACTAGCTGATGGAAACAGAAGCAGACATCCACATCTAAGCACTGAGCCACACTCCTAGAATACAGTTGTAGAGAGGGAGGAGGGAGGAGCAAAGGAGTCAAAACCAGGCTTGGTAAACCCACAGAAACAGCTGACCTGACCAAGTGGGATCACATGGACCCCAGTCGTAAAACTGGGGAACCAGAATTGGACTGAACCAGGCTTTCTGAATGTGGGTGTCAGTTAGGAGCCCTGGGCAGTCTATGGGACCTCTGACAGTGGAACCAGTATTTATACCTAGTGCACAAATGAACTTTAGTAGCCTTTTCCCATGGAGGACTACCCTCTCAGCCTAGGTACAAAGGGGAGGACCTAACATCTCCCCCAAATGATATGACAGACTTTGATGATCCCCCATGGAAGGCCTCACCCTCTCTGGGGAGTGGGTGGGAGGTAGGATGGGGGGGTCACTGGGGGCCATGGAAGGATGGGAGGAAGAGGGAACTGGGATTGATATGTACAATAAGATTGTTTCTAAATTAAAAAAAAAAAAAAACAAACAAACTCACCCAGGAGGAGTAGATGCCAGGAAATAAGCAAATTAAGGCCTGAAATCAATAAAATAGAAACAAAGAGAACAATACAAAAAAATTAATAAAACAAAGAGTTACTTCTTTGGGAAAATCAACATGATAGGCAAACCCTTATCCAGACTAACGAAATGACACAGAGAAAATATCCATATTAACAAAATTGGAAATGAAAAGGGGGACGTAACAACA
This sequence comes from Cricetiscus sungorus, assembly GCA_030556225.1. NCBI lineage: Eukaryota > Metazoa > Chordata > Mammalia > Rodentia > Cricetidae > Cricetiscus > Cricetiscus sungorus. The sequence continues at coordinate 11,862,755 of JANBXA010000103.1, forward strand.
GACACTGAATAAATCCAGAGAATCATCAGGTCATACTTCAAAAACCTGTATTCCACAAAATTGGAGAATTTAAAAGAAATGGACAATCTTCTTGATAGGTACTGCATATCAAAATTAAATCAAGAACAGATAAACAACTTAAATGGACCTATAATTCATAAGGAAATAGAAGGAGTCATTAAGAGTCTCAAAAAAATAAAGGCCCAATACCAGATGGCTTTAGCACAGATTTCTATGAGAACATCAAAGAAGAGCTAATACCACTACTCTTCAAATTTGTCCACACAATAAAAACAGAAGAACATTGCCATACTCCTTTTACAAGGCTACAGTTACCCTGAAACCCAAACCACACAAAGATAGAGAACTACAGACCAATCTCCCTCATGAACATTGATGCTAAAATACTGGCAAACTGAATCCAAGAATACAATCAAAAATACCATTCACCATCCCAAAGAAGTAGGATTGTTTCAACATAAGAAAATCTGTCAATGTAATCAATCACAAAAACAAACTGAAAGAAAAAAATGAAACGTTATCATCTCATTAAATACTGAAAAAAAAAGCCTTCATCAAAATCCAACACCCCTTCATGATAAAGGTCTTGGAGAAATCAGGGATACAAGAAACATATCTTAACATGATAAAAGCCATTTACAACAAGTTAACAAATTAAATGGAGAGAAACTCAAAGTGACTTCACCAAAATCAGGAACAAGATAAGGCTGTCCACACTCTCTCCATATTTATTCAGTATCCTACTCAAAGTTCTATCTAGAGCAACAAGTCAACAAAAGGAGATCAAGGGAATAATAATCACAAAGAAAAAAGTCAAACTATCACTTTTCGCAGATTATATGATAGTACACATAAGTGACCCCAAAAACTCTATCCAGAAACTCCTACAACTGATTAACACCTTCAGTAATTAGCAGGATGCAAGAACAACTCAAAAAATCAGTAGCCCTACTATATACAAATGATAAATTGGCTGAGAAAGAAAAAAATCAGAGAAACGTCACCCTTCACATTAGCCACAAATATAAAATATCTTGGGGTAACTCTAACCAAATAAGTGAAAGACCTGTATGACAAGAACCTTAAGTCTCTAAAGAAAGAAATTGAAGAAGATATCAGGAAGTAGAACAATCTCCCATGCCCTTGGATAGGTAGGTTCAACATAATAAAAGTGGCAATCTTACCAAAAGTAATCTACAGATTCAATGCAATCCCTATCAAAATCCCAACACAATAATTTACAGACCTTGAAAGAACGTTACTCAACTTAATTTGGTAAAGCAAAACAAACAAACAAAAGCAGAATAGCTGGAACAACAATGTACAATAAAAGAACTTCTGAGGCATCACCATCCCTGACCTAAAGTTCTACTATAGAGCTATAGTAATAAAAACAGCTTAGTATTGACATAAAAACAGAAATATGAATCAATGGAATGGAATTTAAGACCCTGGCATTAATCCATGCACATATGAAAACCTGATTTTTGAGAAAGAAGCAAAAAAATGTACCATAGTAAAAGGAAAAAAATCTTTAACAAATGGTGCAACTTAACTAGATCTCAACATGTAGAAGAATGCAAATAGATCCATATCTATTGCCTTGCACAAAACTCAAGTCCAAGTCGGTCAAAGACCTCAACATAAAGCTAGTTACATTGAGCCTGACAGAAAAGAAAGCAGAAAATATCCTTGAATGCATTGGCACAGGAGACCACCTCCTAAATAAAGCACTAGTAGCACAGACTCTGAAAACAACAGTCAATAAATGGAACCTTCTGAAACTGGAAAGCTTCTGTAAGGCAAAGGACATGGTAAACAAGACAAAATGACTGCCTACAGAATGAGATCAGATCTTCACAAACCCCACAGCTGACAGAGGACTAATCTTAAAAGAACCCAATAAATAAACTAGACATCAAAACACCAAATAGTTGAATTAAAAACTGGGGTGGAGAGCTAAATAGATAATTCTCAGCAGAAGAAACTCAAATGGCCAAAAGACATTTAAGGAATTGTTCAACATCCTTAGTCATCAGGGAAATGCAAATCAAAACAACTCCGAGATACCATCTTAAAGCTACCAGAATGGCTAAAATAAAAAATAATAAAGACAGCTTATGTGGGAAAGGATGTGGAGTCAGGGGAACATTTGTCCACTGCTTGTGGGAATGCAAACTTGACAGCCACTCTGGAAATCAGTTAGGAGACTTCTCAGAAAATTGGGAATCAATCCACCTCAAGACCCAGTGATATTACTCTCGGGCATATACTCAAAAAATATTCAATCAGATCACAAGACCACTTGCTCAGCAATATTCATAGCAACATTATTCATAATAGCCATGACCCAGAAACAACCTAGAAGCCCCTCAACTGAAGAATGGATCAAGAAAATGTGGTATATTTACACAATGGAGAATGAAGTATTGCTCAATTGTTAAAAAAAAAAATGACATTATGAAATTCACAGGCAGATGGATGGAACTAGATAAAACCATCCTGAGTGAGGTAACCCAGACTCAGGCAGATTCAGAAAGTGTGTACTCACTCACAAGTGGATATTAGATGTAAAGCAAAGTATAAACAGACCACAATTCACAGCTCCAGAGAAGCTAGAGCCTTCTTCAAGTAATGGATTGAACCAGATGGATGCAGAGTTCCACAACTAAGCACCAGGCTGGGCTGAACTCCAGGAATCCCTGAAGGAGGGAATATATGAAGAAGGGAGAGCAAGATCATGATGGATAAATCTACAGACAGCTGAACCAACCTAATGGACACTCATGAACTCTAGACAGCGGCTGTAGAGCCTCCATGGAACTGAATTAGGCCTTCCATATAAAGGAGACAGCTGTGAAGGTTGGGCTATCTGAGGGGCCCCTGGCAGTAGGACCAGGATCTATTCCTGGTGCATGAGCTAACTTGTTAAAGACCATTCCCTATGAAGCGATGCCATGCTCAGACTTAATGCAAAAGAGAGGGGCTTGGTCCTGCCAAAACTTAATGTTTGAGACTTTGTCAACTCCCTATGGGAGCCCTTACTAGTTGGGAGGAGTAGCTAGGGGATGGGCTAGGGGGAAGGCAAGAGGGATCAGGAGGAGGGGTGGGAGGGGAAACTTTGGTTGGAATGTAAAATGAAAATTGAAAAAATAAATAGTTTTAAAAGATGAAATCTCAATGTAGTTATTTATATTTCTCTAATGGCTAAGAATGTTGAATGTTTCTTTAAGTGTTTCTCAGCCATTTGAGATTTCTCTGTTGAGAATTCTGTTTATATCTGTACATCATTTTTAATTGGATTATTTGATTTTTGCTATCTACCTTCTAGAGTCCTTTATATGTTTTTGATATTAGCTCTCTATTGGGTGTGGACTTGGAAAAAGAAAGAGAAAGAGAAGAAAAGGGAAAAGAAAAAAGAAAATATTTTCCCTTTCTATAGGCTGTTGCTGTGAAAATGTCCTTTGCCTTACAGAAGCACTTCAGTTTAATGAAGTTCTGTTTATTAATTGTTCGTCATAGTACCTGCACTCTGAGTGTTCTGTTCAGGAAGTATTCTCCTATGCCAATGTGTTCAAGGCTACACCCCACTTTCTCTTCTATCAGGTTCATTGTGTCTGTTCGGTCCACTTGGACTTGAGTTTTATGCAGGTGGTAATTATGGATCTGTTTGCATTCCTCTACATACAGACATCCAGTTTGACCAGGACCATTTGTTGAAGATGCTGTCTTTTTCCAGTGTGTATTTCTAGCTTCATTACAAAAAAAAAAGTCAGATGTTCATATGTGTGTGAATTTATGTCTGGGTCTTCAATTCCATTCCATTGATCAACATGTCTGTTTGTATGCATTATCATGTGGGTTTTTTATTGCTATAGCTCTGTAGTACAACTTAAAATCAAGAATGATGATACCTTCAGCAGTTCTTTTATTGCTCAGGATTGTTTGAACTATCCTGGGCTTTTGTTTTTCCATATGAAGTTGAGAATTATCATTTCAAAATTTGTAAAGAATTGTGATGGAGCTGTGATGGAGATTACAGTTAATCTGTAGATTGATTTTTTGGTAGGATGACCATTTTTATTATGTTAAGCCTACTGATCCATGAACATGGGAGATCTTTCCATCTTCTGATATTGATGGGAGATGTTATTCTGTATATATGTTTCTCATACTGGTTAATAAAGCCCTGTGGCCAATGAGATAGCAAGATAGGCGGGGCTAGGAGACAAGGAGGAAAGAGGAAGTGGGAAGGTGGAGTCCAGATGTAGCCCGGGAAGGACAGAGGATGCTTGCCGCGGCTCCCCGATAAGACGACCACGTGGAAATACTTAGATAAGTAGAAATGGGTTAATAATTAAGACAGAGCTAGCCCATAAACAGTAATGGTAATTGGCCAACAGGATTGTATCAAATACAGAGTCTCTGAGTGTTATTTGGGGCTGGCGCAGCTGTGGGCCCAGACTGGCGGGCTGGCGGGCTGGTGGAAATATACATGCTACATGATATCTTCTTCAATTTCTTCAAGGACTTGAATCAAGGACTTGAAGTTTTTATCATACAAGTCTTTAATTTGCTTGGTTATAGTTACCTCCAAGGTGTTTTATATTATTTGAGGCTATTCTAAAGGTGTTGTTTCCCTGATTTATTTTCCAGTTCCTTTGTCATTTGTATATATGCAAGCTACTGAATTTTGTGAGTTAATTTTGTATCCAGGTACTTTGATAAAAGTGTTTACCAGATGTAGAAGTTCCCTAGTGGAATTTTTAGGGTCACTTATGTATACTATCATGTCATATGAAAACAACAATATTTTATCTTCTTCCTTTCCAAATTGTAGCCCCTTAATCTCCTTCAGTTGTCTTATTGTTCTAGATAAGACTTCAAGTGTTATATTGAATATGTATGGATAGAGTAAACAGCCTTGTCTTGTCCCCAAGCCTAGTAATAATTACTTGAGTTTCTCTCCATTTAATATGATGCTGGCTATATGATTGTTGTAAATTGCCTTTATTGTGTTGAGGTCCGTCCCTAGAGAGCTAGAATTTTTATCATGATGGGGTGTTGGGTTTTGCCAAAGGACTTTTCTGAATCTAATGAGATGGTCATGCGGGTTTTGTTGGTTGAGTTTGCTTATATGGTGCATTTATCGATTTTCATATACTCAAGCATTCTTGAATCTCTAGGATAAAGCCTACTTTGATCACAGAGGATGACCTTTTTGATGTGTTCTTGAATTTGGTTTACAAGTATTTTATTGAGTACTTTTGCATTTATGTTTATAAGGGAAATTGGTCTGTAATGCTTTTTCTTTGTTGAGTCTTTATGTGGCTTGGGTATCAGGGTAACTATGGCCTCATAAATTGAATTGGGCAATGTTCCTCTCTTATTACCCAACACCTATTTATTATTTAATGAACCCCAGTAAATCAGAATCATCATATTTGCAACTGAAGTCTCCATATGTTCACAAAAACAACCTGAATTACCAGGAACTCACACTGTTTTGACCTGCACAACACCATTGGTGGGAGAAAGTAAGGAAAAATGGAAGGAAAGAGGGGACAGGGAAGGAGAAAGGGGGAATGCCACCATTTACAAGATTATCTGGGTCTTTTATAACATGTTGACCTAAATTTCAGTGTTTATGGCTTATGCAAACAAACTCCATCTTGCCTAGTTTCTGACATTCTCTCCAAATATCTTGTTTACTTGAAGGTCAGGGTTGTGTTTCTTATTTTCACCTTTTATTAGAACTACATTGTGCACATGACAAACCCTGTATAGATGAAGATGAATATGGATTGGCCCAGGCAGTCAGACATCATTGATTCAAGTCTTGTCCTGTGCTTACAACCCCAGCAGTGATTCTCTGCTGGGAAACCTCAAGAAGCAGAGCACAAGAACTGTGTGTGGATGATCTCAGGCTTGTGTTTGGGTAGAGAAGAAAGTGTGAAGCTAGAGCCGCCACAGTGAGCTCAGACAGATGTATGCCTTGAAGTCCTGCGGGGAAGGAACAGGTGGACCTAGTACTGTCACACTGGTCCATCCCATCAACAGAAGCACACAGTTGTGGTTTTAGTTAAGTCCTGTGAGCTGTCCTGAGTTCCTCTTGCCAGTTCTAGCACAGTTCTAGCTTGAATGGATTAGTCGCTACTGGAAAGGTGACTTCTTGGGTAACAAAACAGCAGGAGAAATTTCTACTTCAACACTTCAGGTAATTGGCCAGAGGACTGCAGGTGCTCCAGGGACTAAGCCCCAGGGACTAAGACATCAGGCTTCACTCTCCCAGCGAACCAATCCTCCCCCACTGCCTTCCCACCTCAGCAGATTCCTAGGAAAGACCTAGTTTGTTGGAGAGTTCATCCTACAAAAGGAAATTAAACAGCAGGTGTAACCAAAATTATTGTACATCTGAAAGGTCTTATTATAGAGGGATAATATTGTCTGCAGTCATGTAATTGTTCATACACTTTTATTCTTTATTAGTATTCAAAATTGAACCAAAATGTTTGGGCATACTAAGCAAACACTATATCACTGAGTTACATTTCCAACCCGTGTTTTAAATCTTTAATATACAACCATTGTATGTGTTTATGAATACATACAATGAGAATTATCACCTAAAATTCTCTTTTAATTCTTTGTGTCAGGAACTTTCAAAATCCTCTCTGCTAGCCACTTGGAAATGTCTGATTCTTTATAGCTAACTAATCATGCTATGATGCAGAATATCAGAAGTTCCTCCTGCTGTCCAACTGCAGCCCTCCACTGACCACCCATCCTCTCTCCATGTCTCCAGCTGTTCCCGTCTTAGCCACTGGTAACCATTATTCTATTCTCTCAATTGTGGGATGAACTTGTTCAAGCCTCCACAAATGTAAATATATGCAATGTTTTAGACAGAATTATTTTAGCTGTTACTGCAAAATAAATGTTGCTTAGCCAGGTTGGGGATATGGCTCCAAGAACAGAGTGTTTACTGGCAGGCATAAGGATCTGAATTTGGATCCCCAGCATCCATGTGAAAAGCCAGGCTTTATATGTTTATTCATCTTAGTATCATAGAAGCAGAAATAATCAGAGACAGTAGACTAGCTGAATTAGTGACCTCTGAGTTCAGTGGGAGACTGCCTCAAAACTCAAATAGAGAGCAATTAAAGAAAACATCTGATATCAACCTTCGGCTTCTTTGTAAACACACACACACACACACACACACACACACACACACACACACACACATCACGCGAGCGCGCGAACACATTCACACAGACTAAATTTTAAAATGTTGCTGAGGTATAATTTCCATCTTAGTTTGCTTTCTATTGCTGTGATAAATAAAGACCATGACCAAAAGCAACTAGTGGGAGGAACAGGTTTACCTCACCTTACAGATTACTATCTATGATAAAGAGAAGTCAAGACAAGAACTGAAGCAGAGATCATGGAAGAATGCTGATTGCTGGCTGCTCAGCCTAAAGGTGGCATAGTCACCAGTTACCTGAGTCCTGCCATTATCAATCCAGTCTGGGCCCTCACACACCAATCATTAAACAAGAAAAGGTCCTACAGACTTACCTACAGGAGAATCTGATGGGTCCATTCACTAAATAAAGGTTCCTTCTCATCAATTGACCCTAGTTTGTGTCAGAATGAAAAAAAAAACTAGTAAGTGTAATTGAATCCTTGTCAACTCAACACATAAATATATCACTATTAACCTACAACCTTTCCCTTCTTGTTTGCCCCCAGGATCATATTGGCAATACAATATAAAGAATAGTATAATAAGAGAAGTCCCATTGTCATTAAAATTTACTTTTTAAAACAGTTTTCTCTTTAAAATATCTACATTTCCTCAACTGGGCTCACATAAAATCAAAAATAAAGTATATATTTTCTTATTCCAAAATCAAAGAATGCAGGTACAGTTATAGTCTAATCAAAGAAAAGCTGAGACCCATCAGTGTAAATAGCTCAGTGTCCTACTCCCGAGCTCCTGGACTCCAGAAGGCTTGAGCAGCTCACTTCTCCAGCTCAGCCATCCACAGCACAGACAGCCTGCATCATAGCTTAAATCTGCAGTGGTGTTCCAGACCTGTCACTGTCCTTAGTTGCCATCGCAGTCCTGGCATCTCCAGCATTCTGTGATTTCCACTGTAACTGAGGTTACACTTTCACCAATAACCTCTCCTGAGTTCTCTGAGGGGACTCAAACCTGCCACATGGTGCCAAGCCTCAGCTTTTTGCCATGATCCCTTAAATTTCAGGGTTTCTACCACAAGTAACCATTCATCCTTAACAACCACCTCTCACAATGCCAAACCTCAGCTTGTTTCCTTAACCATTTCAATCTTTCTTTCAGCTCCCATGATGCCAAAAACACTACTACCTGGACAACTTTCACACTTTACCAAGTTTGACTGCCAGCTTGGCTTCCTCTGGACTGCAGCTCTGTGTGCTGATCCCAAGGAAACATTTCCCAAAGGTTTCACCTCAATAATGCTGAGATCACAACTTGTTAATCGCAACTGATTCTTCAGCCAAACTGACTAGAAACTACTGATTCTTAATTCAAAATATGTCACATAAACCACTCTGATAGAGTCTTGAAGACTCTCACACTTCCCTCTGAGACTTCCATCATCTGCATTTCTCTCAACAGTCCTATTTTCCAAGTTCCAACAAAGCAGCCATTACGCTTTAAATACTAGGTGGCTTATTCAGACCAAATACCCAAGCACTTCCAGGATCCTCTCAAAAAGGCCAGGTCTGTCACAGTAATAGCTGCTAATCCTGGTGCCTGGTGTTACTGTGATAAACACAGTAACAACCAAGTTGGAAAGGAAAGAGTTTATTTCCTCTTACAGTTTACAGTCCATCATGAAGGTAAGTATGGACGGGAGTTCCAGGAAGGATCCTGAAGGCAAAAACTGAAGCACAGGCCATGGTGGAAGGCTACTTACTGACTTGCTCCCTTGGGCTTGCTCAGCTTGCCATTTTATACAGCTCAAGACTACCTGCCCAGGGATGAAACCATTCACAGTGGTGAGTCCTCTTGCATCAATCATTAGTCAAGAATTAAGTTCCTTAGACTTACCTAGAGGCCAATCTGATGGAGGCATTTTCTCAACTGAGGTCCTCGCTTTCCAGATGACTCTTGTTTCTGTCAAGATGACAGAAGAACTAACCAGGTCAGAAGTTGAAACTGTGACCAGAATAAATCTTTCCTTCAGTTGTTCCATCCAGTATTCTGTCACAGCACCAAGAAAATAAAATGATACACTAGCAGTAGCAGAACTGACCATAGACACAGGGTGGACATGTAGGGAAACAGGGATTGCCCTAGGATGCACTCAGCACTGAGTGCCCCCCAACCCCGTCCCCTTGGAATAGCCTTTCCTCCTTTTTCTGCATCTGACCATTGGTAAGGAAAACGTCAACCATGCATTGCTGAGATTCCCTTTTTGGAGAATTTCGCCCTGGAAAAATCTTTGCTGCTTAGTTGCTGAGGCCCTTGAGAATCAGTTGCGGCTGCATACTGCAGTGCAGAGAGCACATTAGCACAGAGACTGCCATAGTTCCACCTCTAAGCATGCCATAAAGGGTTATTTTAAACTTCTCTGTGTGGGATTAGATGAACAACAATCTTTAGGTGGAAATCTGTTTCACAACCTTGAATAAGAAAAAAGAGAGATCCTCAGTTGTCTCTCAACAGTTTGGTAACCTTGGTGATTTCAATGCAGTAATAGTCTTCTATCCTTATCACTGAGTCAACTTTTATTTAAATTAAAACCACTCATATTTTACATGCTAGTTCCCTATTCCTCTCATCCTCCCATTCCCTCCACCAATGCCCCGTCCCAACCCCCCCATCCACTCCCCAGGGAGGGTAGGCCTGGGGTATCATCAAAGTCTATCACATCATTTGGGGCAGGACCATGGCCCTCCCCTGTTTATCTAGGCTTCCTGCCACTGAATCCCCCAGAGGGACCTGAGGGAGAACAAAGCACCCAGCATTGGCCATCATTCCTGTCTTGCCCCTTCAACGTCAGGCAGAAAGGTCACCAGCCACCCACTTTCCCCCTCTTCCAGTAACCTGACTTGTGGCCACCAGATCCTTTCCACCACAAAATCCCCCAGAGGGACTTAGAGGCAGAACAAAGTATCCAGCATCCACTGCCATTTCTGTCTTGCCCCTGCACCCTCCTTGAGAGAGGAGAGTATAGAGCCTTGAACCAATACCCACCAGGAGAGGGAGAGACCCCAACTGTACTCACTGGAAGAAGAGATGGGAAGACGACAGTATAAAAACACATCCAACAACAGAAAGACTTATAAGACACCACCAGAGTCTAGGGATTCTATGTCAGCAAGACCTGAATGCAGATGAAGCAGAACCTTAAAAATAACTTCATGAAAATGATAGAGATTCTCAAAGAGTATGGTAAAGGACATCATGTGAGTTTTTAAAAATAAAATTCAAAAGAGCCTATGGGATGGCTCAGGGAGTAAGGGTGCTGACCATGAAGCCTGACCTGAGTTGGATCTCCAGGACTCAAAGAGTGAAGGGAGAGAACCTACTCATAATTGTCCTGGAATCTACATTTATATCATGGCACATGCATGCCCATACACATACACACACACACATATTCACACACACACACACACACACACACACACACAAATTCTCTCTCCCTCCCTCCCTCCCTCCCTCCCTCCCTCCCTCCCTCCCTCCCTCTCCTCTCTCTCTCTCTCTCTCTCTCTCTCTCTCTCTCTCTCTCTCTCTCTCTCTCTCTCTCTCTCTCAACATTGCTGTTCTTCCAGAGGATCCAAATTCAGTCCTGAGCAACCATATGGCTGGTCATACAAAAATACAAAAAAAAAAAAAAAAAAAAAAAAAAAGAAGGCAATAGTAAACTCAGAGACTAGAATTCACACAGAGAAAACTACATGGCAAGGCTGAAAGAAATGAAATATGATGTTCATAAATGGAAAAGCATCCCTGTTCATGAATTTTAAGAAGCCAGTAGTGCCCAAAATTACCCAAATATTTAGTGCCATCATTATCAAATCCTTGATGTTTGAGCATAAATAGAAAAAAGCTATCAAAAAGTTTACATAAAATTTCAAAAGAACCTGAGTAACTAAAAAGATCAATTTTAAAGAGGAGAACAAAGTTGGAGATTTTCTATTTCCTGATTTTGAAGATTATCGCAATGCTACAGAAATCCAAAAAGTCTGTTACCAACATAAAAACATGTACACACAAATGCAACAAAATGAAAAGTCCAGAGTAACCTTCACATAGTGTACTAGCTAGCTTTATGTCAATTTGACACAGGCTACAGTCATTTGGGAAGAGGGATTATTATTTGAGAAAATGTCTCCACAAGATTTTCCTGTAAGCAAGTGTGTAATGGATTTTCTTAATTAGTGGTTGATATGTGACGGCTCAGCCATTTGTGGTTGGTGCCAACCCTGGGCAGGGGTTCTGATGGGGATGCCTATCTGCATATATGTTTCTCTTATTGGTTGATAAATAAAACACTGATTGTCCAGTAACCAGGCAGGAAGTATAGGCAGGGCTATGAGACTAGGAGAATTCTGGGAGGATGAAGGCAGAGAGGAGCTGCCAGGGAGATGCCATGCTGCTGAAAGAGTAACATGCATTATTACAGGTAAGCCACATATACAGGTAAGCCTCGTGGTGATACATAGTTTAATTAAAATGGGTTAGTAATCAAGACAGAGCTATCCAATAAGAAGCCTGAGCTATGAGCCTAATAGTTTCTAATTAATATCATTTCTAATATATATAATAGAATTAATATAATTCTGTGTGTTTATGTGAGGATAAACAACTGCAGGACCAGGAAGAACAGGAATCTCTGACTACAATGGTCCTAGGATGTATAAGAAAGCAGGCTGATCAAGCCAGTGAACAGCCCCATTCATGACCTCTGCCTCCAGGTTCCTGCCTTGAGTTCTTACCCTGCCTTTCTGAATTACAGTTGCAAAATGAAATAAATGTTTTCCTCTGTAAGTTGTTGTTTATCAAAGTGTTTTACAACAGCAATAGAAATTCTAACTAAAACATGATTTTGACAAGGGAGCTGTGATAATTTGAAGGAAATTGGTCCCCATAAGCTCAAAGTAGGGGGCACTATTAGGAGGTGTGACTTTGTTGTAGTAGGTGTGGCCTTGTTAGAAGTTTATCACTGTGGGGGCAGGATCTGAGGTCTCCTATGCTCATGATACCTCCCAGTGTCTCAATTCACTTCCTGTTACTACTGGATCAAGATGTAGGACTCTCAGTTACTTCGCCAGCACCATCTCTGCCTGTACATCACCATGAAAATAATGAACTGGACCTCTGAACTGTAAGCTACCCAATTAAATGTTTTCCTTTATAGGAGTTGCCGTGGCCATGGTTGATACTCACAGCAACAAAAAACCCTAAGACAGGAGCCAAGCCCACTTAAAGAGAAAAGGCCATTTCTTTCAACAAATGGTGCTAGAAAAACTGGATATTCACATACCAAAAATGAACCCAGACCCTCCTCTTATACCCGAAGCAAAAGTTTGCTCAAGGTGGATCAAAGTCCTAAATACAAAATACAAGATCATAAAGTTCATAGAAGAAAACAAAATTTCCTGACAGTGATTTGATGATTTCCTGAATGTGACAGCAGAGATATAGGCAAGAAGGAAAAAAGTTTGTAAGTTAGATTTCATCAAAATTTAAAACTCTGATACATGAAAATACAGAATTAACAAAAAGAAAAAAAAACCCACTGAATGGACCAAAATATTTACAAATCATCTATCTGTAAAAGGGCAAACACCTAGAATATACAAGGGACTCCTATAGATTGATCAAAACAAAAAAAAAATCTAAGAATAACAAATAATTTATTTCACAAAAAGAATTTATACAAATGGCCAGAAAACACATAAAAGGATATTCATCTAATTTAACATTGTTCAGTAATCAGTAGTTATTAAATAAATACAAATTAAAATCACAAGATTCCACCTACTATGTACTGAGACGCTTGTCATTGAAGTTCTCAAAGAAATACATATACAACCATATTTATGGCATCATTATTTATATAATATAGAGATGGAAGTAACCCAGGTATCCACTGGTGTTTGCAACTAAACAAAATATTGTCTACACATACAGTAAAATATTACTGAATAGAAAAAGGCAATACATTCTTATGTATGGGCTGCAATTGTTGAACTTTAAGATTGTTATTCTAAATGAAACAGGTTAGTTACATAAAAATAAATAATGGATGGTTCTAGTTATATCAAATACTTAGAACAATTAAATTCGTAAAGATTGAGAATAAAATAGTGACTTCGGGGGTGAAGCAGAGGAGACTGGAGAATTGGAATTTAAAAAGTAGAGAGTTTCAGTTTTGCATGATGGAAATATTCCTGAAGACACATATTGATAATGATTCCACAACAGTGTTGGTGCATTTAATGACTGAGCTGTACATTTAAAATGGTTAAGATGGAAAATTTGATGTTATGTGAGTTTTACCACAATTAAGTATAACACACAGAGTAAGGTGCTTAAAAGAGTCTATATTCAAGTCTGAGAAATATAAAATTAAACAAAGACTAACTGGCATCTTTACTGTAGGACTTCATGTTTTGTGACTGAGCAAGAAAGAAGTATTGTAAGGCTTTGTGGCTTGGTAAAAGAGGGAGATAGTGTAGACTGTTACTCAACCTTTCATTGACCACATGTTATTTAATTGACAGGGTTTTCATCTGTGTTATTGTTTCACAGAACACTTTGAAAAACATTGCCTTGGGGAAATGCTAAGAGAACAGAACATAATCAGAAAGATAGCTTTAATATCCAAAAGTGAATTTATTAGTGGTAGAGCTTGTAGAATATGGACAACTAGAGAGAGTCGTAAAACTGATAAATGACAGAGCTGTGTGTTTCCTTAAAACACCCTGAAGTGCAGAGGATAAGTTTAGGAAGACTAGCTCATAGTTTAATCCCTTTGTCGCCCAATTAATTTTATATACATCAGTTCCATTTACCATTTTCTTTTCTTTTCTTTTCTTTTCTTTGTGATCTTAGGGCTTCTATTGCTGTGACAAAACATCCTGACCAAAAGCAATTATGGTTCCTACCCAGGTCATACTCCATCATTGAAGGAAGTCAGGTCAGGAACCTAGATGCAGGAACTGAAGCAGAGGGCATAGAGGAGTGGCTGCTTTGTGATTTGCAACTCATGGTTTGCTCCTTCTGCTTTCTTATACCCCCAGGACCACCTTCCCAGGGATAGCACCTTCCTTAAAGGGATGGTTGCATCCACATCAATCACTAATCAACATCTTGCTAGAGGCAAGATCTTATGGAGGCATTTTCTCAATTGGGTTTTCATCTTTTCAAAAGTCTTGAGACAAAAATCAACCAGCATAGTGTGTAAGTGTGTGAGAGATTGTGTGTGCAAGCATTTCACATGTGTGAGAGCAGATGCACTCACTCCAAGGTAAGCATATGGAGGACGTTGCAATGTAGCTGGACAATGAGCTCAGGGGCTTTGCTGCCTCTGCCTCCCTTCTCTTTATAGAGCACCAGGATTATGGACACACACTATCACACCTGACTTTTCTGTGCATTTGAACTCAGCTAGTGCTTTTGTCCACTGAACCATTTCTACAACCCAGAAAAAATAGTTTTATTTTTTATGGCAGTATGAGGATTGAATCCAAGGCCTCAGACATGCTAGGCAGGTGCTCTACCACTCAACTACAGTGGAGCCCTAACATACCATTTTCTGTTTGCCTTTCATGTATACACTTATACACATTAGGCACATCACCTGTGTTATTTAATTTAACTGAATCCTTCCAACAACTCCATGAGAATTATTTTATGGTCACCATTTTTCAGATTGAAAAAAATAATACTGAAAGAAATCACCATGACCCTTGAGGTCATGCAAAGTGAAGTAAGCTTGTCACAAGACAAATGTTGCATGATCTGATTTACCTCACATACCCACTGTAATCAAATTCACAGAGGTGGAAATTTATTTCAATTAATCAGACTTTATTGAGCTCCTAAGTTGAGCAAGCTGAAAAGATAATCTCACTGTATAATTTACCTATATCATGTTGTTGGAGATCAGATAAACAAGCACAAAATTTTAATATAAGTACATTCAATAAGTCACTGAGGGCCAGAAGCACACTTGGACAGATTGGAGGGGTATGAAGGATATGCTCCAGGGTTCCTCGGAGTCCTTGAGATATGTCTTAATTTTCATATGGAACATCCCCATTTAAGTGTTTCATAGACACTTGGAACTCACATCTCAAAGAAAACTCTTGGTTCTAGACACTCTTTTGTGTCTCAGTAGATAGCAATTCTATGATCAATTGCTTTAGCCAGGTCCGACATGTTCCTTGATTTCTCATTGAACGTCACTCTCCACATTCAATGACACAGAAGACCTATCAGTTCATCCTTTTAAATCTATCCTGGATATGACCACATCCACCATATTAGAGCTGCATCTCTTTCTCTTTTTTCTGCCTACTATCTATTTACTTTTCACACTAGAGGATCACCCATTTGAAACAAAGACATATGTATCTCCTTTGACTAATACTGTGTAGATAATTCTTATCTCACCCTAATTAAAACTCATACATGTCTAGATTGGTCAAAAGGCATTACCGATCTTCCTGTGTCTGTCTCGCCCTAAATCATTCCCAATCCCATTGAATCTACTCCAGTCAAATTATACCATGAGTTTCCCTAGTGTGTCCAGAACATTTCTTTCTTAACACCTAGGCACTTGGTCCTGTTATATTTGTAGGTTCTTTTCAATAACTCTAGACTTCTAACCACCTGGCATTTTTAAGTATTGATGCAGACTGAAGACCTATAAAAGCCACCTCTACCCAACCTGGTGCAGTGCTTTGAATGTACCTCACAGATAATTCATTGTACATTAAAAATTAAAATTTTGTGTTTGCATTTGTTGACTTGTTTAGTAAGACTGTAAGCTGAAGAGGGTAAAGATATCACTGTGTCCTCTTAAGTGTGCCTAACATATTTTTTAAAATCATAAAAATATTGCCACATGAATAAATATAATTATGACTATATTTATATATATAATTTAAATTTTATTTCATTGTTCCAATTAAGCTCATAAAATTGGTTATATCATTTGAGCCATGAATGGCCACATCTGGCCATATGTGAGAAGAGTCAGCTTTATTATACAGTTAGTGGAAAAGTGCATTTTAATTGTTCCTTGCAGACTATCTTACAATCCAGATAATTCCATAGTCTGGTAATGCCTTACTAATTTGCACTGTGAAAGAATCTTCTGAAAAGAGACCAGTGTGCAAAACAATGCCAGTCACTGATATTTCCCCCTAATGTAAAGACAAAGCACTGACAGGCATGGATGCATGTATTTGAGCCACTGTTACCACACCCTCATGAGTTGAAGCAAATTTCTAGTATTGCATATCAGGCACATATTGCAAATCAATAGCATCTTCAGCACAAAGATAAAAATTACCAACTTGTACCCATTCCTATCCACAGATTCTTTTTAAATCTGCAGAAATAAACCACAAAAATGTACAATTTTCACATTACATCTAAATAGATTTCATTATGCAAATGTGGTGTTCCCTGTGTCCAAAGGAATGGCAATTCTCACACAGAAGCCCTTCTCTGTATCACCAAATCCGTGTCTGAGATTGACTCTGGCCTTGAGCACTGTCCTATGTCTTCTCAGCTCACTGCATTTCTTATTCTCTGCCTAAAAGAATGTGATCCAGACCAAAGTATAATGATCAGTAATAACTTTTCATGGAAATTTTGGAGAAAATTTTTCCATCACTATCCCAATCATGCTGCACATTATCCATTATAAACCAGATACTGTACATCCCAGCCCAAAAAGTCCTGACTGGTTGACAAACTGATGGTGTGCACCATTACAAAAGGAAATAAGGACTCGGGCATCACTCAGTGGCGAGGGAGAGAGAGAGAGAGAGAGAGAGAGAGAGAGAGAGAGAGAGAGAGAGAGAGAGAGACGGAAAGAGACAGAGAGAGACAGAGACAAAGACGGAGACAAAGAGATAGTATAGTTTTCCACTGGTTGTAATGAGAGTGATTATTAAAAATCATGTTCTTAGGCTGAGGAGATGCTTCCTTGAATAAAATACTTGCTACACAAGCATAAGGACCTGAGTTCAAATCTCCAGAACCCACGGTAGAGCATATCTCTAATCTATGATGAAATGGGCAGCACAGATAAGAGCATCCTCAGAAACACCCATGTCAGCTACCCTGGCATAGGTCATGGTGAACAATAAGAATAAACCCTGCCTCAAACAAGATGGAAGCCGAGGACTGACACCCAAGTTCATCACCTCACCTGCACACAAACTTACATACACACGCACATCATACATACACAAAATTAAATAAAAGACTGCAACAAGAAATAAAAATATGTTACTTTAAAACAAAGGCATACACACAAAATATATATGTCTTGTGTTTTGTGATTTTTGTGTATATTTACAGATCTGTATGAATCCATAAGGATGCATGTTAATGCTCAGAGTTTTTATAGTAAATGTCATCATTTTTATTTAATTTTATAGCTATGTTTAAATTAAAAAATAGAATTCTTTTGATACATTTATTTATTATGTTTGACATAACTGTGTGCACATGTGTGTGTATACATGTGTTCGACAGTGTGCATGTAGAGATCATAGCACAACTTACAGGAGTTGGTTCTCTCCTCCCACTATGTGAGATCCAGGGATCAAACTTGTCAGCTCAACTTTATCTGCTGAGCCATCCCACTGGTGCCCACAATAATAGACTTTTTTAAGCATTTTTACCAGTTCCGTGGTAATATGTTCTGTCTTCTACATTTTCTTTTGCAACTATTCCTGATATTCTTGTCCCAAAAAATCCCATGTAGAAATATTTTCAGACTTTTAACTTGCTATATATTAGGATGTTTATATCACAGAAAACTGAACAAATTTTCACCTGCTAATATATAACAATTTTAATTGATGAACTTTCACATAACATTTGTGCTTATTAATTTCATAACTTTGATATTTTTCTATAAAGAGTTACATTCTGCTGATTAGCAGAAGCATTGGGGATTTTCTGTGTTGATATTTTGCTAAAAGCAATTCCTATTTCAATCTGTTGGTTTAATATTTTGATCATGATATTCATTGATGAAGACTATTATCTTCATCAAATATGGAAGATAATCTGTAACTTCATCCTCAGTATTCATTGAAATGGCAGATTTAATTTAATTTCTGTCAAACTGTACCTTAAGGAGATAGAGCTCAAAAAACTCCTATAAAACCTTGAATTTAAGGGCTGGAGAGATGACCCAGTAGTTAAGAAAGCTTGTAGCTCATCAGAGGACCTGAGTTTTGTTTCCAGAGTCTAGGGGATCTGGTGCCCTCTTCCGGCACCTGTATACATATAAGACATGCACGCACATGTGTGTGCACATGCACACATACACACCTACAATGAAAAACAAATCTTTCTTAAAAAAAAAAAGGTATCAAATATATCAAAATAACTAATGTGAAGACACATAAACTGTAAGCTGTAAGCAAGTTTCAGAAATAGTTTACAAATGACAAGGGAGGGAAATCAACCATACCTTAATTTTTATGTCTACATTTAGGTTGAAGAAGTTTTCTTCTATGATTTTGTTAAATATGTTTGAGTTGGATTTCTCCTTCATATTCATATGTTCTGTCTTTTCATGGTGTTCCAGATTTCCTGCGTGTTTTGTTTTAAGGATTTGTTGGATTTAAAATTTTCTTTGGCTGATGAATATATTTCCTCCAAGTTATCTTCAATGCCTGAAATTTTCTCTTCTATCTCTTATATTCTGTTGTTTTTGCTTACATTTGTGGTTCCTGATCATTTACCTAGTTTTTCCATTTCCAGAATTCCCTCAGTTTATTTTTTTTTATTGCCTCTATTTCAGATTCACATCTTGAATCATTCCCTTCACTCATTCGATTGCTTTTTCTTAGTTTTCTTTAAGGGATGTGTTGATATCTGCCAGTTATTTTGCTTGTCTTTCCCTCCATTTCTTTAAAAGAATTTTTCATTTCCTCTTTAAGGTCCTCAATTATCCCCATAAAGTTATTTTTAAGTTGTTTTCTTCTACTTCATCTGTGTTGGAATGTTCAGGTCTTGCTGTTGTAGCACCACTAGTTTCTAGTCATGTGCTATTGTTCTTTATATTGTTGAATGTTCTTACCTTGTTGTCTATGCATCTCTTCCTCTAATCCGTATAGGTGGAGCTTGTGTTTCAGGGGTTCTCTCTTTCTCCAGGTGGGGCCTGTGTCTCCATTGACCACTTCTTCAGGAACAAGTAGAGCAGAACTCCCAGTGAACATTCCTCCTGGTGAAAGTAGGCCCAACGCTCAGTTGGCCACTCCTTGAGGTACAGTAGGGCTACAGCTCCAGTGGACATGCCTCCCCTTGGAGGTATATATGGGGGTGAATTGATGTAGTAGCAGGGTATCTCCCATCAGCAAATGACAATTGATGCTGGCTGTAACACAGGTGCTCTTTCCCAGAGAAATGGTTTGCAATAGTTTCTGAAAGCTACTGCTAGAAAGTATTGTTGTTGCTTCACCCAGTGATTACTCCTTGCTCCTGGGGCTGAGGCTGGGGCTTCCCTCTGACACTGCTCCCAGGTCTGAGGTTCATGGCTCCTTGAGTCTGTTCTGGGCCTGAAGCCCTGCCTCCCTCTGATGCTGCTTCCAGACTCTGATGCTGCTCCTGGGTCTGAGACTTGTGGCTTCCTCTGACACTGCTGTTTTGGGCCTGAAGCTTAGGTCTTCCTCTGACACTGCTTCCAGGAAGGAATTCAGACCTCTCACTGACACTGCTCAGGGCCTGCAGCTCAAAACTACCCCTGACACTGCTCCCAGGTTTGAGGCTTGGGCCTCACTCTGACATTGCTCCTGGTTCTGAGGCTTATGGCTCCCTTGATGCTGCTCCAGGCCTCTAATTTTTATGTCTACCTGTGCCCTGTGTGTATCAAGAAATTCTGTGTCTGTCAACACCTTAGCTAAAGTTACTATTGCTCTGATAGAACACCATGACCAAAAGCAACTTGTGAGGAAGGGGTTTATTTGGCCAACACTCCCATATCACCATTTATCATGGAAGGAAGTCAGGGTTGGAACCCAGAGACAGGAGCTAATGCAGAGGCCATGGTGGGGTTCTGCTTACTGTCTTGCTCCTCATGGCTTTCTCAGCCTACATTCTTTTTGTTTTGTTTTCTGTTGTAGTTGTCGTTGTTATTAGTATTGTTGTTGTTGTTATTTATTTTTATTTTCCATATCGATCCCAGTTCCCTCTTCCCCCCCATTCTCCCATGCCCCCCCCCCGACCTCCCTCCATCCCATTCTCTACCCACTGTACAGGGAGGGTGAGGCCTTCTAAGAAAGATCATAAAAATCTGTCAAGTCATTTGGAGTAGGGACTAGGCCCTTCCTCGTATCTCTAGGTTAAGAAAGTATCCCTCCATGGAGAATATGCCCCAAAAGTCCTTTCGTGCACCAAGGATATATCTTGGTTCCACTGTCAGAGGTCCCTTAAACTGCCTAGGCCTTCTAAATGAAACCCACATTCAGGGGGTCTGAGTTGGTTCAATGCTGGTTTCCTAGCTATCTGTCTGGGAGTCCATGAGCTCCCCCTTGTTCAGGTCAGCTGTCTCTGTGGGTTTCTGTAGCCTGGTTTTGACTCCTTTGCTCATCACTCCTCCATCTCTGCAACTGAATTCCAGGAGTTCATCAGCATGCATTCTTATAGAACCCAGTACCTCCAGCCTACAGATAGCATCACTCACATTGGACTGGGCCCTTTCATATCAGTCACTAATTATGAAAATGTCCTACAGGCTTACATATAACCAGATCTTATGGGGGCATTTTCTTAATTGAGACTACCTCCTCTCAGGAATACTTTAGCTGTGTCAAGTTGACATAAAGCTAGGCCAAACAGTCTATTAGCCCCTATTTTCAACACAAAAACAAATAAAGAACCCAGAAAGTCACCAAAAATATTTAATGATAAAAAAGTGAATTTGTAAAACACCAAATAACCCTATTTTTAAAAAGGGTACAGACTGAATAGAGAATTCTCAATAGAG
Organism: Cricetiscus sungorus; assembly: GCA_030556225.1. NCBI lineage: Eukaryota > Metazoa > Chordata > Mammalia > Rodentia > Cricetidae > Cricetiscus > Cricetiscus sungorus. The sequence continues at coordinate 11,884,030 of JANBXA010000103.1, forward strand.
GAAAGCAAAAAGGCTGAAAGACACTTAAGAAAGTGCTCAACGTCCTTAGCTATCAGGGAAATGCAAATCAAAACAACTCTGAGATACCATCCTGAGATACTCCTGCCAGAATAGCTAAAATTAGAAACACCAATGCCAACTTATGCTGGAGAGGATGGAGATCAGTATGGCAGATTTTCCTCAGGAAAATGGAAATCAATCTACCACAGGACCCTGCAATCCCACTCTTAGGCATATATTCAAATGATCCACATCCATGCAACAAAACACACCTGTTCAATTATGTTTGTAGCAGCATTGTTTGTAATAGCAAGAACCTGGAAGCAACCTAGGTGCCCCTCAACTGAAGAATGGATAAAGAAGATGGAGCACATTTACAACATGGAATACTACTCTGCTGAAAAAAAAAATGAAATTCACAGGCAAATGGATGGAACTTGAAGAAACCATCCTGAATGAGGTAACCCAGTCACAAAAAAAAAGGAATATGGTATGTACTCACTCATATATAGATTTTAGACATAGAGCAAAGGATCACCTGCCTATATATAATTCACACTGCCAGAGAAACTAGGATACAAGAAGGATTCTAAAAGATTCATATAGGGTCCCTCACAGAAGTGGAAAGGGACAAGATCTCCTGAGTATATGGGGAGTGGGGGGGGGCAGTGAGTGGAGAGGGAGCTAAGAAATAGAGAAGGGGAGGAGAGGAAAGCACGTGGCACTAGGAAGATTGAGTCAAGAGAGGAATAGATTAGAGAAAGGGGAGAAAGAGAGAGAGAGAGAGAGAGAGAGAGAGAGAGAGAGAGAGAGAGAGAGCATAAAAGAGGGAGCCATTACAGGTTTGAAGGGAAAACTGACTCTAGAGAAATGTCCAGAGACCTACAAGACTGACCCCAACTAACAATTTGAGCAACCGTGGAAAGGCTACCATAAATGCCCTTCCCTGATAATGAAATTGATGACTAACTTATCCACCATCATAGAGCCTTCATCTAGTAGCCGATGGAAACAGAAGCAGACACCCACAACTAAACACTGAACCAAACTGCAATCCAGATGTTGAGAGGGAGAACAAGACCAGGCTACAAAAACACATAGACAGCTGACCTTTAAAGGAGGAGCTAATGGGTCTCCAGAATGATAGCTGGGAATCCAGCATGGGACTGACTCAGACGTCAGTTAGAAGGCCTGTGCAGCCTAAGGGACCTCAGACAGTGGAACCAGGATGTATCCTTGGTGCACAAAAGGACTTTGGGAGCACATTCCCCATGGAGAAATACTCCATTAACCTAGAGGCAGGAGGGAAGGCCTAGTCCCTACTCCAAATGACTTGACAGATTTAGATGACCCCTCCTGGAAGACATCACCCTACATGTGGAGTGGGGGAGGATGGGAGGGAAGGGTAGTCAGGGGGCATGGGAGGGTGGGAGAGAGGGGAAAGAGAGGGAGGGAGAGAGGGAGGGAGGGAGGAAGAAAGGAAAGGAGGGAGGGAGGGAGGGACAGAGGGACGGAGGGATGGAGGGAGGGAGGGAGAGAGAGGGAGAGGGAACTGGGATCAATATGTAAAATAAAAATTAAAAAAATGAATTTGTGCCAGTAAATTTTTCCCTCCAACTGACATTTTATTTTAGCTGCAAAGGATTGTGACAAAGCAACCAACTAGCCAATAAAATTAATTAAAAGTGTGGCCTCCAAAGTTAAACTTGGACAACATCTCCACAAAGGGAATACTTCCAATAAGTCCTTATGTTTGAGCCATTTCAAACCTGTCCTCAGGAGTCCCACATAAAGTAACAAGTAAAAGGTGTTACGAAGTTGAGATCCAGGAAGTAATTTGATGGAGTGGAGGTGATCCTGCTCTTGGAAAGAAGGAAGTGAAGACTACTCCCTCACCCAATCTATGAACTCATGATATCAGAACAGGACACACCTGAATGCACATGTGGGGAATCCATGCTTTGTGGTAGGAAGGGTGTAGTTTTCCAGGAGAATTCCAAGCAGGAAGAAATGCTTCTAGCAAAAAGGATCTACAGTGACCCTTCCATTGCTCTTGCTTGATCCCAGCAGAAAGACAGGCAGAACATTTAGGGTAATGTTTCATGGGTAGTAATTATGCCACTACCAACATGTTTTAGATTTTACATAAGAAAAGCAGAGCACTGCCATACCAATATGTTAAAGGACATTCACATTGAAAATAATATTTGCTGAGCATTTAATACAAAAATGTCAGGCAATTGTCCAGCATGGAGGATATAGCTGATAAATACAAAGGCAGCAAGTCAGATGTTAGAGAGACTGCATTCTACAGAAGAAAAGTAGCCTCAACCATATGTCAACCGATAACTCATGTTGCTATGTACATATCCTTTTTGAGACTGCATCCCTATGTACCTACAGTTGGCCCCAAACTCTAGATGTAGCCAGATTAGCCTGGATTTCTACTGCTTCAGTCTCCCAAATACAGAGATTACAGGTATAGAACACCATATTCAGAATCTGTGGGATTCATGAACACATACTTCTTTTTTATGATAACATTTTTTATTTAAATTTGAAATAAACTTGTTTTACATGTCAATCCCAGTTCCCTCACCCTCACCTTCCTCCCCTGCTCCCCCTCATCCCATCCTCTTTCTACTTTCCAGGAAGGGTGAGGCCTTCCATAAGGGATCTTTAAAGTCTGTCATATCATTTGGAGCAGGGCCTAGGCCCTCTCCCATGTCTCTAGGCTGAGAGAGTGTCTGTCTATGTGGAATAGGCTCCCAAAATCCATTCATATACTAGGGATAAATATTGATCCACTACCAGAGGCTCCATAGACTGTCCAGTCCTCCTAACTGACACCCACATTCAGGGGGTCTAGGTCAGTCCTATGCTCATTTCCCAGCTATCAGACTGGGGTCCATGAGCTCCTCCTTGTTCGGGTCAGCTATTTTTGTGGGTTTTTCCAGCCTGGTCTTGACCCCTTTGCTCATCACTCCTCCCTCTATGAAACTGGATTCCAGTAGTGTGGCTCAGTGTTTAGCTGTGGGTGTCTTCTTTTGCTTCCATCAGCTCTAGGATGGCATCAATCTCATTATCTGGGAAGGGCATTTAAGGTAGCCTCTCCACTATTGCTTAGTTAGTTGATTGTAGATCAACTTAGTTATTGCTTGTAGATCTCTGGACATTTCTCTAGTGCCAGATTTCTCTGTACACCTAAAATGGCTCCCTCTATTATGGTATCTCTTTTCTTGCTCTCATCTATTTTTTCCCTGGCTCAATCTTCCTGCTCACTCATGTCCTCCTCTCCCCTCCTCTTCTCCCTCCCTCTTTCTCCTAACTCCCTCTCCCCTTCACCCATGCTCCCAATTTGCTCAGGAGCTCTTGTCACTTTCCCCTTCTGCAGGGGACCATGAGTGTCTCTCTTAGGGTCCCCCTTGTTTTCTAGCTTTTCTAGTGGTATAGGCTGGTTATTCTTTGCTATACATCTAAAATCCACATATGAGTGAGTACATAACATGTTTGTCTTTTTGTGACTGGGTTACCTCACTCAGGATGGTTTCTTCTAGTTCCATCCATTTGCCTTTGAATTTCAAGATTCCTTTTTCCCCCATTGTGTAAACGTGCCACATTTTCTCCATCCATTCTTCAGTTGAAGGGCATTTAGGTTACTTCTAGGTCCTGGCTATTACAAATAATGCTGCTATAAACATAGTTGAACAGACATTCTTGTTTGTATGGGTATATGCCTAAGAGTGGAATTGCTGGATCTTGCTGGATCTTGTATTAGACAGATTCCCATTTTCCTGAAAAACCACCATACTGGCTGTACAAGTTTGCACTTCCACCAGCAATTGAGGAGGAACACATTCTTCTTAATGCATGTTTATGGCATACTTCTGTCTTTAAATTTTTCCAGCCCCCGTCTCTCTCTCTCTCTCTCTCTCTCTCTCTCTCTCTCTCTCTCTCTCTCTCTCTCTCTCTCTCTCTCTCTCTCTCACACACACACACACACACACACACACACACACAATTTCAGACATAAAATCAGTTGATCCTACAATTTACCAGTTGAGTTCCCACAAATATAATAAAATTACTCATGAGATGATAAATAAAGAAATATTGGATACTAAAACTATCTAGAAGCAGGGTTTACAGGATCCTTGACATTGTAGCAAATCTCTTGCAAATGTGTTAGCCATCTTCACTAAGCAGAACCTGACTCTGGGCCATTTAGAGATGTACCATCCTCTCTTTGCCCTTTCACACAAATTATTATGAGTTCAGCTTGTGTTCCTTTCATTGGACATATCAAAGTTCCCTCAAGAAAACTAAAAATAAGGACTAGGAAATGGTTCAGGAAGTACAGTACTCCCACACAAGCATGGGTCCTGAATTCAAATCCCTAGCACCTGCATAAAGGGATAGGCAGGGCAACACATGCCTCTAACCCCAACAGTGAAAAAGTGGAACCTGGGATTCACTGTCCAGTCTAGCCAAGGAGGTGAACTCCTGGTTCAGTGAAAACCCTGTCTCAAAATATAAGACGACATTGAACCTTGATCTTTGCCTCCACAAAAGCAAGCAGTACATGACCACCAAACACATACATATACACACCAAGAAGAGTATGAAACCACAGCAGGTTCTCCTAAAGCAGCAACTACTGAATGAATCCACTTTCTTCTAGAGAGAACTGTTCTTTGTTCAGACTCTAAAATGATGCAAAACTGCCTCCTACATTGCCCAATTTCCTCAGAACTCTCAGGACAATGGAGAAAGAACTCAGCTTAACTTTTCAAAATGGTGTCAATTTTCTCCTGACTATATCTTAAGCAAGTATCCAATATCTTACAGTTGACTGTATAAAAATAAAGTTCTGGGAGTAGAGCTCTGTGGCCAACAGATTACCTAGCACATGGAAAGCCTTAAATTCAATCTCCCGCACTACCCAAAATGAGTAAATTAGTGAATAGATCTAAAAGAGAAACATCACAACAATTTTCAAGGTGGTGGGTGATGTAGACTGCTAAGGTTCCAAAAGAATCTCTTATTTCACTGTGCCTGGAGGGCAAGAGGAAAGACATGAAGCTACAGGAAGCAGAGAAGGAGGATGCTCTGAGAGGACTGTTATTTACACTCCTATAACAAGCCGATTTCCAAGCCCAGTGAAGCTGAGAACACCCACAAACATGAAATAGCATCAGCACCAAGAAACCAGTCAGGTGCATTTGTGACAGGATCTATGACAGAGTATGAAATGAGAGCAGAGAAAGATTACAACCCAGCTCAGTGGCTTTAGATCACTGATTTCCCCAGTGCTGAGAAAAACCTGCTATTCATGGTGTCTCTTGACAGAGGATTTTTCAATGTACAGTTCCTGGGAAATTTGGATGTTCATATCTTTCGCTATTAATATGCACATGTGGTACATATGTTATTAATAAAAGCTGGCTCCTGTCATTAAAGAAAATAAAGCAAGGATGTTCCCTGAGTCTGTACTGTCTAGATCATGTCAATGAGAAACTTCTGGATTATCTTGGATTTTCAGTGCTTACTTGGTTGAAACATTATTATTCACAAGCCTTAAACCTTGCCAAGATCTGAGCACGCATATCCAATACCATTTAACTGATAATTTTAAAATGCAAAATTACTCAGGGACAACAACAACAAAATCACCTTTTGGAAATGACTCCATTCCAATTCCAATTTAGAAGGTTAATACATGCATGAATGGTTTCCTGACAGAAAACAATCCCATTGCAAGGTTTATAACTGAAAGACTCAAATGTAAGCTTTTAAAGGGATAAGTCATCCAGACATAGGCATTGTGACACAAATGAGTTTATTTGTGTGTTAGTGGGATTTGTGTACTGTGAAGTACCTTACAAGCAGACTTCAACAAAGTCAGTCCTGGAATGTTCGAGGATCATCAATGAAGCCAGTGTGAAAAGGAAAAATATGAAACAGTCAGAGAGACACTGGTTATAAAATAGGTAGGCTTCCATGGCCATGTTTATTTCTTTTCTGAGAGAGAATAGAAGCCATGAGACAATAAAACAGCATGATGCATACTTTTAACCCTTGCTGCACTTGCCAATCAACTCATTTTGCTTTTTCCCTTAGTACACAGCAAGGTCATATTTTTCAGTTTCCCTAGAAGGGAAGGATCTTGCAACTGACTTCTGGACAAATACAAAGAACCAAAACGAAATACGCTACTTTTCATTCCTGGCCAGAGAAAACCCATTCATTTTCTGTCAGATGCAGAATATCAGATCCTCAACTCAGAGAAAGTGAACTGTTAATGAGCCAGGAACATCTGAATAACCAAGTATATCAAAATCCCTTCACACACTCATTGACCACAATAAACATTTGTTGTGCTAAACCTCTGGGATTTGGTACTTGTTATAGCAGTTAGTGATACAGCTAACATAGGAGGCCACTGCAATGACTCAAATCTAATAGAATGTTGAATTTGACCTGAGTTATTACAGTTAGTAGGAGCAATCAGATTCTTATAATATTTTTAAAATGAGTCAGTATGGCTTGCTGATATATTCTGTTTGGATATGGAATTAGAAGAGGAAATTGAGGCAGGAAGATTACGAGTTTCAGATCAGTGATACCCTGTTAAATAAGAAAGACAAGAAGCTGAAGATGACTGAAAGACTTGGCATAAACAACTGGAAAGATGGACATGAAGCTGCCTTGACCTGAGCTGAAGAAAGATTCTGAGATGATCAGTCATAAGGAAGGGAAGAACTGAGATCCACAGATAAATGCCAGGTAGGCCATTGGGTGCACAGAACGATTGTCTAAAGGCAAGGTCTGGACTGGAGAAATACTTTCAGAACTGTCAACCTAACCTTCAAGTCATAAGACAGTTTGAAATCTTCAACGTGCTGGTATGGATGGAAAGGGAAGAAACAGAATGCTCAGGAGTGTTTCTGTTTCCAAAAGATTTTTGAGGTTAAGAAAATACATAGGAAGATATTTTTGAAAGGAAACCCAACAAAGTGCAGAAAGAAGCCCAACAAGAACCAAATAAAAGGTTTCAGTGATGGAGTAGAGCTGACTGGAGTACAAATGGTAGGCAATTTACAAACATTATGCTTTACTCTTAATGTACTGCCTGATACATAGGAGCAATAAATAATTATTAATGAATTAATGAATAATGTAAATAATAGCTATAATTTGCTTTAAGAAAAGGGCTGCTCAAATAGTAAGAATTATACTGGTGGAAAACAATGAAATGGAATTTGCTGTAAGAGCAACTAATTAAATGGCAGTTTTACCCACCCTCAGCAACAAGTCACATTTTTGTTGTCTGCCAGTTATATGTACAACTTCTTATCCACATATCCAGGCATAATTGCAAGGGGGGCTAGTTAAAAGGGAGGGGACCCATAGGAGAGGAGAGAGGACAAGAGAGCGTAGTGAGGGGTAAATATGACCAAACTATGTTATATACATGCATGAAGCTGCCAGAGGGGAAGAGTCTTGTCACAGAAGACCACAAATCACATGATTTGTTTATATGAAAAGTCCAGAATATGAAAATCCAGAAAGAAAGAGAATAAATATTAGTGATTGCTAGTGCCTGGAGAAGTGTGGGGGAACCAGGAAGAACTATTATTGGAACAGGGGTTTTTGGGGGGTAATGAAGAAGTTCTAGAAGAAGATGATGGTCACACTGACACAACCCTGTAAACATTTTTAAACTCCTGAATCATACAAACTACAACAGATGGATTGTTTGCTGTTGAAAAGTAAATCTTATACTATGCAAACTATATTTTACCTAATAAAACTTTCATAGATTGGAAAAACTATCTAATAGCATGTCCAGAAGATAGACAAAGCAATTTGGAAATGAATAGCATAAAATAAAGCCAACACTTTTAGTGTCTAGCTCCATGAGTTTTGACAAGGATGTATGGCTGTGTGGTCTGTACAAGATAGAGGATTTTTAAAAAATCCTTTTCCTCTGGGAAGTTAATTCCTCTACACACTCCCATGCCTAAAACTTGATAACTGTGGCTCTGTTCCTTCCAATATGTCATATAAATGAAATCAAACACTGCATAGCCTTTTGTGTCTGGTTTCTCTCAATTTAGTGACTCACTTAATGTTTTAACCATATTTTTATGTGACCAGTAATTTACTTCCATTTTTCAGTTATAGTCTATTATAAAAGAAACCAAAAACCCTATCCATAAGGAAATATAATTAATGTCTTTGACTTCAAAATTAACTTCTAAAACTCTTTGACAGGTAGTATTAGAAGATTAAAAAACAAGCTACACAATAAAACATTTTCCAGTAATATATCTAGTAAGAGACTTACAAGGAGCTCTTACGATGAAATATTTTTAAATTATTTAATTAATCAAATGGTTTTTTTTTTAGTTATTTGATTAGTCAATATATTTAAGTATTTAATCAAATGTATTTGCTGAGTGAATGTGTGATCTAAAAAAGTTTGTGAGAAAGATTATTCCAAATGAGACAGCCAGTCATTGGCAATAAGCAAGTTTAATAATCATCAGGAAATGAAAATGTAAACCACAGTGAGATGTCAGTCTACATCTTATACAACCATCATGATTTTTCAGATAGGTAAGACCAAGTGCCCAATAGTTTGTACAACTGGAGCCTTCCTCCTTTCCTGGGAGAATGCAGATGCTTGCACTGGCTTTGTTGGACACTATTTTGGCAACTAGTTTCTTGTAACTTAAACACTTGTACTTATTATAACAGGGGTGCTGTGGTAGGCTAGAGTTTGCTGAGTTCAAAACATTGAATGTTGCAGACTGAGAGAGGGAAAGTTTAGATTTGCCCCTTCAGGATGCAAGGGAGCTGGGAATCACCCTAAGGCTGGCTTGGGTACTTTACAGGGACCCTGGGTCCTCCGCTTTCCACTATTGTCCTGCTTAGATACCCACCTCTGGGTATTCCCCATTTGTCCCTGCAAAGTCTTCTGAGAACAGGAAACTATCATTTAAGGAGTTGGCTTTTACTTTCTTTGGCTACATGTGTCCCTCAAACACTCCTTCAAATAACCCAAAAATTCTGCTTCTGGTTATTACTACACATAAAATAAGATTTTTGGTTCTCATAAAAATCACTGTCAAGTAGGCACAATGATACATGGCTGCCTGTTGATGAGCCCTGATTAAGGTTTTAAAAGTAACCTAACTGGAAGAGAAAATATTTTTCAAGCACTCAGGAGGCTGCACTGGGAAGACAAGGTCTTAGGCTATGGTGTCTAAACAGTAAGATTTGGTCTTGATTGAGCACAATCCAAATGACCCTTTGCTATGGAATGATAATTTTTCAGTGCTAAATGACAATGTACAGGTATATATGAAAGGCTCTCCAGTTTGACATTTGCATAAGTCTGTTTTTTTTTTATCCGACTAAACTGTGACTTTAGTTCTACACTGCCCTTTTAGAAAGTAAAGTTTGCTAGTTTATGTTTATTGTCTCATTGCAATGAAAAATAGTTTTGAAACAATGGACAATGTTTTTGGCAAAGAAGTAGTGAAAAAAAAGGACAGAACTAGTGTGTGTTGGAAAAATAGGTGAGATTGAAATATCTATTAGACTAAAAAAAAACAAAACAGATTGCAAGAAAGATTACTCAAATGAGACAGTCAGTCATCGGTACTAAGCAATTTCAACTGTGTCCTAGATTCCAAAAGCAAAGTCAATACTGAGCACAATAGTTCTCTGGAAGCCCGAGGAAGGCATAATTGACTGTTGGGCTCTTACAATGAGAATCCATTTTCCAACATTAGGTGAAAGTTCCAGTGCATTCTTAGGAAAATAGGCCAGTGGCCATTTTAATGACAGTATTGTTAGTGAGTCACTCAAGATGTCCAACAAGCTCAGGCATACACCTAAAATCCTCTAGTATTTTTTAAAAAAAACTGTATTATGCTTTGATGTTATTCACAACAGCCTCTTCATTTTTAATCATTTAATGTTCTTGTACAATTTACTTTTAAATTATCATCAAAAATCTTAGTTCTTCGTGATGATGTACTTGTAGTAATCTACATTATACATTGGGAAAGGGAAATCCCATCTCTGGCTCATTGTAAAAGTGATAACAAAACCTGAATCTAATCTGCTTGTGGGATCCTAGGGAGGTGTTATGCAATGGGGAGGGGAGAACAAGAGATGAAGCAAAACTGATGCAAAAATGATCTCAACCATATTCAAGGACTGTCAGAATGTCTTTGGGATCCAGACTACTCATTGTGAAAGTGCTTGTTTTGCAAGCAGGACAGACCTGAGTTTATATTCTCAGCACTCACATAAAAGCTAGAGATTGCGCCACACAACTATAACCCCACTTCTAGGGAGGCAGAGACAGAAGGATCCCTTGAGATTGCTGGCCAGCCAGTCTGCCCAAAATTTCAAGTTCCACATTCAGCAAGAGTGACCTTGTCTTAGGTATAAGTGAGCCTGTCTTAGATTATCTTTATCTTTTTTTTAATCCACCTTCATGGAATAAAACATACATTACAAACAAATAGGTTAAAATTTTTATATGCATGTGTGCATGCTCATATATATAAATGGACATCCCTGCATTAGTGTAGAAGCCAGAGGAGGAGATGGGGTGCTCTGGTCTACCATTTTCTACCTTATTCCCTTGAGACAGTGAATCTCACTGAACCTGGGTGTAGACTGGTGGCAAGAAAGCTGCAGAGATCTTCCAGTCCCCACCACATCCAGAGATTTAGGTGCCTGTGACCATGCACATCTTTTTACATGGCTTCTGGAGATTTGAACTCAGCTACTTATGCTTGTACAGCAAATGCCCTTACCTGCTCAGCCATCTCCTAAGCCCTGACCTATATCTTCTTCATCTGCACTGTCACTTTGCTGTGCAAATTCTTTCCAGCATATGAAACGATCCTCTACCCTGAGTGTGTTTTCCTGTATTCCTCCATGTCTTGTGAGGTGTGTGTGTGTGTGTGTGTGTGTGTGTGTGTGTGTGTGTAATGCACTCCTCATACATGTGAGAAGATCACAGGCTAATATTAGGTGTCTTCCTCTATTTTTGTCCATCTTATACCTAAGACAGTGTCAATTCTGACAGCCCTGACATCAACTGGAATAAAGTAGATAAATTGTGGTTCTTATAATATTGCAAGGACTCCCATCCTTTTTTTTTTTTTTTTGAAAATGCAGCACTTTATTTTGCATGAAAAAAAAAATTGTGCACCTGCCTTTGTAACCCTTACATAAGTGAAGGAAAAAAAAAAAACTGTGATTTAGACTTTTTTTTTTTCTTCTTCTTCCAGCCCCAAAGAAAACAAACATATACACCACTGGTATAGCACTTGCTTTCTGCCTCTTGAAGGGTGACAGTGGAACAGAAATCGTCAAGGCTCTCAGACATCCCCTAATAGCTGAGCTGTGGCAAACAGAAGTTGCCTGCACTCCCAGCATGAAGTCAATGAGTAAACAGAGAAGCTTCTCTGAACCTGCAGCAAGCTGTCCCGTGCTTCTCTGCTTGCTGGAGATGGTCCTCACATAACTGCAGAATGGGGAAGTGAGGGAGTAATAATGACTGTGGAGAAAGGAGGCAAACTGCTCCTTGAACGTCTACCATGATAGGCCAATTTCCCAAGACTGAGTCCTGTAAGAACCAATAATGCCTCTCGTTCAGAGGTAGTAAGTAGGCAGAGACCATCAGTACTTATCTTAATTTTTCTTTTCTATTTTTTGTCTTATTTTAATATCAATCCCAGTTCCCCCTCTCTCCCATCCTCCCAAGCTTCCCCAACCCCCACTCTCATCCCATTCCTCATTCACTCCACAGGGAGAGTGAGGCCTTCCAGGAAAGGTCATCAAAATCTGTCAAGTCACTTGGAGTACGGTCTAGGCCCTCCCTCTGGTCTCTAGGTTAAGGGAGTATCCCTCCATGGGAAATGTGCTCCCAAAGTCCTTTCCTGTAACAGGATACATCCTGCTTCCACTGTCAGAGGTCTGATAGACTGCCCAGGCCTTCTAACTGACACCCACATTCAGGAGTTCTCGGTCATTGTTATGTTGGTTTCCCAGCTATTAGTCTGGGGTCCATGAGTTCCCCTTTGTTCAGGTCAGCTGTCTCTGTGGGTTTCTGTAGCCTGGTCTTGACCCCTTTTGTTATCACTCCTCCCTCTCTGCAACTGGATTTCAGTAGTTCAGCTCAGTGTTTACCTGTGGATATCTGCTTCTGTTTCCATCAGCTACTAGATAAGGGCTCTAGGATGGCATTATAAGGTAGTTATCAATTTCATTATCAGGAAAGGGCATTTAAGGTAACCTCTCCAATATTGCTCAGAGAGTTAGTTGAGGTCATCCTTGTAGTTCTCTGGACATTTTTCTCCAAACCTATAATGGCTTCCTCTATTATGGTATCTTTTCTTGCTCTCATCTACTCGTCCCCCAACTCAATCTTTCTGGCCCTTCACGTTCTCTCCCCTCCTATTCTCTTTCTCCTAGCTTCCTCCCCTCCTCCATCCCAATACGCTCAGGAGATCTTGCTCCTTTCCTCTTCTATGAGGGACCGTGTATGAATCTCTTAGAATCCTCCTTGTATCCTAGTTTCTCTGGCAGTGTGAATTATAGGCTGGTGATCCTTATGTCTAAAATCCATATATGAGCAAGTACATACCATGGTTCTCTTGGTTACTGGGTTACTTCACTCAGGATGGTTTCTTCTAGTTCCATTTTCAAATGTCAAGATTCCACTTTTATTTTTCCCCCTGAGTAGTACTCCATTGTGTAAACGTACCACATCTTCTTTATCCATTCTTCAGTTATAGGGCATCTAGGCTGTTTCCAGGTTCTAGCTATTACAAACAATGCCGCTATGAACATAGTTGAACAGGTGTATTTGTTGCATGAATGTTGGGTATATGCCTAAGAGTGGAATTGTTGGATCCTTTGGTAGACTGACTCCCATTTTCCTGAGGAACTGCCATACTGATCTCCAAAATGGCTGTACAAGTTTGCACTCCCACCAGCAGTGGAGGAGTGTTCCCCTCTCTTCACATCCTCTCCAGAATAAACTGTCATTGGTGTTTCTGATTTTAGCTATCCTGACAGGAATAAGATGCTATCTCAGAGTTGCCTTGAGTTGCATTTCCCTAATGACTAAGGATGTTGAGTACTTTCTTAAGTGTCTTTCAGCCATTTTGGATTCCTCCATTGATAATTCTCTATTCAATTCTGCACACCACTTTTTTATTGGATTATTTGGTGTTTTGGTGACTAGCTACTTGAGTTCTTTGTATATTTTGGAGATCAGCCCTCTATCAGATGTGGGGTTGGTGAAGATCTTTTCCCACTTTGTGAGCTGCCATTTTGTCTTGTTGACTGTGTTCTTTGCCTTACAGAAGCTTCTCAGTTACAGGAGGTCCTAATTATTAATTGTCCATCTCAGTGTCTGTGCTACTGGTGTTATGTTCAGTAAGCTGTCTCCTGTTCCAATTTGTTCAAGGGTATTTCCCACTTTCTCTTCTAAGAAAATCAGTGGGGCTAGGTTTATGTTGAGGTCTTTGATCCATTTGGACTTGAGTTTTGTGTATGGTGATAGACATGGATCTACCTGCAGTCTTCTACACACCAGCATTCAGCAAGGACTCCCATCTCACCCTGGACAGATGAAGAACTTTGTACAGCAGTAACTCTACATGTGGAGGGACTGAGATGCAGAAAGTTAGTTCATCCATGTCAGATTTTCAAAGACTCAAAATCTTCCATGGCCAGGAACACGAGGATTTCAATGACAATGCTTGATGCTACTTAGTATTCAGCAGGAAGCAGACAGCTGACTGGATGTTTACTTGGAATGTATATACAGTAAACAGCTCTCTGATGATGTCTCCCAACATCATCTTGAATTTTTCCTCTCTATGAAAAGAAGTTCTGATTTTAAAAGGCACCAGAGCACTTGGAGTTACTCCTTAATGACTTGATAGTTTCATATTTTAACTGCTGTAGCTGGAAATAATTGTACATAAGCAGTTTAAAAGTGAGTTATGGATCATAAATCCTATCTCTGCAGGTTGAATGCTCACAGAATTTGACAATTTAGGCTAACACCCTAGTCTAGTAGACAACTTTTTCAGATCAATCCAATCAACTTAGAGTTTCTGCACAGATAACACAGGGGAAGGTTTCTTCCATTGTTAGCTTTCTTTTAGAACACAGTAGGTGAAGGCTGGAAGCATATGGCTCAGTAACAGAGCACTGGCCTCATGTTGTAGGAGGCCTTAGAATCAATACTAAGTATATGATAGGGGAAAGGAAGGAGGGAGGCCTGGGGGAGATGGTTTGGTAGAGTATTTGTTATACAACCTTGTAGCCCTGAGTACAAACCTGTCTTGCCATAAAAAAAAAAAAAACCTGGAATCCTGTGCACATGCTCTAATGGGCATGGTCAATGCAACAGGTGTGGGCAGGGTAGATATTTCATTACAATTTCCCTTTTAGTCTAAAGAAAAGATTTAGGCTTGAAACAAACAATATACAAAGACAGTAAATATCAAGTATGCTCTAGGAAAAAGAAAATTAAGAACAAACAAATTTAAGACCTACATAACCTTGCCTTGTGTTGTGTGAAAACAAGAAGATTGTTGGCACATCCTGGTAACTGGCCTTGTTCCAGGTTCAATGAGAGTCCCTGACTTAAGGTAATAATATAGTTACAGAAGAGGGAACCAGAGCTCCTTCACTTTCACAAATAGGTACATGTGTGCACAAGGCACAAGTGTGAACATACACACACACACACACAGAGAGAGAGAGAGAGAGAGAGAGAGAGAGAGAGAGAGAGAGGCATACACCATCCACAAGCATTACACATATAAAAGGAAAATGGGGTAAAGTTAGAGATAGACATTACCACAACTTCCTAGAAGAGTCAGTACTTACTTTATTTTGATACTTTTTATTTATTACATTTTCATTATGTGAGGGTGTCTGTCTGTGTGTGTGTCTTTGTGTCTACATGTGCTTGTGGATCCACGTGTGACAAGGCATGATTGCTGAGGTCAGAGTACAACACTGGATCATTTTTCTCAGTCCACCCTTTGAGTTGCTGGGTTTGAATGAAGATTATCAGGCTTGGCAGCAAGTGTCTTTACCTGCTGAGCCATCTTGCCAGCCCCAGGCCCAGAGCTAAAATTGGATTTTCGCGTGTCAAAAGATTTTGAAAAGATGAACTTAGTGGCAGAGGTCTATAGTCTTAGCTTTAGATACTTGAGAGACTAAAGCAGGAAGATTACAAATTCAACACCTGTCTAGGCTATAAAGTGGCTTCAAGGTCAGCCTGAGTGACTTAGTGAAACCCTGTATCAAAACTGAAGTTGATTTTTTTTAGAAGGCTGGGCATATTCAGTGGTATAGTTTTGCTTAGTTTCTTAACACCAGAAGGACAATTTCCAGTACTGACTGGGAATAATGCTTTGCAATTAATTTTAAATACCATTTTTTTTTTTTTTTTTTTTGTTCTCAAAATGGCATTTAGAAAAGAGAATCAGAAGGCTGGCTCTTTTATCAGGTAAAATACTGTCTTTTGTATGGTGAAGAGATTCTGTTCTATTTTGTGTGGTACCTCAAACCACAGGGTTAATGACAGTTTTTGAGGTCTATAATTTGGCATCCCCTCTTAGTAACACCACAACCTAGCAGCATGTTCTTTAGCCATTTATTTCTTTTCTCAGAGGTTTCCTTTCACACCAGGTAGAAGACATTTGCAATTGCTTTATTTTCATTGACTTACTTAGTATTTATTGGTACTGGAGATAGATCTCAGTGCCGCATGAATGCTAATATTCCCTGAACTACAACCCCAACTCCCAAAACACAACCTCACGATAAACAAGTCAACTGATCTTTATAAACTAGTTGCTCCCATCTGTATAAAGGAGCTGTTGGTACTGTCCAGGGAGACTTGTCAGACAGAGAGGTAATTGCTAAAACACTTGAAAGAACTGGAAGCTCGTTCAGCCACTTTGTGTCACTTGTGGGAATATAGAATGACCTATAAAAGAATACAGTGCATACAGCTGTTAATCAGCCCATGGAATTATCTAGTCATCTCTCATACCAGGCACAGTCTCAGGCTCTCACACTAATCAGAAAACACACTTAGAAAAGACACTGGCATTTCTATCTGAGAGAGCTTGGGTGGAGGAGTGCATGCAGTCGTATGAATGGGTAAAGTCATTTTTACCTCATGGCTGCTCAGATCTGAATCCAGCTGGGCGTATGAACTAAAAATGTGATTGAACTCTGACGCTATTTCTGCTTCGTTGCTTTCCAGATCGGGTTTCTTCTTCCCAGAAGCTTATTTTACAGTGCTTCATCTTGGCCTCTCATACCCTAGAGTACAACATTTTGAGAAAGTTCTGCACAGCAATTATAATTTTTTCCGCAAAGAAGCCGCGTCTCAGAACTTTGCTGCTATTGTTCTGACAGGTACCTCTTTCTCCTTAGGGTACCACTGCTATCCTTGAGGGTGGCTCATTTAAACACCTTTTACTTGCCTTTCAACATCCAGTCAAACGTAGCAGTCCTGTGTTTTAAACAAAACCCCATTTGTGTTTGGCAACAACATGCTCTAGGGGCTTAAAAGCCACTTTTAAACATTTAAGAAATAGTGCAAAATATATTACAAGATTTGCACTGAAATTTATCCTAGGATGAAGGATAAAAACAAGAACCAGAGACTGGGAAGGTGGCTCTACGGGGGCAGGGGTAAGGGTGGGGGTGCTTGCTGCAAAAGCAGGAGGACCTGAATTCAGACACCCAGCACCTACACCAAAGCCAGGTCTGGCAGCATGACTCTGTAACCTCAGAACGGTGGAGGCAGACACAGGCAAATCCCTGAAGCTTACTAGGCAGCCAGTCCAGCTGAATCTGTGAATTCCAAGCTCAGTAACAGATCCTGTCTCAAAACTCAGAGGTGAAAAGTGACTGTTAAAGCTGCCCTAACACAATGCCTCTGGCCTCTACATGCACCCATGTAGTCAAGCCCACCTCCACACATGTACATATCCTCTATCACACAGAAAACACAAAGCAGAGAATATGGGTCTGTGTCCTGCTAACCATTAAGTTCTACAAGCTCCTGTTCTCCTTTCTTCCTTTCTTTCTTTCTTTCTTTCTTTCTTTCTTTCTTTCTTTCTTTCTCTCTTTCCTTCTTTCCTTTCTTTCTTTTTTTCTTCTTCCTTCCTTTCTTTCTTTTTTATTTCCTCCCTCCTTTCTTTCCTTTCCTTCCTTCCTTCCTTCTTTTTTTCCTCCATCCTTTCTTTCCTCCCTTCTTTCACTCCTTTCTTTATTCCTTCCCTTCCATTTTTTCCTTCCTTCTTTCTTTTTATTAAATCCTTCTTAACTCATAAAAAAAAAAGAGTCATGACACAGTTACGATCAGATCAAAGAAAAGCAAACTATGTAAACGTTCAGAATCAGGAGTTGGGAATTCCAGGGACACCATTCCCACAGTTCTGCCACTGGCAACCATGCACTTTGTCTTGTAGGCTCAAGTCAGCTCTGCTTCCTAACTGTCTATATTTATATCTGTTTACTGATGATGGATGTGGGAGGGCGCAGCCCACTGTGGGTGACACCATCCATAGGCAGGTGGACTTGGGCTATATACATAAAAAAAAAAAAAATCAGCTGAGCATGAACCAGTTAGCAAGGCAGTGAGGAGCATTCGTCCATGATTTCTGGATTGAGTTTCTGCTGTGACATCCCTCAATGATGGACTGTGACCTGAAAGTGTAAGCTGAAATCAACCCTTTATTCCTCAAGTTGCTGCTGGTCAGCATGCTTTATCACAACAAAAGAAAACTGGAACAATTCCCCAAAAAGAATATAGCTAAGAACATGGGCTTCCTTTTTTCCCAACCAATGACTTTCAGCTCTCTTTTTGTAAATCCTGTTGCTTCCCACTGACCCAGAGCAGATTGGAGCTATAGTTTCTAATCTCCTTGGTAGTTGGGCACAGAATGGTATGATGGTTTTTCTTTTTACAAAAATTATGCCATGGTATGTACTTCTATACATTTCATGCAATGATTTCTTGCTCAGTAGCTGTACCTTTGGCTTCCTGAAAATCCTTTACTAAAGCAAATTGTGAGCATGATTTAAGAGCCATATACTAAGTGCATGTTTGCATTGACACAGGACACACAACTCAGTATGGAATAATCACACGTAGCTAACTTACTCTGAGAACTGCATCAATAATTAGCTTGATTTCTACCTCATCCTAATTATGTGTGTGTGTGTGTGTGTGTGTGTGTGTGTGTGTGTGTGTGTGTGTGTGTGTGACGTATACACATATGTACATGAAGATGTATATATGTATAAACAAGAGGAGGACACTGAATGCCATGTTCTGTCACTCTCAGCTTTATTTGTGGAGACACATTGAACACAGAGTTAGGCTGGCATCCAGAAAGCCCCAGCCACCTTCCCATCTCCTCCTTACAGCATTGGGGTGATAGGTGCATGGGGCCATGCCCAGATTTATCTTGTTTATATTTAAGTATAGGGTATCTATGAGCTAGAAGTTGTTCTTCAGATTGACTGGCTGGAGTTTAGATGGTTGTTAGCATAGCCTCTACCTTCATTATAATTTAATTTGCATGCTAATGTCACCCTCCAGCACCATAACACCTGACAATTGCCATGCCTGAATGGAAAGAAACATCCAGGGAATGAAAAGAGGTGGTAGCCAATTTCCTGGGAAACCTCTCCTACTTCCCATCAAAGTCATGAATATTCTTCCCATTTATACTCATCACTCTTCCTAGATGCTTTGACCCTATCTATACTCTCCTGACCTCAAAGAGTTGAGAAGTTGATGTGCCTGTTTGTCTGACACTTCTCCCATCATAGGCCATGAATGAAAGTCTTCTTCATTACTTAGTTGATGTTGTCTTGCTGCTTTGGCAATTTTGCAATTCCAGTTAGAGGCAAAACCAGAACCAGCTCTGAATTTTGTACTATAGTTTATCTCTGGCAAGGCCCAATGAACGCAACCATTAAGTCTATTGTCTCAGAGAAAGGAACCTGTCCATTTCCCCTATTATAAATGCCAAAAGGAAAATGTCTAATAAATAATTAACATGCTTCACATGCAAACCATGTTATATTGGTTATTTAATCAGGAGGATATTTAACCACTGAATGAGCCCATTACTCAGATACTGTGGTTACAGGTATCTTTTTACATTTACATTCTACATGGAGTATAAAT
Source organism: Cricetiscus sungorus (assembly GCA_030556225.1). NCBI lineage: Eukaryota > Metazoa > Chordata > Mammalia > Rodentia > Cricetidae > Cricetiscus > Cricetiscus sungorus. The sequence continues at coordinate 11,903,312 of JANBXA010000103.1, forward strand.
CTTTCTGCTCCTATTCTAAGATGTGAGCTCTCTAGGGCTTAAGACAGGGATCAGCAGTTAATAGTACTGACTGCTCTTGGAGAGGACCTAGGCTCCATCCTCAGAACTCACATGGTGACAAACAACCACCTGTAACTGTGGTGATATATTATTTATGATTTAATAAAGCTTGCCTGAGGATTCAGAAGGCAAGGCCAGCCTCAAGCTATAGCAACCAAGCACTAGTGGAGCACACCTTTAATCCCAGGACTCAGAATTAAGAGGTAAACAGACCACACTGCCTTCACAAAATTGATACAGTCCTAAAAGAAAGAGCTCACACAAAGCTGATCCCCATACTTGGGAGGTGGAGACAGAAGGAATATGAGGAGGAAGAGATGGGAATTCAGAGCCTTTTGCCTCTGAGGATTCCTAGGACCAGGACTGCAGCTTCAGCTGGGTGGAGGTAAGATCTACTGGCGTGGCTGCTTTGCTTTTCTGATCTTCAGCGTTAAGCTTGAACCCCAATATCAGTCTCTGGGTCTTTTATTTATTATGCTACATGTAACTCCAGTTCCAAATGCATCTGATGCCCTCTTCTGACCTCCACTGTACACACATGGTGCGCAGACATACATACAAGCAAAATAATATACACATAAAATAAAATAAATCTAAAACAAACAAACAAACGAAATCCAGACATCCTGTCTCTGTTTGTTGCTGCAGTCACTCTACCTATCTTCTGCCATGCTTTCCTATCTTGCTGGTGATGGACTCTTACCTTTCAGGAACTGGAAGTCCAAATAAACCCTTCCTTAATTAAGTTGCCTTGGCCATGGTGTTTTACCACAGCAAAAAAACAGTATCTAATATATTTCTGAAACTGGTAGTGCCTCAAACTAGTAGTGGAAAGCATACATAACTTCAGTTAGACCTGTACATGTGTTGGGCATGTGAGACCTAGTAATAGAAGACCAAAAAATGTTGTGCTTAAAGCAAAACAGACCACTTTCTGAACATGCACTCCTGCAGAAAATGCTCGAGTCGGGTGATTTGTGCAGAGACTGCACTTCTTCCCTCATCCTTCTCTCTGATGATTTTTCCTCATGCCTCAGACCACCCTATTATTCCTGTTACTGCTGTTTGCTTCTCCCCCATAATGGTAGGAGAGATCGTAGCTTGCCAGCAAGACTAACGTAAAATAAACCATAGAGTGAGGAAAAGAAAAATTAAAAGCTGAAAGATATGTGCATCCTGTAAACAAATGCACAACACCATAGAAACATACACATGCAAACCCTCTAACTCCTTAATAATAAAGCCAAAAAACACTGAACCATTATAAAAATAAAAAAATCTACTTGGAACATCGTTCAGTGACTTCAGAGAAGATTCAAACAAGCAAATTCATGAAGAAAAGCAGTTCAGGATCTAATGAGAATATTAGCAATATGGAACAGAAAGTCAAAAAGATATCATGAATTCAACATGGAACCTCAGCAACATAAATGCTTTCAGTTAACATATGAAAACTGTGAACATAGTTTTCATTGGCAGTGTGGAAAAGGACAGCTAAGTCTTAAAATGAAAGGGAGCCCTGCATTGAAAAAAGGCTTTTGATGACTGAAAATGGCTCAATGGCTTCTGGAGGGTCTGACTGGGGGAGGGGGTATTATGATAGCGTCATGGGAAATTTTAGTGAAGAGAAGTTATTAAACTCTTCCTAACTGTAAAAATGGAAAGAATGGGCTGGAGAGATGGCTCAGTGGTTAAGAGCATGCATTGTTCTTGCAGAGAAACCAGGTCAATTCCCAGCACCCACATGGGAGCTCACAATTATCTGTACTTCAGTTCTGGGGAGTCCCACTCCACCTTCTGACCTCCACAGCCATGGCCATGGTACACAAACATACACCCAGTCTCACACACACACACACACACACACACACACACACACACACACACACACACATATTCAAAAAAGCTAATTTAAAAAGGAAAGAAAAAAAGTACTGGTTTAAGCAAAATGAACATTGATGAGTTTAAATACAAGTTTATCCCACTACCAAAGCACAGCTAAACCAAAGGGACTCTCTCTCTGCAGGTCACCCAACTTGAAGGAATCCTTAAAAAGTCTTTTCTGTTTAACTGATTTTTGACAAAATTTAACAACCTAGAAAAAAGGGATTTCAATGGGTCCTGACTTGGGAATCCTTTGTGTCAGCACACTAGGCAGAAGAATCACCACTTTTAAGTTAAGTTGGAAAAGAACTTAAAGACAAACTTGTCTGCCCAGCCTCTTTTTAAAAATGGGTTTTATTCAAATTAATTTTATTCTTTGATATGGTAAATTTTTAATTTTTTTTCAATGCTGTGTCACTATGTTTCCCACACATAATCCTACTACTTCAGCAGGAAGATATGAGGTGTACATTAGTCCTGGAAATTTTTTTATTAGTTAGATGGTCATGTTAGTACTTTGTTTTTCCCATTTCTCTTCTGTTTTTTTATCTACCCTTTATTAACTTAAATATTTTTCTTTATAATTTTTTAATTCTAATTTAAACTTATGTGTACACATAGGTGTTTTCCCTGTGTGTGTTAACCACTTGCACAACTGGTGTCCATGGAGGCCAGTAGAGGGCATCAGATCCCTTGCAACTGGAGTTAGTTTATTGTAAACTGCCCTGTGGGTGCTTAGAATTAAACCCACTTGCAAGTGCTCCAAAGAGCTGGGCCATCTTTCTAGACCAGATTTAAGTCTTTTCTTATGTAATATTGAAAGCGTTGACTTTCCACCACACAGAACTTAACACCTCATACATTCTGAATTGGCTAATGTATATTCCCTAGAAATCCTACTGTTAAATTAGAATGAGCCACAGCTGCTGACACTTTGTTTTTCAGTTTTCTATCTGAGGAAAACAAATAGAAAGCAAGACAATTCTATCTTGGCTGATGGTTTCAGAGGTCTTAGTCAACTGGTACATACCTTTGTTTTTAGCAAATGATGAAATAGACACCATGGTGGTGAGAAAAAAATAGAAAGGAAAGAAAAGAAAAGAAATAGCAAGAAAGAACAAGACACACTTTCAAAAGCTGACTTTCTCAGTGGCCTACTTTCTTTATGTAGATTACACCTCAAAACCCCTTCAGTGGATGAAACCATCATGGTCCAATCATCACTTAATATTGCTCAAGCTAGGGACCAACCCTTCCCTAGGTGAGCCATCAAGAACATTTTATATTCAAGCTACAACAAATGTCTTCAGGGTATAGGCAACAAGAGGTCAAAATTAAGCCAAATGAGAAAGGAAAACTTGAAAGAAAACTAACATTGGATGAGCAGTGGCATGATGATAATTTATTCCGCTGATTTGCCAAACAATTACAGGGTGGGGCCTATGTGGCTGCCTGCTTGAGTTTATATTCCTGTAAGCCAGATGAACAACAAACAAGTCTATAGTGTAAATAATAACTGTAACCTTGTAGAAGGCTTTGTAGAAGGTTCCAGCAAACTAAAGGAACTGAGAGAAATTGGAATAGAATGGTACATCAGATAAAGCTACTGATATCTAATCAGACTTTTATAAAGTGAGGCAACAGGACATCAGGTTTCATCTTAGAAGAAATAGTATGTCTAACAGCAGAACCCCTGACCTGGAAATGAGCTCAGTGAATGTGGGGACAGGAGGAGGCCAGGGAGCCTACCTAGCATGAATTCAAGTAGCAGATAATGTCAAGTGAAGCCCAAATGTAATGCCATCATAAAGAGCTTAAGTTTTGCTCTATTTCTGGGGACACAGATGTGTGCCTTAATTCTAGTACCTCTGTAAATAGAAAACAGACTGTTGTGTGAGAGCAGAGGAAGAAGGCAGGCAACAGTCAAATTTTCATTTCTGTTTGATTTAATGGAGTTTTAAACGATGAGACAATTTCAGCAAGAAGGAATTTGTAGCAGTTCACACTGAGAGAAGATGGTGAAGAGACAATAAAGGGGCCTGATTCAGTGCAGAATTTAAGGATGTGCTGAAAGATTGTAGATTCACCACAGACAGAAAAAACAGTAAGTCAAGAGAGATGCTCTTCCTCCTTGTCTTCCTCCTCCTCCTTCTGACCGAGATTACTTTCTGTTATCTGCCAGATAGAAATCCTAAATCCAATCCTTTTTGAGATGTGGTCTCATTATGTAGCCTTGGGTGGCTGGGAAGTCACTATGTAGACCAGGCTTGCCCCAAACTCAGAGAAATCTGCCTCCCTCCACATTGCAAGCGCTGGCACCATCACCCAGCTCCTAAATCTAATTCTTTTCTTTAGTTTCCCTCATATGCATAGCAAGCCTATGACTTCACAGATGACTAGACAAACATTCAGAGAAGCTGTGTCCCTGCTGCTGTAAAAAAAACAAAAAAGTCAAAGTTCAGACTCAGCTCTGCCATCCAAAGCCAAGTTTCCCTTTGCCATAGAAACCCACCTGGTCCCTCTCTTGTAGTATCATGTGTTTGCACTTCACTTGAGTGACACATACTCAGATATCCCCATGGTGTTGAGTAACCACAGCTAACAGCTTTAATAATGAGTCAACACATGAATCTTGTGATGTGGTTTATCTCCAATTTCTGTTTCACTTTATAGCTTAACCATTTATCCTTTGTGGGAGGTAACATATTTATTTATCATTATTACTTGGCAGCTTATTTAGAAAATCTTTCCACATTTGATTGGCCAAAAGTACATAGCTTTACATTGACAGAGTAGAACCAGTGTTGTATTTGAGCTTTTTTCCTCCACTTTTTAACGATGCTGAGACAGAATAAAGCAGTCCCTTGCTATCTAGGTAAGGCCTGGCCTGGAACTTGCTGGTAGGACTGAATGTACTCTTGCTATACATAAACAGTGTACTCACTTGGTGAGTACACTGTGTAGCTGCTGTGATAGCTTGATATAAAAACAAGATCATGAGGTTTATCTAGACAGGAACAAAATGTTGACATGGGCAAATGCTGACATTAATGATTAAACATTATTTCCTATCTGGCTAAAAGGAGTGAACACCATGCCCTGGACTGACCTCCTTCTAGATAACACACTATTAAAGATGTGGGTACTTGTTTGAATATGACACGTCTCCACAAGCAATTCTCAGCTGGTGGTGCTGTTCTGGGAGGTTGTAGGAATTCTGGGATATGAGGCCTGGCTGGTACAGATGGGTCACAGAGAATGTCATGAAGGCTATACTTGTTTCTGGTTCCAACTTGGATGCTCTGCCTTCTTTCTACAGAGCTGTGAACAGTCTTGTCCACAAACACCAGCCATCATGAATTTTGTAATCCATTCCCTACATAACAGACTGAAATTCCCCAAAACCGAGAACCAAAATAAGTCTTCTCCTAAATTGTTTGTGTCATATGTTTTGTCAAAGCAACAAGGTAGCTTAGAGGATGAATTTGACCCCTTCCCTATTTCACACCCTAAACCAACCTTAAAATGTGACTGTACTTGCAATATTAAATGTATAAACTGCCTTTATATTGTGCTTAGCTCCTGGCCCAACATACCAAACCAAAACGGTGTCACTTATACTATGGGCCATCCTATCAAGTTAAAACTTTGAGGAAAAGCTCCCCAAATAAATCAATTTTAAAACAAACAAACAAGTGGGTGGAGAGATGGCTCAGCAGTTAATAGCACTGGATGCTCTCCCAGAGGACCTGGGTTCAACTCCCAGCACCTGCATTGTGACTTACAACCATCCATTAGTTCCAGTTCTATGGAATTCAGCACCCTCTTCTGGTCCCCCAGGCATCAATCACACATGTGGAATGCTCACAAAACAAGTAGGCAAAACACACATATGCTAAAAGAAAAATGAATAAATCTTTAACTTGGGAGAGAGAGAGTCACAGCCACTACTATGAATAGGACTAGTCAAACTGACCAGGCATCCAAAGGAAGACCTCTCTGGCTTAACCACTTCAAAGAAACCCACCTCCTGTACACTAAGGGTAAAGGACCTTCTCTCCAGCAGGGTCTTGCCCTCATCAAGCTCTTCCCTAGAGTAGCTCACATGACTCTATACCTCATTTCTCATCATGTTCGCATTTTTGCACATATGGGTGTTTTGCCTATGTGTTCTGTCACATCCAACAAAGCACCTTTTTAAAATCTTGAGGTGAAAAACTAAGCAATTTGTGGATCTCTAAAAAAAACCAAATTTGTCAAAATGTGTTTGTTATAACAGGATTTAGAGACTCTAAAGAGACAATTCATTTGAAATGTGGTCCTTAGGGTAAGTCTGAATTCAATCTGACCTGTTCTTATAAGATAGATAAAGGCACACAGTCCTGGGGAAGACAGTATGAAGATGCATGTATCAGAGGATGGCCATTTCTCAGCCAAGGAGTGAGTCCTTGGGAAAAACCAACACAGAAATACCCTGATCTCAAATTTTTAAGCCCCCAAAAGCAAGAGAAAAAAAGATTTGTTGAGGCTCCTATTCTGTGAGCACTTGCCAAGGCAGCCAGAGCAGACTAATCTATCCATTATAGAAGCATGGAAGCCTGAATCCTGAAAGCAAGTATGACACCTTTGTGTGTGTGTGTGTGTGTGTGTGTGTGTGTGTGTGTGTGTGTGTGTGTCCTTTGTTAAATGTTCCTGATGCTAATGTTGTTATCACCAAAGTGATTCTTAAACAAATTTTGAGGAACCACACCCTCTTCATCTTATACCCCTCCCTATTCAACAAAAGACAAGTCTAGGTACAGCTATATCATGAAGATATTCTTAACATCCTTAACAGATCTGCTTGTTTCATATTGATCAAGTACTTTATAAGAGTTAATAAATAAGATACTATATGAGTTAAATATTTTTAGCAATGCATCAACTTCTTTAACTTTAAGTGAAGTCTATACACAAAATAAATGAGAGGTGGGGGGAGGGCCTAGGTCCTGCCCCAAATGATCTGACAAACTTTGAAGATCCACCATGGAAGGCCAAACCCTCCCTAGGGAGTGGACAGGGAGTGGGGTGGGGGAGGGAAGGAGTGGGTGGGGGACATGAGAGGATGGGAGGGAGAGGGAACTGGAATTTATATGTAAAATAAGATTGTTTCTAATTTAAATTTAAAAAATAGTTAAAAAAAAAAAACTATTTCCCTGGTCTCTAAAGTTTAGTAGGCTACACCTTTTTCTTCTTTATTTGGCTTCTTCTCTTCGCTTTCTGTTGGTATCTTTATTTGAATGTAACAAAAAGCAACTGCAGTTTTTAATTTTTCTTGCTGTCTGAGTCTTCCTGTGTAAATGTGTAGGAAATTACAGAGAAGCCAATCTAATGATTTGCTTAATATTAATAAATAACAACTGAATTTAAAAATTATATCAATAGCAGATATATTTTATTTATATATATGCCTAATATGAAGGTAAATAAAATGGTAAAGAACACAAAAAAAATAAAGTAAAATAAAAATAAATGAGAGAACAAATTTTCAACTTACTTTTTTATTTTATTTTATGTGTAAGTGTGTATTGCTTGCTTTTGAACACTGCAAAAGTCAGTGCCCATGGAGACCTGAAGAGGTCATCTGATCCCCTTAAATCTGTTATTTGGAACAATTATTAATTGTCAAGTAGGTGCTGAGAATTGAACCCCGGTCTTCTGAAAAAGCAATCAATGCTTTTAAGAGCCAGCCCCTTATCTCATTTAAAACTCCAGTTCTTACCAAGTATTTCCATAAGATTTTGTAAACATAAAAATAACTACTTGAACAACCACTCATACATTGATTGAAATTGTTGCTGAAGCATAATTTGTGACCTCAAATCATCCCAGACTTCACTGAGGAGAAACAATGGAGATGGGTAACATACTAGGGTCCTAACTAATAAGTAGGCAAAGATAGGAGTCTCTTAGTTCTTTATTCCTGTGGTTGTATACTACTTTAACAGGTTTGGCAGGAAAAAAAATAGTCACAACACAATGATATTTAAATGTATTTGCAGTTTATCTTACAGATGAAATTAGCTATTCTGAAGCAGTCATAAAATAAGTATGGTCAGAAAAAAAATTGAAAGAATGTGTGAATAAGCAGATTTACAATTTTACATTCCATCTCCATTAAACTCCCTTGAGTCTCTGGGAAAATGGCCCCCAGGAGAGATGCTTCTCTGACAAAGAGCTGTTATCTTTCAACTCACTAAGGATAAGGGAATCATTTCTGCAATTGTGTCAAAGACAAAGCCGTTCATTTTTCACCACTGCTTACAGCATAGCTTCTTCCATATCAGACATAAAATATGTGATTTTCAATGGAGTGTCCTTTTCTTTGATTAGCTTCCTTCTGGGCTTTGCAGAAAAAAACAGAATGGCATTCTGACAAAAATAAATGACACTAACTTCATATTTTAAAAGGTACCAGTTTCATGAATAAAACAAATTTTATTATGCATGCCTGAATGTTTATAAAGTACAAAGTCATAGGTGTTTAATGATAAATCATTGTGCCAGATTATTGAGTTTCTTCATCTATTTCATTATTTTATTTTTTGTATATGCCCATGTTTGGGTTTGCTTTTTAATTTATTGGATTATGTATTTTAAGGACATCAGATCACATGGGACTACAGTTATAGATAGTTGTGAGCCACCATATGGGTGCTAAGAATTGAGATCAGGACCTCCACAAGGACAGCCAGTGTTCTTAACCACTGAGCCATCTCTTCAGCCCCCTGGCTATATGGTTGCATGTGTATGCCTATGCATGTGTACAATCCAAAGTGTCACTCTCCACTTAATTTTTCACAATATTTTTATTTATTTTTGAGAATTTCATACATGTATATAATGTGTTTTGATGATATCCACTCTACTCCTCCCACCAAGTCCATGTTGTTGTCTCCTCCTCCATCCTCTATCCATTGAACCACTATAGTGTTTCCCATATACACACAGATGTAGTACCATCATCAGAGAAGAGTCACCCTACCAGCAACTGCACCCCCAAAGAAAAATTATGCCTCCCAACAGCCATCAACTGCTAATAGCTTCTTTGCTGAAGTTGGGCTTCATGAGCCCTTCTCACCCTGGATAGAATGTAGAATGCATCCTCTTGTGCAGGTCTGGCATAGGCAACCACAGCTTCTATGAGTTCATGGGTGCAACAGCCATATTGTGTCCAGAGCACATTTCACAGCACTCTTCTCCATCCTCTAGCTCTTACTTTCTTCCATGGTGAGTCTTGGACAGAGTTTGATAAAGATATCCCACTTAAAACTAAGCACTCATAGTCACTTGTTCTCAGCAACATTGAGATACAGGCCACATTTTTCTATTTAAAGTTCTTCAATATTAAAATAATTGATGACTACCAGACATGAAGTTACAGGCTGGGGTAACTTCAGTGTTGAAGGACAAAATCAGGCAGGTCCTGGAACCTTATAGCTTGCCAAAATAGCAAGCCAGCCTAGTCAAAGTGGCAAGCTAGCATAACCAAAATGGCAGGCTTCAAGTTTAGTAGGAGATTTTGTCTAGAGTTAGTAAGGTAGAGAGCAAAAGAGGACAACATTCAATGACCTCCTCTGACCTCCACATAGATACAGCTGTGGACATTCACACACATACATGTACAAACATACACACCACACAAATACACAAGAACAATTAAACTTGAGGTAAGAAATGAGAAACACAGGTAGAGGTGCACTTGGATATTATTAATTTTTAGGCAAAAATTAAACCACTAAGATGTTGTTTTATAGAATAAGCCAACTTTGCCTCTGACACAAAACAGCTTAAACACAAATGACCAGAAATATGAAATACTTAACTGACAAATATGAACACAATTGTTCTGCTAGTTTTCTGTTGACTGGACACAAACTCTAGGAGAGGGAAACTCAATGAGAAAAATGTCCCCACCAAATTGCCTTGTGAGCAAGACTGTGGTCATTTTCTTGATTGATGACTGATGTGTGTGTGTGGGGTTGGGGGGTCCAGCTCACTGTAGGAGTTGCCTCTATTGGTGGTGCCTATAAGAAGGCAAGCTGAGCAAGTCAGGAGGGGCAAGGCAAAAAGGATTCCTCTGTGGCTTCTGCTTCAATTCCTGTCTTGAATTCCTTTGGTGATAGGTCCTGATGTGGAACTGTAAACTGAAATAAACCCTTTCCTCTCCAATATATTTTTGGTCATAATGCTTTGCCACATAAATAGAAAGGCTAAGACATAGTTGGTACCACTGTAAACCTGAGACAACTGTACTTCATAGGATTCTGTATCTCAAGATACTTTAAGTATATGTTTTATGTAGAGTTTTAATATTTACGAATGGCTTTTGAATCATCCTTGAAATTTTCATTGTTTAATATGCTGCTCTAAATCTAAGCAGATCATCACAAAGGCCAAATCTACAGACTTGCACTTTCTGCCTTTTCACTTCTGTTGGTGAGTGTATTGTGTGAAATATGCCCCCTGGCTCTTGCATCAGGAATGTAGTCTTCAGCTGATGGCACATTTAGGGAAGATCTTCACACTTACAAAAGTGTGTCCTAGCTACAGGAATTAGTTCCTGCCATTGCTGTCAATGACTGAGGACTGAAACCTCTGAAAGTGTGCTCTGAGATAAACCCTTCATCTCTTAGGTTGTTTATGTAGGACATTTTGTCAAAAGGAAGGCAAGTAGCTGCCAAATAATACTAAATATTAATCTAGTCACCTGAGAATGATGTTAGAATAACAAACTCCTTAAACCTTGTCTTCAGAATTTACATCATAATTTTATCCGATTACCAGATTTGTAACATGTAAATTGGCACAGACTTCCTAGGAATAAAATGCTTTAAAATTATAAGGTGGACTGCAACAACATTTAATAGTGTAAAATCCTGTACACTAGTTTCATACACTGTTATGTTAACTTTTCTTGGGGATGTCTATCAAAAATTAGTTACCCCAGATAGGGCAGCAGGGACAGAGCAAAGGATATAAACAATACAATCAGCCTTGATGAATCACAGAATTTACTGGACCTACTGATAGGGAACATGGTCCCCAAAATGCTGCATCGTAAAAAAGTCTCACTGCAGCACCTGCAATGACTTCCCAAAGCTGGGATGGAGTACCCTTTCAGTTGACCTTCAGTATCTATATGTTCTAGTCAACACTTCCTGGGATCACAGTTGGGATGCAGTTGGAGTAGACTTCACACAGGTGGGAAAGGGGAGGTCAGAAGGGAGGGTCTAATGACCTTCTCACCTCTCCTTCTACAGACAAAGTGAACAGTCTCTATTCCATCAACCATCACCAATGCTCCAATTGTTTTCATAATGTCTGTTATATCCAGAGAAGAGCATGCATGCAGCGTGGCACCGGTGGCACAGACTCACTGAGTTCAGCAATAACTGGGAAAGCTTTCAGAGACAGTTCCAAAATCTTTCTTCTTCTGCAGTGCTCTTGAGCTTCTACAAATAGTAAGGAGCCAAAGTGAATCGGAAAACGACATGATATGGCAACCAAGTTAAGTGAGACTACAAAGGTGACGAATTCTTGATGCCTGCAAATCATCAGAGGTCAAATGGAAATTGAGTCTGCAGAGCAGAGGAAAGCCTGGCTCTATTGAGCAGAGATGGCTGGTTTCAGATGACAATGGAGGGCAGCAGGGCAGACCTGATAACGTTAGGACACCTCCCTTCGTTCTCCCAGCTGCCTGCACAGGGGTTTGAATGGCAGTGGCTTCCAGCTATAAGTCCTTTTTTAGATAATGATGTAGAGTGAACAGCACTGAGAAGTCTCCTCCGAGAATGTGATGTTTTCATTGGAAGGGCTAGGTATCCCAGTTGGTATATCCTTGCCCTCTGCATTGAGTGGTATTACCTGAGATGCTGAGCAGAAGAAATTAAAAGACAACAGTGCAGTAAAAGTTTTTGTTTGTTTGTTTTTGTTTTTTGTTTTTTTGTTTGTTTGTTTGTTTGTTTTTGCTGCTGACTCAGATGAATGGAACTGACTCCTTTTTTCCCCCCTCTTTTAAGTGGATCATTTTGCTAGATATAAACTCTTAGGTCTCTCTATATCTTTAAAACACACATTTCAGAATGAAAAATTCTCTAAGCATCCAAGCTGACCCTAAGGTTATACAGCTCTCAGAAAAGAGAAAAACATGTTTTCTTATCTGCTGTTGACTTGGGTGTGCCTTCTTCTCATCTTAATCTTTCCAAGGCAAGTAAGTGAAAGCATCAAGCTATATCTTTGAAATGTGACTTACCCAGTAGTCTAGGCAACCTCCAGAAGAAAGCCCAGGTAAGTCTTGAACTCTTCATCTTCTTGTCTCAACCGTGTATCACACCCAGCTCCCCAAATGATTCTTGCAAACTTTTTTCTGTATTTTTATTATTATTATTTGTTGTGGGTGCACATGCCTGTGCATGTGTGTTTTGTGTGTGAGTGTGGGTGTATGGTGTGTACATGTCATGGCTTACATGTGAAAGTCAGATGTCAACTTCAGGAAGTCAATTCTCTCCTTACAATGAGTTCTGGGGTTTTGACTCAAATCTTCAGTACTGTTGTCAACACAACTATGTCACTGTCCCCACATGACTTTCAAAGTCAATATATCATCTGTAAATACCAATGACACTAAGTGATTTTTCTTTAGGAGCCATAAAAGCATATTTGTGCTTCTTACATGTCACCCAGAATACTTCATTCATTCAATAAATAAGCCAAAAATTTTTAGTTCAAAGCTCTAAGACAATGAACGCCTGACTTTTAAAAAGGTTTTTATTTATACTTGTGTGTATATATGTATGTGCCACATGTGGGTGGGTGGCCATGGAGAACAGAAGAAGGAGCCACACAATATGGGTGCTGGTACCTAAACTTGAGTCCTCTGGAAGGGCTAAGCCACATCTTTCTCCCCGCACATGATCTTCTCTAATGAATGGCCAACAAATGCTTGTGACTTCTCACTACATGAAATTTCACAGAAATATTTGTTTAGTCATTCTAAATTGTAACAAAATTATCCCTCTGACCTAAAATTCAACCAGCATCTACCCACACCTTAGGATGCAGACTAAGTCTTTTTGCTCTTACTACAGAGGCCTAATCCACTGGCTTACTTTTGAACAAGAGGAAGAATGAAAATGCTTTTCCTGTCCTAGATATAGGAAACCACATGGGAAGATAAAAAACATTTTCATGACTTAAGCTTCTAATAGTGACATCTACACATGACATGGACATTTACTGCAGCTTACTTTTAAATTCTGTGTGGTCACAGCATCCATCAAAGGCAAATTTAAAGAATACACAGGTACAAAACATAGTCCTGGCTGCAGCATTCTTGAAGACAATAAGTCATTTGTTCCTTAGCTGGGCTATACAGACTTATTCACGTTCTACTGAGAGCTACATCACAGGTGTTGATGGCTACACTTGGTTTCTATAGAAAAGAACCATTCTCCCCTATGCTGCCATTCACAGATGTACGAGACACACAAAGGATTTTAATGCCAATTGTGTCCCTTTAGTGCACTTGGTTTTTCTAGATGGCCACTATATGAGAGAAAAGTAGAAGAGTTTTTCTCTTTAAAGAGTGTATTTGATTATGCCTTTCAGCAGGGTAGCAGGAAACCACAAGCAGGGGGATGACTCAGCTGTAGCTCAGTGGTAGAACACTTAGCTGGCATAAACAAAGCTCAGGGTTCAATTCTAATGTCACAGAAAAAAGAAATAAATAAAAACACAAGTCTCCTCAAGGAATCCATGAGAAAGTAAAGACTAACATCCACAGATGAAGCACACAAAAGAGATAATCCAAACCTCTTTGGGGTTCTGGGCTTCCTGAAAATTGGTGTTCTTTCAGTTCACTTATGGGCCCCTGACTCACACAACCATGCCTTTTAAAATGGGTTTAGTTGCCAGAGAGTTAATTGACAACATTTTGCAGCCATATCTACACAATGGAGAGAAAAACACTTACCTTTTGACTATTCTATGAAATGACTGGACTCTCATTTCCCAGGAACCTGTGTCTAAGGTCCCACCTCTCTCCCTCAGTGATCACTCAGGACAAGGCTCAAGATAGCCTCTTTTTCCTTCTACAAACAACTTCAATGCCCTCTCCCTTTTACGAGTGTATTTTCTTTTCCCAGGAAGCCTCCAAACAGATATTCATTCTCCTCTGCTCTATAAATTGCTGGATTAAAGCACTCCCATTTTTTTTCTTTGATGGAAATGTGTCCTCTGTTCAGCACTGCTGATTAAACTTACAGATTGTTTTCCTACTATTTGCCTTGCATCACCCAGTTTTACTGGTCCACCTCAAGAGCATCACATTTAAAGAAAATGGCAGAAGAAGGAGGGTTACTTTGAAGTTTTATGACTCTATGAAGCAAGACTCACATCCTAGGAATGATGTCCTAATGTTTTTCTGATGTAGGTCCTAAGACCTTTGGATAAAAGGTACCTTCCGGTTGCCCAGAGGAAATAGACACAAATAAGAATCTGAACAAGATGACATTGCTAAGTTCTCCACTTCACTACCAGATTCTTGTAGCTCAGACTCTCTCCACTAATTACTTTTCTGAATGATTCAACCGAATACATAACAAGAAATTAGAGAAGAATGGTTTCTTCAAGCTCACGGTTTATTGGATTATAGCCCATCATACCGACAAAGTTCCACACATTATGGAGTGGAAGCAAGAGGTGACTAGTCACATTGCACCTATGTCAGAGCGCAGGAAGAACAGGAGATAGGGACAGACAAAGAAACCTCAAGTCTTAGCCAATTCTTACAATGAAGCCCCACCTCAATGCTCATTCCAGTTAAGAGCCAAGTTTGAATAAAGGAACCTATGGGGGGGATTTCACATTCAAACCATGACCCCTTTTTCTCTAATAATTCTGTATAACACTCAGTATTCTTCACCAAATAGGCACTCAGTGACACAGGCCTGTAATCTCCGGTTCTTGGGAAACAGAGGCAGGAAGATACCAAGGTTTATGGACTCCAGTAGGATTTCAATGTTGCCTCAGTCAACTTTACAAGATGCTATCTCAAAATAAAAATGTCTAAAAGGACAGGAAATATAGTTTAATGTAGTTTACCTATGTACAAATGAAGATGCCTTACAAGCTGGTGGGAGTGCAAACTTGTTCAGCCATTTTGGAGATCAGTATGGCGGTTCCTCAGGAAAATGGGAATCAGTCTACCATAGGACCTGGCAATCCCCCTCTTAGGCATATACCCAAATGATCCACATCCATGGAACAAAGACATCTGCTCAACTATGTTCAGAGCAGCATTATTTGTAATAGCAAGAACCTGGAAGCAACTTAGATGTCCCTCAACTGAAGAATGGATAAAGACAATGTGACACATTTATACAATGGAGTACTACTCTGTGGGGGTGGGGGGTGGGGGTGGGGGTGGGGAGAAACAATGGAATCTTGAAATTCGAAGGGAAATGGATGGAACTTAAAGAAACCATCCTGAATGAGGTAACCCAGTCACAAAAAGAGGAACATGGTATGTACTCACTCATATATGGATCACCAGTCTATAATTCACACTGCCAGAGAAACTAGGATACAAGGAGGATTCTAAAAGATTTATACAAGGTCCCTCACAGAAAGGGAAAGGGACAAGATCTCCTGAGCATATTGGGAGTGGGGAGGGGGCAGTGAGTGGAGAGGAAGCTAGGAGAAAGAGAGGGGGAAGAGAGGAAAGCACTTGGGACTAGGAAAATTGAGTCAGGGGAAGAATATATGAGAGGAGAGAGAGAGAGAGAGAGAGAGAGAGAGAGAGAGAGAGAGAGAGAGAGAGAGAGAGAGAATAAATAGGGAGCTATTATAGGTTTGAAGAGAAAACTGACTCTAGAGAAATGTCCAGAGACGTACAAGACTTACCCCAACTAACAATTTAAGCAACAGTGGAAAGGCTATCATAAATGCCCTTCCCTGATAATGAGATTGATGACTAACTTATACACCATCATAGAGCCCTCATCTAGTAGCTGATGGAGACAGAAGTAGACACCCACAGCTAAACACTGAGCTGAACTGGAATTCAGATGCAGAAAGGGAAGACAAGACCAGTCTACAGAAACACACAGAGACAGCCGACCTGAACAAGGAGTTAATGGGCCCCCAGACTGATAGCTGGGAATCCAGCATTGGACTGACTCAGACCCCCTGAACATGGGTCTCAGTTAGAAGGCCTGGGCAGTCAAAGGGACCTCAGACAGTGGAACCAGGACGTATCCCTGGTGCACAAAAGGACTTTGGGAGCACATTTCCCATGGAGGGATACTCCCTTACTTAGAGGCAGGAGGGAGGGCCTAGTCCCTACTCCAAATGACTTAACAGATTTAGATGACCCCTTCTGGAAGGCATCACCCTACATGTGAAGTGGGGGGGGAATAGGATGGAAGGGTGGTTGGGGGTCATGGAAGGGTGGGAGAGAGGGAGGGAGAGAGAGGGAACTGGGATCGATATGTAAAATAAGAAAAATAAATAAAAACAAAAACAAGGACATCCTTAGTAAAATAAATAAAGTACACATAGCTTATGCATACCATGGGATGTGCCCAAACAACAATCAAACCTCAAAATATGGAATGATCTTAAGTGCACAAGGTGATGTGAATGGATTCTATTAGATCCTAATTCAAAATATATGATGTTCTGGAAAAGAGAAGACTTTGAAGATAAAGATATCAGTGGTTCCTTAGGAGGGACACAGTGTACCATAATTGTATAAACTCATAGAATGAATAACCAAGAGTGACTCAGTGTAGACTATGGACCTTGGGTGATGACATGTTTGTGTATGTGCACCCATCCTAACCTCACTGATGGGGCTCGTGACAGCAGAAGAGACTGTACACTGGAGGATTCTCTATACTTCCTGCTCAGCTTTGCCATGAATGTAGTACTACTCCCCAAAACAAAGTATATATAAGTTTGTGTGTATATGTATGTATATATGTATGTATAGATATATACATATGTTTGTGTATGTATACATACATACCTACATACATACATATAATTTCCCAAGTAATGACTAAAGAATGTGTATGGAGAAAAGAAAGCAGTCTAATCTTTTTTGAAAAGTAGCACATTAGTTGAACACAGTCTGTGTCATGTTCAAAAAACTTATTGGGCATAATTGTGCTTAATAATAGCAGCCTGGCTGTGGAGCAGTGACTTTCATAATTACTATGTAGAAAAGAAAGCAGACAAGGAGGTGAAGCATCCAGCTGAAAAGACACAAAAACACAGCAACAGGTAAAGGCTGTCTCTCACTTTTTGGAAAACCAAAAGACAGGGCTCTTCTTAAACATTGTTTTTTTGTTTTTTGTTTTTTTTTTCCTTAACAACATAGCTGAAGGCTGAGGAGATGACTCCATTAGTAAAATATTTGCCTTGCAAGTATGAGGACCTGAGTTTCCCCAGAACCCAAAAAGAAAGGAAGGGAGGGAGGGAGGGAATAAGGGAGGGAGAGAGAGAGAGAGAGAGAGAGAGAGAGAGAGAGAGAGAGAGAGAGAGAGGGACAAAGAGAGGGACAGAGGGAGGGAGGGAGGGAAAGAGGGGAGGGAGGAGGGAGGGGACAGGGAGGGAGGAAGACAGGGAGAGAAAACCCAGGCATGGTGGTATACACTTGTAATTCCATCCTGAGGAGGCCAAGATTAATGGGGCCCCAGAGCTCACTGTCCAGACAGCCTAGCTGTTCTATACGGTCCAAGAATCATCTACAATAGCCAGACTTTTGCTTTTAGATAAGTCTGTATATTAAGCATGTAGCAAACCAAAATAACAAAACAAATGGGTCATGATAACTCATCAATATTATGTATATAACACTAGTCTACTTAGTGAGCCCAATAAAAGATCCTACTAAAAGATTATCAGTAAGAGGGAGGAAGAGGAGGAGGAGGATAGCTGAGGAATAACAGCTGTGTACACATGTGAATTATTACAGCCATACACACAAACACACTAAAAAGAATGTAGTGGACTTGATATGTTGGCACACATCTCTGTAAGTGGGCTTTTTGTTGGGATGCTGGCTCCCCATTAAATGACATGGAGATGTAGTATTAACTATAAATGCTTAGCCGACAAGCTTAGGCTTGTTACTAGCTAGCTCTTATAACTTAAATCAACTTATATTTATTAATTTTTGTGCTTCCACATGGTTCATGGCTTGTTACTTCATCTCCTACATGCTCTGCTTTCTCGGCATCTGGCTAGTAACTCTGCTCTTTTTCTTCCTGGTATTCTCTCAGTCTGGCTCTTCCACTTAAACTGTTCCTGCTTAGCTATAGGCCAGTTAGCTCTTTAGTAAATCAATTAGAGCAACACATCTTCGCAGCATACAAAAGGATTATTCCACAACATTCTCCCCACCACCACCACCACCATTGTCTGATTTAAAAGGAAGGTTTTAACTTTAACATAGTAAAATTGTATACAACAAAAGCAGTTATCAAGTAAGAGTTCAGTTACAAAATCCAGTCCATTTGTATTTGGCAAATTTAGGGAAAATACTGTATTATCTATCCTATCTTTGTGAGTCTAAAGTTTTATATCTAATTTACTTTTTATCTTAACTAAGGAAAACTATAAGTTCAACTATTTAGTCTTTAACCCCATCCAAGACCCCAAAGGATGTAATATTACCAAATGACAGAGACATCTGACTACCTGGACAATCACCAGAAGTTCTTCTGCAATATGGAGGCATCCATCTTCAGCCTACAGGCCTAGAATATCTGAAAGACATTTCTGAGAAGTAGGGAATTTTGAAGGGCTGCCCTATCTTGTCTTTGCAAAGTTTGTCAGTTGCTTTCTTTTGTGTTTTGTTTGTTTAATTTGGACAGCATATTGCGAGCAGTTGAGACAAGGGTAATTTCTTGTCCAAATGACTAGCTTTTGTCACAAAGAAAGTAAACTCCATATGGAGGTCCCTCAATGCCCATCATCTTCTCCAAAGTAGATTGGTGCTGTCAGGGGCAGACATATCTTACTGTCATGAAAAGCCTCAGGTTATTAAACATCTTAAATGCCATATTCTATAAGTCTTCGAAGTGTTTGAAGACCATCTGTCTATCTAAATATATCTGTTTAACATTAAAAAATACTTAATATGACTACAAGTTTGAATATAGATGACTAACTACTAAACTACATTTTTAATTACACATTACATTTTTTAAATGAGCTGCATAAACACAATACCCCAAATAAAAGTAGAAATATACATACACCATAACAAAAATAACTTTAATTTTTTATCAATAAACCAAATCCATACCAATGTAAAATATTTAGAGATTAATAGTTTTTTAGATTGAAGTATATCCAATAAACCACTCTTTTATCTCATTTCTATGCTATATATTCCCTTTTTTACTTCAGAAAGAGAGCTTTGAATCTAACTCTTCTATTTAGCTTTTTTCTGACCATGACTGATAACAACTTGTAACTAACCCCCTAAAATGATGAGAAACATCCACAACCCATTTCTTAGGAATGTTGGCATTGTTTTCTCTAGGTTGCTTCCTGTTGTCTTGGAGTGCTGGCCTCTTTGGAGGACCCTGAGAAAATAAGGATAATGGTTAAGTCCTGGCTGGAGTAGTCTGTGAGGCTGGTTCATCTCAATCAGCAGTCTTGAAGCTGTTCTGAATGCAGAACTCTGAGGAAATGGAAGCAGAAGCACATCCCTAATCACAGCACTCAGGAAGCTTGAAGCAGGAGGATCACAAGGAAGTTCAAGGTCAGCCTGAGCTAGTGAACTTGTCACAGCAAATAATAAAATAACAAAATAAACAGACTATGGTTGTATTTAGTAACCTTAAACAAGTTCTCCTAATGTCTTGACTTTTATAATTTTTATCCTACATTATACTACTGATTAATAATTATGCATGGAAAACAGACACCTCAACAGAAACACACTTTGTTTTATGGATTCTGAATGCATTTTCCCCATCAGTCTTTACTTTAAACCTGTGCTTACCTTGCATTCTGACAGAGCACTACTGCAAAATAATGCCCATTTATGTTAATATAAGCAATCATCCACTAATTAGTTTGTATTACCAGCATGTGACTAAACACAAACTTGATGTAGCAGGTGTTTATTCAAAACTAATCATGAAAGAATCTGAAGTCATTAGACTATTATAAAGAAAAAGCTTCTTTGCATTTATCGTTTTGAACACATCACTGTAGTTAAGAACACATTGGATAGTAAAATAAACTTCTCAGAGGGCAGGGCATACTCTTATGTGAGGACTCATAGTGTTTGCTGGAGCTGAAGATATCCAATGGTATGGCAGAGAGAAAGGTCAATAGGGTTGATAAGGGCCTTCTACTGAAGAAGAGTTCCTTCATTGGTGGTGCAGAGAAAGAAGGAACAGGAGAAAGGAAAGAGAATGGGAAATGGGGGTGGGTGGGACTGATCTTTATACCTTTGTGTTTTCCCCATTGCCAGGAAATAAATTGCAAGGCCCATAAGATATTGCCCTAACTTTATCATCACTGATTGAGGAGCTGCATTTCCAGACATGACTTCCTAAGTTCCAACTGCATTAAATTACTTCACTTCTAATTCATATTTTACCTTCTAGCTTCAGTGCCTTTGCTCAGCTTAAAGTGCAAGGTCTAATGTAAACCCTACGCTGGCTCAAACACATTCTCAGACTGTATTTTACCAGTTGAAATTCACCCAGTCCCTCTCCGTATTACCCAAGTACACCATGATTATTGGATTTGTTCTACTGCTCAGTTAACTAAGAATGTCCTATTCCCTGTCTCAGGGTTATAATGTGAATGAAGACACCACAGGTTACTTACTCATCTTGGATGGATCAGTCCCAGAGCGTCTCCTGCAGTGGTAGTCTGAATGAGATTTGACCCCATAAATCTTAGGTATTTAACATAACAGTGTGTGAGTGTTAGTGAAGGATGAGGAAGGTAGCCTTTTTGGAGGTGAGCTCTGGGGGTGAGCTTTGAGGTTTCAAAGGACCTTAGTGCTCTCTGCCTCCTGCTTGTGGATGGAGATGTGAGCTCTCAGCTGCTGCTTCAACCACCCTCTGGAATCCATAAGGAAATTAGACTCTTTTATAAGTTGACTTGGCGTGGTGCTTTATCACAGAAATAGGGAAGTAAAGAAGATGACTGCAGTGATGAAATATAAATACGTTCTACAACCATAAGCTCAAAGTGAAAAGAAACTTGAAGCTTTGATGGGAAATGTCATAAGCTCTGATAGGAAATGTCATAAAGAAATGCAGAATGGGGAAAGGCATAGATTAGGAGGAGAAGCAAACAGGAAAGAGCACTAGAATTCAAAATATTTGTTAAGATATTCATGCCTCACAACGCTAAGCCCTTTACAAACATTATTGTCAAAGAGCTCTACCTTCCATCTAACTCCCATATGATGTATGAGCCATGGGAACAGGAAAGGGATTTGATTACTGACCTAAGACTCCACCTGGCTTCGTTTCCTTTTCTTTCTGCGGTCTCTTGTACACTTTAGAAATCAGGTCTGATTATGAGCACCTTAAGACTAAAGACAAAAACTAATGACCTTCATGGTTGCAAAGTTGCTCTGCACTGTGGATACTGAGAGAATGGCTGGAGGTCATGGCCACACTTAGATAACGTGAACTATTGCAATAGACAGTTCCAATCCTGGCCTTTGTTTTGGTTGGTTAAAGAACACAGATATAAGCAGTTTGATGACCTTTTTTAAAAATTTGGAATGCATGAGTGTTTTCACCTACATGTATGTCTGTACACCCTGTGTATGCCTGGTTCTCATGAAAGCCAGAGGAGGAAATCAGAACCCCTGCAACTGGAGGTACAGGTGATTATGAGCTACCCTGTGAGTGCTCTGCAAGGGCAGTAAGTTCTCTTAACCGCTGAGCCATCTCTTCAGACCTAAGCACTCATTTCAGATAATTAGGTTTCTCTTCTTCCTAATGCGGTCCCTTTTTTTGTTTTCATCACGTTTTGTCTCTCTGCTTATCTGTCCATCCATCCATTCATACCCAAGGCCTTGGACATGCTGAGAACCACAGTCCCCATTTGTCTCTTAGCTGGCTTTCTGGGAGGGTAGCTGAGCTGTGACTTCACGGAGCTGGAGGTTTTGCCTTGACAACACAGAAAGCACAGCTCTCACTTTGAAAGGAGTACAAAATAGGTAATTCTAGTGAATTCAAATTCAAGTGATAAACCATGGCTTGATGGACAGCCAGCCTAGTCTAATTGACAAGTCCAAGGTCTCTGTGAGACTATCTCAACACACACACACACAAACACACACACACTTTTAGAATCATTTTTAATTCTCATACAAAATGATCAACACATAAAAATATTATAAAGCCTCCATATTTCTTGACATTTTTAAAGCATCTTTCTGGGAATTCCAGTGTAGAAGGCCTGTGAAAATAGACCATTTAGTAACTACACCATGCATTAGAGCAACCACAGAGGAAGCTCAATAAATTAATCAAAAGTACGCCTGCCATCCCCCTTGAGAAGAGCTAGCTAGAGAGCCACATGGAACTTTTGTTTTCTGTCAGCTGGCCCTGAAGCAATCCTTGTTTCTTCTGCTTAGTAATAACTCAAAGCAAGCTGCCTGCAGGAATGATTTTTAAAAGACTAATTTTTATAACTTTGATGCTAGGCAAATGTTCTATTTTTTTCCATTCCAATCAAAGCTCAAGAAAATATTTATGAAGTACTGACGGTGGTGGTTCAGTTTTCAATTTTTAAGCAACATGAAATAACAGCAAATATTGTTGTCATATATAACCTATGTGGTCATAACACGAACACTCTGTAAAGTCTACTTGACTTAGGGGAACTGTGTCGATCAGCTGTTTCCAAAACTCCTTAAAATTAGCCAAGTGTGCACACACACACACACACACACACACACACACACACACACACACACACTTTGCTCCTAGTGATTAGACTGTTCCCAGGGACACAATTCATATTGCAGTCTGAGTAAATGTTCCCACTTAGTCATTCTCTTATTTATAGCCTCTAGCCTCTTCTATCAAGTGGCCTCTAGGTGCTCCCATTTCCCAGTCCCCAGATCTCTTGCCTTTCATACAAATTATAAATATGAGAAACAATTTTAGAGCTTTAAGATATAACCTACTAGTATTTTTAACAGATAGAAGAAATATATATATATATATATCTGTTTTGATCATATTAAGGCCTAAGGCCTAAGACCTAAGATTTTTGAACTTCAGATAGTAGGCGGCAATAACAAAATTTCTGAGGATATTCAAGCATCTCATTTTTATAATGAATCCTATAGACGCAAACACCTAATCCTCTTACATTAATCCAGCCCTGCCCCTTATCTTTTTATGTATTACTTTATACAACTTCACAGTACTTAGTCTCTCACAGTTTGCAAACTACAAATGTGCTAACACACATGGAGATTGGTGAGGAATGAAGCAGAAGGCCCAAGGCTTAAATCCTTTTGTTTGTTTTTGCTTTGTAGCCTAAACTGAGGGCTGAGATTCTAGGCAGACACCACTATACTCAGTCTACTGCCATTTCTTATCAGGCACTCCAGCCTCAGTTTCCCTGTTCTGGTTGTTTATGCATTCCTTCACTTTAGACAGAAGAACCCTCAACTGTAAACTAGGACAGTGATACCTTTCACATGGTGTGGCAAGTTTTCACACACAGAGATTTACCTTGACTCTCATGGCACCCCATCAATACATCTGGCACTGTGAAGTGTGCTTCAAGTTTTGTAGAATCCCATCTCTACAGAAATGGCCCCACAACTTGCTACTTGTTTACAAAAGCTGGCATCGGCTGGGCCCCAGGCTTTCATTATTGGCTCCCACCAAGACAACAGGCCTCCAGATGTTGTTTCTCCTCTTTCAAATTGCATAACACCTCTGATGCTTCACTTTCAATCAGCCCTAATAGGCCCTAATTGCAAACATTATCGATGTGAATGGTACTCCTTCCTGATAAATGAGCTGCTGCACAGGGTATCCCTCCACAACACACAGATGAGCAGAGAGAAAGCAGCCTCTTGCCACGAATCACTCTTGGCACCTTGGATATGGTTAGTGGCACCTGGCAACCTCCTTGTTTCAGGCCACTTTGTTATGCCAGTGACGAATTACTATCCAATAACACAGTCTAGTATTTCTCTATGGTTGCTTTAGCAAAGAGATCCATTCTAAAATAGTCCAGTTGGTTCATCTCCAAGCCACTGGCAGAGGACATTTTGGTGACTCCATGAGTTCTAGGATGAAAATTAGACAAAGAGAAAGGCTGTGTTTTGGCTACAGTTTGAGACCAAATGCTACCAGGGTCAAAAAGAGGATACACACTCATGGCCCTGTAATAATAATTTTTGCAGAGTTGAGTAAATTCTCTGATTAAAATGTTCTCCAAAAATTAAACATATCCTCACCACAGAATATATTCTATAACTGCCTCAAGCTTGAGCTTGAATGAGTAACCTCTCAAAATCACTGACATGTTAATGTGTTGCAGATGATTGTAAGTAAATAGTAAGGCCAGGAATGGGGTATGTGAGCCAAATATAATAAACTTAGCCATCAGTGAAGGTTGGGGGAAGTGAAAATAACATGCCTTTGATCACATTCATTTTACAGAATATGGACAATTAAGAGGAGAAAGTAAAAGCCAGGAAGGAAAACAAGTTATTTTTCTGGAAGAATGTGTAAGTCACTTCTCAGAGTCTTAGACCAGGAAAAGGTGCTTGTGTTGTAAAGATGGAAAAATGTATCCTCTCCACTGACCCCAGGAAGCTAGAAGTTTAAATTCCAGACCTTGCCCCTGGTAGTAAGTAGACAAAAGGTCACGTACAACCACACCTGTGAGTGAGTGAACACAGGAAATGAGCTTTGTGACCCCACCCAGGAGCCCACACAAATGCAGACCTCCAGAGCTAAGTGTGGGCTTGGATAGTTTAAATTGATTGGTCTGCACTAGATGCTATGAGATGATTGGTTTACGAAGTGCCGGCTTTGTTGTAACCTTATAAAAGCTGTCTCAATTCTGTACCCAGGGTCCTCAGTCCTCTACCCCTGCGTGGCATATGGCTGTTGACCCCAGTGCACTTGGAATATAAAAGACCTCATGTTTTTGCATCAAGACCGCTCCTTGTGAGTGATTTGGGGGGGGGCACCTTTCCTGAGTGGGAGTGTGAGGATCCATGCTCTGCGGGTCTTTCAGTGTCAAGGTTAGGCTCTGAAAGAACCATGTGCCTCTTCCCAGACTGGTTAACTTGGTGACTTCAATGCATTCTTCTCTACCACATCCCAGAGCCTGTATTACTCAGCCTTGTACTTGCCCGCCAAGATAACTACCCCATAGGAATCACATTTACAGTGTCTTTAACTGGGTTTCTTCTCTCACACCCTGACACATCATCATTGTCCCACATTCCACTGTAGGCCCCTGCCCTAGCTACAGTAGCTTCTCAGGGAGCCATTCCATGAGCCTCTCTTGTTCATGAAGACAAGCACCAAGTCTTCCTGATATTGTGTCTCTAATGATTACTATGAGGCTTGGCAGATCTCAGGCACAGAATAAATGCTCGTTGAATTGATTATTATTATTTGAAGAAATAAATGCAGGTGCTTTGATATACTTTTACATGGTGAGCATAACTTGACAAGAAGAGGTTGCTGCCTTAACACAAGTAATTACCAGGGGCATTTCCCCACATCCTTCATCAAGCACAGTATGTCTCAGAACCTAGTTTTAGGTGTGGCTTAAAAAAAGAAAATTAAAATAAAATGACCGGGTGTGCTGTAACCCCAACCCTGGGGAGGCTGAAAGAGGAGGATCCAGGATTTAAGGCTTAGGTGAGCTGATGAGACCCTGCTACAAAAAAAAAAAAAAAAAAAAAAAAAAAAAAAAGCAAAAGAAAATCCTAGGAATAAACAAAAGGCCCAGAGCCAGGCTGTGATGATGCACACCTTTAATCCCAGCTCAGGAGGTAGAAACAGGCAGATCTCCTTGAGTCTGGGGACAGCCTGTTCTATAGAGCAAAAGCAAGTTCCAGGTTAGTTGTGGCTACACAGAGAAACCCTATCTTGAAACACAGACACACACACACACACACACACAGGCCCATACTACATCTTGGTCTATTTTCAAACCAATCTGTAATTGTAGGCCCTGCTTGGACCCAGGAGGCACCTTGAGCAAGCCTGAAGCTGCTGGCTGGAACTCCTTGCCCCAAGGCTGTTGTTGGTACTCTTCCCATTTTGATAACACACACCTCGTGACAACACACACCTCATAGGAAGGAGCTAAGCCTAAAATTCCTGTAATTTTCCACTGTGCTGTAAGTCAGTATTAAAGCCCGTTCCATCCCCTCAATAAACGGCATTCGGCATTTGGCTTTCCGACATTGTCATTGAACGAATGACCCGCTGTCTTGTCTTTATTTTAATCTCTAGGCCTTTGCCCGATTCGTGGAAGATCGTAGCATGGGCGCTACATATAATACTAAAAAGTAAGCTATTCTTTAGTGGAAAAAATGTGGTTCTGTATATCTAAGATCACTCTTGCTATTTGTCATTTTCTAAAGGACTGGGGAAAATCAAAGGTTTATAGATTATAAGAAAAATAAGTAAATGTGCATTCTATATGAAAAACAAGCAAGGCTAAGACTGTAGCTCAGTTTATAGAATACTTCCCTAACATGCAGAGGACCCTCATTGAGTCCCCAGCATTATGTAAACTCAGCCTGGAAATGCTACCCTACAAATCCCAAGATGGAGGCCAGAAGAGGAGGGTTAAAGGTCACCCTCAGCTACATAGCCATGGGCTCCTCAAGCCCATGAGAAAAGAAAGAAAAGTATAGCAAGTATTTCTGTGTCCCACCAGCCAGCTCTCAAATCACAATATGGAAACTTATTGTTAATTATGGAAGCTTGGCTGATAGCTTTTTAGCTAGCTCTTATAACTTAAATTATAATCTACATTTAAAATTTTTAATCTATATTTTTTATGTGTTTAGGTGACCTTTACTTTGCAATGCCAATGATGCTTGCTTTCCATCTCCTGGAATCTCCCCTTCTTCCCAGCATCCTCTGAGCTTTAAAATCCTGCCTAGTTATTGGCTGTTCGGCTTTTTTATTAAACCAATCAGAGTGACACTTCTTCACAGTATACAAAAAGATTATTCCACAACAGAAAAGTAAAATAAGCAAGCACATCACAGGACACTAAAATGTAGAACTCTCGTTATAAGTAAACCAATTGCCAAGATGAGTTAGTTGGTCAATGACAAGAAAAATGCAAGCAGCATCGATTACCACAGGCATAGGTTGTACCCCAACCCTTCCCAGCTGTTTAGCTAGATCAGGATAGAAGTAATGAGTGTTTGTGTCAGTGGGTGGGGTGGGAATATGAACATCTCTAAAAATTGAGCAGTGGTGATGTGTCCACATATAGAAAATCTTTAGAATCCCGGGATGGCTAATCTTTATTGCCAACTTGATTGAATTTGTGTTTGCCCATGAGACCCACCACTTGGCATGCCTTTGAGGATGTTTTTGGAAAAGATTAACTGAAAAGCAAAGACTCACCCTAAATGAGGGCCATACATGCTGATGGCTAGAGTCCAAGACTGAATAAAAAGGGGGAAAAAGATAAAGCCAGCTCAGAGATGGCATGTTCCTTGCACTGTTTCCTGGTCTGTGGGGATGTGAGAGTTCCCATCTACATATTCCCTCCACCATGAACTCTTTCATGCCTTTCCCACCATGGTGGGCATAAACTGTAAGCTGTCGCGCGCATCCTTTGCCGATAAGGAAGACGCGGCAACCGAAGATGTGTCCAGCAGAATCTTTATTGTAGCGCTCTTTACATGCTGATGGAGAAGGACCCCAAGCCCCGAATACGCACGGCTTAAATAGCCTGCAGGGCGACGTATTCGTCTGTAATTGGTGCTCCGCAAAATGTTTGAATGGTATAGCTTCTCTGATAGGGAGAGCTACCATATAGAAATTACCATACAGTGGCGCATGTGCAGTCAGCATGACTAATGCTGTAAACAAGAACCAGGAAACAGGAAGCCAGTGCCATCTTGTAATGGCGAATGCGGCTCCCGACATCTCCCCCTTTCTTTAAAATTATATGCAAGGCCACAATTAATACTGTGAAGTTTCCGATCAGCCCGCTGAATCAACAGCTTGAGCGATCAAGGAGATTACACAGTGAAGGAGACCCCTTGCATCTGAGATCCCGTGCAATGGGAACCTGAGCCCTGGGAGATGCAAAGGTCTGTGCAGAACAACACCCTGGTGCAATGGGAACCTGTGCCCGTCAGGAGTGCTTGGAGTTCTGACAGTGTCTCAACGGCTTAGCATACTTAACCAAACTTGGGGGGATGCTCCCTGCTCAACAGCCAGCATAGCTTGCACAATGGCCACATTTTTAGCATGTTGTTGTCTTTTGAATCTGCAAAGCAACCAAAAACAGAGGAACAGTCCCAAAAACAAGGTCGTTCCAAACATTCCTACACCGACCCATTCCTTAAAGTAGGAAAAGGCAGAGGACATCCAAGAAAACAATCCACTTGTGACAGAAATATCCAAACGAGTGGAATTAATCTGAACTATGGCAAGACGAAGTTTTCTCATCAATTCATCAAATTCTACATTCCAATTAGATAGCAACAGCGAGGATAATTCCTTAGACAAATTTGCTGCTTTTGTAAAATTTTCATATTGAATGGAAGTCACACAAAGTCCAGGTAACTTAACTTCACATCCCAATTGAGCCAATTGCCATAAAATTTCTAATTGCTCCTGAACCAAATCAATGCGCTGATTAACAATCATTAACCCTCCTTTTAATCGACTATTCACAGAGGCTTGAACATCTATTGCTTCACTAACTGAGGCAGACAGATTGTTAAGATGTTGAGCAGTGGCTACCTGTCCCTGTAATGCTAAGGACGACACGGTCAAAGAGGCCCCAACTGCCGCAGTCGCTATAATAGCCACTATAGCTGCAGTAATGCCAAAATCACGTTTTTGTCGAAATAAAGTTAAAGAATTATTAGTCTTTACTGGCATTGGCAAAAACCTGGGCATACGGGCCACAGTAGCAGAGGAAAACTCACTAGCATTCCAGCAAAGGGCAAAAAGGCATCCTGTATCATTACATACAGCAAAAACGAACGGGGGCCAGACACAAACTGGAGTGGGATCCACCCATTTCACATTAGAAATCGGTGACGCTGACACGTCACCTCCGATCTTGGTGCTCATTTGGGTTATCCCCGTTGATCCCCCCAGGATGGTAACCATAGGCGAGAGGTCTGTACAACTACCCCTTGCACCACAAAGTAACCAAGCATCAAAAGGATCAATATCATATCTCCAGGGATTCATCTCTATAAAGTTCCCAAAGCCTTCTAAAGGTGAGAAGGTAAAGTGTCCATTTAATGGGTGAGCTCTGCGACTCTGACAGCCAGTCCAAGGAAAAATTGAGGAAGAATCTGGGTGCCCACCAATGCAGAAAGGTGCATATTGTGGTTGATGACGATGGCAGCCGCGGCTCATCCCTGAATCGAGGTGTGGCCACCATCCAAAGAGGACAGTGGCATTAGCAGAAATCACCTTGGCAAGCCCTTTTCCAGTAGTAACTTCCTCCCCTAATTTGGCATAGGAAAAGTTTCCTAACTTAATACAAGGATCTTTAGATGACTGGTTCACAGTAAAACATAAGCTACCATTAATAATCCAAGTATCATCGTTTTGAATAGGAGCCACATCCTTGGATATTGGCAAATATGGTAGCCCCAAAGAGTCATTAGTCGTAAAAAATCGTGGAAAACTTGCGCATCATGTCACCGGCATCGGCCGAGGGAAGGTCGACAGGATTCCCCAGCGTATCTCTTGACTCGTCGTCTGCGGGCTCATCAGCATTCCTAGCATGGTCAGGATCCAGAGCGGGGCCATCATGCTTCACCATCCGAGTCAATCGTGCTGGTACCCAAATTGGATTTTCTTGACCCTGTGGGAAAACACAAACAGCTCCCCTGGATCTTATTAATATAGGATCCGGTCCTTTCCATTGATTATCAAGTACATCTTTCCATTTTACAAGCTCTTTTGGAGATGTATGAGTGACATGTCTGTCTGCAGCAGACTGTCCATTGGAATCCAATTTTAAAAAATTTAGAGTAAATATAGTGAGGGAAAGAGTTGCTTTCTGTCCCATGTTTATGGCGGGGCAGATTCCCCCTTTTTGTTTTTGTAAATACATTTTGATGGTGCTATGAGCACGTTCTATTATGCCCTGTCCTTGGGGATTGTAGGGCAGGCCTGTTACATGATGGACTTCCATTTTTGTGCAGAATTGCTGAAATGTCTTAGAAGTATAAGCAGGACCATTATCAGTTTTTAATTGTCGTGGCTTTCCCCATGCTGCCCATGCCTCCAAGCAGTGGGTGATAACATGAGCCACTTTTTCTCCAGATAATGGCGTGGCGTGGACGATCCCGGAGCAGGTATCCACAGAGACATGTACATATTTTAATTTACCAAAGGTAGAAACGTGGGTAACATCCATCTGCCAAATATGCAAAGGTTTTAATCCCCTAGGGTTAACACCAAAGGTAGGTGCAGATCTAAATTCCGCACAATTGGCACATTTTAATATAATGTCATGGGCATCTGCTCGTGTTATACCAAATTTTCTTCTGAGTGTATCTGCCGGAACATGATACAACTCATGAAAAGCAACAGCATTTTGCATGGGATTAAGAATAAAATAAAATGCCTTAGTAGCTTTATCAGCCAATTCATTAGCTTTTGTCATGGGTCCAGGCAACAGTGTATGCGCTCTCATATGCTGTATGAAAAAGGGATGCAATCTTGTTCTAATTGATTGCTGAATATCAGCGAAAACTTGTGCAACAGCGCTTTTTGAGGAAATTAATCCTACTGTTTCTAAAATCTGTACTGCTCCTACCACATAATGTGAATCGGAGACAATATTCAAAGGTTGAGGGAAAGCTCGCAAAACTTCAGCCACAATGGCACATTCAACCAATTGTGGGGATGAAAAATTAAAACATTTTTGAAACACCTGATTATTAACAACATAACTGCCAATGCCTGTTTTGGACCCATCAGTAAAAACATCAATAGCTCCTATTATCGGTTGACTTCTAGTAATTTTTGGAAAAATAATGGCATTAGTAAGAACAAATTGTAACAACGGATGCTTAGGATAATGATTATCAATATGCCCCGAAAAGGTGCAACGAAGAATCGCCCAAACATCCAAGGTGGCACATAACACATTGACTTGATAAACAGTATAAGGCACAATAATAGATTCTGGCTCACAGCCGAAATGAGTTAGAGCTAATTGTAGACCTTTTAAGGCCATTTCTCCTATTTGAGTGGGATAATGGCTCAAAATTTTACCAGGAGAGGTTTGAGGATGGACCCATAATAGCGGTCCCCTTTGCCATAGCACAGCTGTAGGCTGTTGAGGTGAGGAGACAATGCATAGCTGGAATGGGTTAGATGGATCTAGCCGAGTTAGAGAAGCTTCACCCAATTTTTTTTCCACTTTATCCAACACTTGGGCAGCTTCAGCGGTAAGTTGTCTACTAGATGTGATGGCTGGGTCTCCTTCCAGAATGGCAAATAAAGGTTTAAGTTCTGCCGTAGTTAGATCTAAATATGATCTTACCCAATTAATATCACCTAAAAGCTTTTGAAAATCATTAAGTGTTTTAAGAACATCTCTTCTGATAACAATCTTTTGCGGCTTTACCTGCGTCGGATAAATGGTAGAGCCAAGAAAATTTCCAATATCTCCTTCTTGTACCTTCTCAGGAGCTATAAATAAACCCTTATTATTCAACTCTTTAGATAGAACGCCAAAAGCTTGCTGCAGAAGGGCTTGATCAGAATGGCATAACAAAATATCGTCCATATAATGACATATCTTAATGGCGGGAAATTGAGATCTAACTGGCTGAATAGCTTTTGCTACATAAAGTTGACACATAGTAGGACTATTCGCCATGCCCTGTGGTAAAACTTTCCATTGGTATCTTTCATCAGGTTGTTCATGATTAATGCTAGGCAAGGTAAAGGCAAATCTAACTTTATCTTGCTCATGTAAGGGTATAGAGAAAAAGCAATCTTTAATATCCACTATTAAAATTCTCCAGCGAATTGGTAAGGTGGATAACAAAGGCAAACCCCTTTGAATGGGGCCCATGACCTGCATTTGTTTATTTATGGCTCGCAGATCATGTAATAATCTCCATTTACCAGATTTTTTCTTAATTACAAAAATAGGGGTATTCCAAGGAGATTGAGACGTTTCTATGTGTCCCTGATTTAATTGTTCCTGGACTAATTGATTGGCGGCTTCAAGTTTTTCAGAGGTAAGGGGCCACTGAGGAACCCATACCGGGTCCTCTGTTTTCCAAGGAATGGGGATTGCCTCCCCAGCGGCCCCTAGGAAAAACCCAGTCCTGTTCTGTCTTGCTTCCCATTAGAGGGCAGGGAACTTGTACGTCCCTGCAAGTGTTTTCCAAGGCCTCGACCAGGGACGCAGCCCATATTTTTCATTATCTGCTGGCTCTGAGGTGAATAGTCATTTGTGAGCACAAAATCTAGTTGTTGTAATACATCTCTTCCTCATAGATTTATAGGGAGGGTTAGCACATATGGGGTAATAGTTCCTCTTTTCCCTTCCTCATTTTGCCAATGTAATTCTTTTGCACTCTTGGCTGGAGCCTCTTCAGCGTCCTCGAATATCCTTCCTGCTGCTTCCATCATTCTAGCCACAAAATCTGAAAATGGTTCAGTTGTTCCTTGAATAATCTTTGTAAGATTTCCTGTCACTTGCCCTTTATTAGGTAGACTCTTCCATGCTCTGATGGCAGCCTTATTTATTTGTTCATAAACCTCTAGTAGGTAGGCTGTCTGATTTACAGCTCATTGACCTTGACCTGTGAGCATATCAAAGCTCCATTGAGGTCGTTGACCGGCTATATTCATCTTTGCCTGGGCCGCACACAATTCCTGATAAATGGACTTCCAATCTAAATAATGACCCATAGATAAGCATGCTTTAACTGTATTGTTCCAATCATCTGGGGTCATTGCATTCAAGGTCAGCCTTTCAATAAGGGCTGTGGTAAAGGAAGCGCTAACTCCGTATGTTTGTACTGCTTCCATTAAGGCCTTCAATTGTTTCAGATTCAATGGCGTATGTGATATCATAGAATTTCTTCCTTTTTTTGGCCATTTTTTGCTGCTGTACAACATCATAGGGCGGTGCCGTTGGCTCATAGCCTGGAGCATAAGGTGGGGCACGCCCATATCTCCCAGCCTCATAATTTTTAGCTTCCTCATCTAATTCTGCCTGCTCGGCAGGGTTCAGCTCTGGATCCCCTTCTGACCCAGATAGGTTAGACTTATCCTCCTCTCCGGGGGACGTCTCCTCCTCGGAGGAAGAATCTATAGTATAATGTTTAAACTCAGTGAGGAGAGGGTATAATTTTGGATCCTCATACTCACAATCCTTACATGCTCCTCCTTTTGGAGCAGGCACAAGCTTTAAATCTTTAACTCGTCGGTTAAGTTCCTTTTCCTTTTCGGCGAGCTGTTTTGCTTTCTTTCCTAGCTTTGCTAGTTTACTGTGCACATTTTCATTCTTATTTGACGTCTTTCTGGAGAACCTTTTCTTTTGTTCTCCCTTTCCCTTTTCAGCTTCTGATAGACTATCCTGATGGTCTGAAAGCACTCTCTGTCCCTCTTTGACCTGTTCCTTACATCTCTCGTCTTCAATACAAGACTTTAACAATTTATATAACGGCCATACACCAGTCCTTAAAGTTCCTTGTTCCTTCTCCCGCATAAGATCTCCTCCTAATTTATCCCATGTTCCTTTGGAGAGGGTCCCAGAGACCACAAACCAGGGAGCAACACGGTCAACTTCCTTAAGGAAGTTCCGCAAAACTCTATCTGGAATCTTTAGCTCCTTTTGCTTCAGCAGCGCCTGCGCTGCATCTGCAATAGGCTTGGTCGGCTGGTTCCCCATAACTCCTTTATCTATAGGAGAGGGTGTGACGGCTCAGTTATTTACCTGAGACTTAAGGCCACTTATGCTAGGTCACAAAAGAGTGAGCGGCGAGTATTCTCCCGTTTATGACAATTAAAACACAGACAGCACAATAAAACGAAAAATGAAACAAACAACAAGAAACGGGATCACCTAGACCACAGGGGTCATACCTTGCTGAAAAGTGCTGCAGCTTCTCGCTCCGCTGGCTTGAATCTTCCTTCGACGAGCAGTCGAGGGTCCTTCGAGTCGTCCCTCCGCCCAGGGTCGGCAGGCTCCCGGGTTTCGGCACCACTTGTCGCGCGCATCCTTTGCCGATAAGGAAGACGCGGCAACCGAAGATGTGTCCAGCAGAATCTTTATTGTAGCGCTCTTTACATGCTGATGGAGAAGGACCCCAAGCCCCGAATACGCACGGCTTAAATAGCCTGCAGGGCGACGTATTCGTCTGTAATTGGTGCTCCGCAAAACGTTTGAATGGTATAGCTTCTCTGATAGGGAGAGCTACCATATAGAAATTACCATACAGTGGCGCATGTGCAGTCAGCATGACTAATGCTGTAAACAAGAACCAGGAAACAGGAAGCCAGTGCCATCTTGTAATGGCGAATGCGGCTCCCGACAGTAAGCCACACTAACTCATGCCACTACTATTCCATTGCCCTTTGCATTGTGACTCTCACGGGATTGTGTGTAACATGATAGTCATGGTGCAGTATTATGACAAATAGCATGTGAACTTTAAGTGCTTATTAGAACACAAAGTTATCTCTTATGACATCTTCCATTTGGGGAACTCATCATTTTCTGAATTAGGGTTTAGCCAGCATATTTAGACAGAAATTGACCAGGAAGTAAAACCATTCTAATTAACAGTCCATTGAGCAGAACTCCCTAAGTAGGGAATAAAATGAAGAGGGCATACATATACTGAGAATAACTAATACTCCTTACAGTCTATTTTGATATCGACTGATGTATTTGTTAAGAAAGTCTGCTTTTTGAAATGTGGTCTTTCACATTTACCTAAAGGAGCTGTTTGCTTTGTAATTGGATTTAGCCCAGAAGCTTTTAAAGTGCATTGCCAGGAATTACATCAGTATTTTTGAGGCAGTAACTTAAAAACACACCTAAGATACTGTTGCACTTATTTCTATATGAATTGCTAGAAGACTTCACTGTTTGAAAGAGCAAATTTTTATCTGTTACAAGTTCTTTCTTGCCAGCCTGGTCCCATAGCTGTGCCAGCCTCAAATAACACCCTAATAGCTATTGGCCTATTATTAGCATTTCTTATTGACTAGCTCTGTCTTAAATATTAACCCATTTCTATCAATCTAAGTATTTCCACATGGTTTTATCTTACTGGAGAGAGGGCCCAGAATTCTGCTCTGTTGATCCTACAGGTTGAAACTCCTACCTACCTACCTCTCCCTAAAACCTCCTTGTCTCCTAGCCCCACCTATTTTGTTTTCCTATTGGCAAACAAATAAGTGCTTTATTCATTAAACAATAAGAGAAACATATTTACAGAATGACATCTCCCATCATTTATCACCACAGTTTCTATGGTCCCTAAATGTGGAGGGCTACATTGGGAAATTCTGGTTCAGGTCTTCCATGAGAATGCAGTCATGCTGTCAGTGAAGGCCCTCACTCCTGAGGTTAGGGCAGGATTCAGCACTTCTCAAGTCAGGCGACAGGTTCGAATCCTCACTGGCTTCAGTTCCTCGATGGTTTTGAGCTGCAGTATTTTCTGTTTGGTTTTGTCTTAGTTAGAGTTACTATTACTGTGATGAAACACCATGACCAAAAGCAACTTGTGGAGGAAAGTATTTATTTGGCTTATACTTCCACAGCACTCTTCATCATGGAAGGAGATCAGGACAGAAACTCAAACAGGGCAGGAATCTGGAGGCAGGAACTGGTGCAGAGGACAAGGAGGGGTGCTGTTTACTGGCTTGCTCTTCATGGCTGGTTCAGCCTGCTTTATTATAAAACTCAGGCCCACTAACCCAGTGGTGACACCAACCACAATGATTTGGGCCTTGCTCCATCAATCACTAAGAAAATGCCTACAAGGCAGCCTACAACCAATATTAATGGAGGCATTTTCTTAATTGAGGTTCCCTCCTCTCAAGTGACTTTAGTTTGTGTCAAGTTGACATAGCACTAGACATCAGTTTTTTTAGTGTGTGTGTGTGTGTGTGTGTGTGTGTGTGTGTGTGTGTGATAGGATCTCACTAAATAGATCAGGCTGGCCTGGAACTCACAAAGATCCCCTGCCTCTGCCTCTGCCTCTGCCTTCCAAGGGCTGGGATTAAAGGTGAGCACCACCACATCTGGCTCACAGTACTTCCAAGTTTCTTCCACAAGCACCTCTCCACTGGGCAACCCATATCATGGAGTATGGCTTTCCTTAGCACATGACAAGGTAGAACAGCCAAAGAAGAAAGCCATAGTCTTTGAGAAACTAACATCAGGAGTGGCAGCCAGAGTCGCTTATACTCATTAGATGTGCTAGATCATCCCACTCAAGGCATGGACATGTTAGAAGTTATGATTCACCATGGGCCACTCAGAGGCTGATTTCCACAAATACTCTATACCATTTTGGTTGGGGCTGACTTTTTTCATCTCTTATTTTTGTTGCCTTTTTTTTTTTCAAAGTGTGAATCGGCATTGCATTGGAACTCTTCTCAGCTCATGTTATTGACCATTATATGTGATGAGTAGTGAAGAGTCAAAAAGTGAAGCCAGATCTAGGTCCCTGTTCTGTGATCATTTAAAAATTGAGTGTACCCATTCTTTGAATAGATACCATTATGTCAATCTCTTATAGGACTTGCTGGAGTTTGAGGTTGAGATGTTTAAATTAAATTTTAATTTATTTGACTATTTCATTTTGTATATATATATATATGTATATTTATATTGTACATTTATATATCTTGATCTATGCTTTCCCATGTTTTTTCATTTGTTTTTATTAATAGTATTTTATTCTGTGCTGTCAATTAGAATAGTTTGAAAGGTATGTGAAATGATCTGTTAACAAATTTGAATATTCCAATCATAGAGAACTTTGCTGCCTGATTTAGAAGCAGGGTTATACTAATGTTCCAACCAACATCATTGATTAAATGAACTAAAATTTCCAAGATTCACTTCTTGTTTTTGAATGTGTTCTTGACAGGTTAGCTGTTTGGAGATTGAATGAAGTGCTGAGGGCTTATCACTGTGGGGCACTGATTAGTGGTGTCACTTGGAAACTCAGGCTGAGATTGTCCCAAATATTGTCACAATGCTATGATCCTATGACATGTGTTAGGTAAGTGTCTGTGTGTGTGTGTGTGTGTGTGTGTGTGTGTGTGTATGTGTGTGTGTGTGTGTGTGTGTGTGTGTGTGTGTGTCAGTGGTCAACCTCAGTTGTCATTCCCAGGAGTTGTCTGTTAATTTTTGAGATGAGATCTCTCACTGTGATCTGGAGTTCACCCACTAGGCTGTCTGGCTAGCACACCCAAAGATTGCTTCTGTCTCTGCCTCCCCAGCACTAGAATTATAGGTATATGCCACAGCTGTGGTTTGAATGCAATTGGCTTCCTTAATGTCATAAGGAGTGGCACTATTAGGAGGTGTGGCTTTGTTGGGAGTGGGCATGGCCTTGTTGAGGAAGTGTGTCACTGTAGAGGTGGGCTTTGAGGTTTCCTATGCTCAGGATACCACCCAGTGTTCAGTGGACTTCCTGTTGCCTGCAAGATGTAGCACTCTCAGCTCCAGCACATCTGCCTGCACACTGCCATGATGATGCTGCAATGAACCTCTGAAACTGTAAGCAAGCCACCCCAATTAAATGTCTTCCTTTATAAGACTTGCCATGGTCATGGTATCTTTTCACAGAATTAGAAATACAAACTAAGACAGCTACTGTCCCTGGATTTTAAGGGATCTTTTATCTCTTAAAATTTTAAACTTTCCCTCCCCTTGGCAGCCTTTCACTTCTTACTTCTGCTTTACACTTCTGCTTTACACTTTGCACTTTACACTTTACACTTTACACTTTTCACTTCTGCTTTACACTTTGCCTTAGAGTATGTATCATTGTCATCATATTATTTGATCATCTGTTGTCCCATTATAGTGATAGCTTCCTAACAGCATGAGCTTTGTTGCAGTCACTGATATATGCCAGAACCTAAAATATCAGGTGCCACATTGTAAGAATCAAATGATACAAACACCACTATTATGGCTAGTACTGTTAACTCCACAATCTAGAATCACCTGGGAGATGGTGCACTGAGATGATGATGGAAGACAATCTTTATTAGGTTAGTTGGGATGAGAGGGCCTCCCCATTGTGGATGGCACCATTCCTAGGGCTGGAAACCTGGGTTGTTTAATGGGAAAAGGGAACTGGATCCATATATTCATCATTAATTTTTGACTGGCTGTAATGTGAATAGCTGTCTCAAACTCTTGAAACTGTTACTTTCCCACTAGAATGGATTGGACCCTTGAACTATGAGCCTAGATAAAACCTAGCCACAGTAACCTATCTGTTACTTATAGCCATGATATTTTATCACAGTGACAGGGCAAGAAACTAAGATACCCATTCAGCAAAATGATTTTAGAGAAACTTGAATCCAAAAGGAAATTCCAGAAGAGCAAGACTTTTCCCTCCAGCACTATAAACCTCCCGACTTGACAAAGAGCCTTGTTGCATAATAATTGCCTTTAAATAAGTCTTTGCTGTTGAAATTCATGAATAAATGCCAACATTTAAAAGAGCCACTGCTTTGGATTCTTACAATGTGCAGTAAAATATTTCCTCAGATAAAACCTTCTATATGGGGGGGGCAGAGAGGGAGGGAGGGAGGGAGGGAATTCACACACTGCAAAAAGCAACCTATGAATTTACAGGTAAGTCTTCTAAAATCTCTGAAAGGCATAAAGGACAATTTGAAATTGCTCATCTCTGGCTTAACCTATAAGGAAGTGGAGCTGAAGACTTCTTAGAGAGACGAGTCTAATCCTGCAATCTAAGAGCCATGTGCTGAACTCCTTTGAAGAAATTAATTTGAAATCCCTGTGATAACAAAGCCAGAGCCTAAGGAGGGCAAAGTCCCAAGTCATCTGCCTTCTTCCTGTCCTTCATCAGCACAGAAAATGCTATCAATCATAGCATCCATTCCCTTGGCACTAGAATCTTCTTTAAGGATCTCCTAGAAGTCATGGCCACAAGTAATCTAGATATCCATTTATCATTATTCCTCCATGTTAACCAAAAGCAAAACTGCTGGAGACTAAGAAAGCACGTATCATGTATTTTTTTCCACTGCTTACACAAATATTACTGAACCTAAACTTCAAATATGGAAAATCTAAAATCAGAAATTAGATTTTGTTTTGTTTTCCCCTGGTTTTTGTTGTTGCTTGTTTTGTTTTGAGGCACGTTTTCATATGGCTGAGACTGGCCTCAAACTCACTATGTATTTCAGGATAAGCCTCAACTCCTGACCCTTGTGCCTTTACCTCAAGTGCTGAAATTACAGGCACCTGCCACAAAGCTCAACTAGTTTTCATTACTAGAAATTAGTTTTCATCTCTTCATCCCCTTTTGTAGATACTGATCTTCATTTTGGGATCCAAACTTTTTGTGATAGAAAAAGCAGATCCCTCTCAAAAAGAAAAATTATACTTCAACTCTTGGGTATATTTCCTTAAGATGTTTGAGACCAAAGTGATAACTGTGACTTATATTCAAGTAACTCAAATCCATAAGAATCTACAGAGTCAGTGTTATAGGGGGAAAAGTATTCTCAATTTGGAATAGGCCATTGAGAGATAGTAGAAAGCTTATAGATGTCTAATGGTAACTCTGCCAGACACACTATGGCCTATGGGCCAAAGATGGATGCCCCAACACTACAGAAGAACTTCGGATGACTGTCCATGTAGTGAGATGTCTCTGTCAATTCTAGAGTTTATATATAATCATTCTCTGGTCTTTAGTGGAATTGAAGATAGTTATGGTTTTATTAGTTATGATAAAAGGTAAGTTACAAATAAGACTTCAGATTCACAAAGATAGAGGATAGAATATTTTCTTTAAATCTTGCTAAATGTTAATGAACTAAATCTAATAAACTATAGTTCTTACTTGATAACTGTTTATATATAATTTTACTGTGTTAAAGTAAAAAACCTTTCTTTTTACTTAGATAGAAAAGAGGAGATGACGTACATTGTCTTTCTGTATATATGTTTGTCTTATTGATTGATGAATAAAACACTATTCGGCCAATCAGGCAGGAAGATAGGTGGGCCTAGGATACAAGTAGTGTTCTGGGAGGTGTAGGCAGAGAGGAGTCATCATGTAATTCCCAGGAAGTGAGGATGTAAGTGAGGTGTTCTCTGGTAAGAGAAGAGCATGTAGAAATACCTAGATTGATCATTATAGGTTAATAATTAAGACAGAGCTAGCCAATAAGAAGCCCTAGTCATCGGCCAGCAGTATTATAGTTAATATGAGTCTCTGAGTATTCATTTGGGGATGACATAGCTGTGGGACCAGGCTGGTGAAAAAGAATGCTCATCATAATAGGTAACTTGTATTATGAGATGACACTTATAATACCATACACTCATAAATGTAGTTATGTAAGGAGCATGATATGAACTCCATCTTTAAAATGTGACTAATTTATAATTCTTAATAATGAAGTGGGCTAAGTTTGTGGCAAAGAAGTTCTCTTAGTTACTGTTCTGTCGCTGTGACAAAACACCATTATCAAGGCAACTTATGAAAGAAAGCATTTAATTGGGTTTATGAATGCAGAAAGTTGGAGTCTGTGACAGTGGAGCAAAGGTGTGGCAGCAGAAGCAGCTGAGAGCTCATACCTTGATCTATAAGTAGGAGACTTGAGAAGGAACACTGGGAATTGATGACTCTTTTGAAACCTCAGGGCCTGTCCTCAGTGACCTATTTCTTCCAACAAGGCCGCACTTTGTAATTCTTTCCAAACTTAGCTAACCATGGCCGTTTTCCTCCAGCAAATAGTATACAAGATGCTTTATTTCTTAATGAACTTTTTTTTTTTGGCATAAAACATGGCTTATGCAAGACCTTCTGACCTCAGCTTTTATGTTCTCTCTCTTGTATCTTTTCTATTGTTCTTATCGCTAGGCACCTTCCCATCAGGACCCTGTCACTGAAGAACAAATTGCAATTCCAGGTCTTTCTCTATCTGTCCCTGTTTGTCTCTTGTCTCCCCCCATCAGCCCCCACAAGTATATACATAAAAACATTTCCAAACACAAATGCTAAGATTCAACATTCCTGGTGTAATCATTTCAGAAATAGAATACTGATATTAAATAAAAACTCCACATCGTCAAACATAACATCAAACTTGGGGTTCATTAAAATAATTCATTATTTTTATCTCTGGGGG
The DNA here is from genome assembly GCA_030556225.1 of Cricetiscus sungorus. NCBI lineage: Eukaryota > Metazoa > Chordata > Mammalia > Rodentia > Cricetidae > Cricetiscus > Cricetiscus sungorus. The sequence goes on from JANBXA010000103.1 coordinate 11,944,915, forward strand.
ATCCTTTTGAGGATGTACAAATGGAAAGGTTTTATCTTTACAAAAAAAAAAAAAAAAAAAAAAGATTTAAAGATGTTAGTTACCAAAGAACTAAAGCCTACAAAAATACAACTAGCCAAAAGGAGTCAACATTACAAAATGAAGTCCTATTCTGCCATCTAGAGGATACACAATCAAAGTTAGAAAGTGATTACCTCTTAACCCCCGATACTTAACAAGATACACACACACACACACACACACACACACACACACACACACACACACACATTTATTCAATAAGTAAAGTTGAGAGAGTTGGCGCAGCAGATAAAGTCACTTGCTATCAAACCTGATGACCTGAGTTTGATCTCCAGGTCCTACATGGTGGTAGCAGAGAACCAACTCCCCAAGTTATCCTCTGACCTCCAAAAATGTGCTGTGGCACACACACACACACACACACACACACACACACACACACACACACACACACACTTTGTGAGGATGATCTCTGAGTTACTGTATCAAATTTAATTACAGAGAATTATTTCAAAAACAGCATTTCTTACAAATCTCTGGGTCACCTGTCAATCCAGTACTATGGAGACGGAGACTAGAGGATCACAATTGAAGATCAGCACTGAGATATACAGCAAATTCCAGGCTAATTTGGGCTACATGGGTAGACCCTGATTCAAAAATGCAAAACAAAAACAAGAAAAGCAAATGTGGATTATACATGTAAAACTGAGTTTGTACCCTTGTCAGATTTGCACCTGCACCTGTTCTGGACTGCTTTGGCCACCTTCATATGCAGGGGTTTATCCACAGCTTCACCTGTTTACACTGGCCACACATGATCTCTGCTATGCTTGCTATGTGACAACCATAATTATTATGGAAATTAAATTTTCCTTCACTGGAGTGAATCAGCCTTTCTAACACTGCAGTGTATGGGGTCTGGGATGACGGTTCAGTTGGTAAAAGTACTTGACTGACACTTGAGTACTTGAGTTCAGGCCCAGCACCCAGGCAGCCTGAAGAACTCCAGTTCAATTAGTTACACACCATCTCAAAACAGAACGTGGAAAGTGACTGAGGAAGATATCTAGCATTGGTTTCTGACCTCTTTCACATGTACACATGTGTGTGTGCATACACACACACACACACACAAACACACACACGAACACATATAGACATATATATATATACAATGAATGTTCTACAGTATGGTCTCATTGGTTCTGTCCACCATATGAGTCATTACAGATTCCTTCAATCAACCTTACTTTGAGAATGCATGTCCTCCAACAGCTGCCTGTGTTCTTTGAATATTATATGACATTTCAACTTATCAGGTGACAAGAAAACGAGAAGAGCAAGAATAAGGACAACAAGAAAATTATAACACTCAATACATTCTGTGATGGTTTACTAAGTCTCACCTTTCTCCTGCTCATATCAGGAAGAAGGGGAGGAAGAGGAAGAAGAGAGGAGGAAGCGGAAGTGAGGAGGAAAAGAAGGGAGAAGAGGAAACACAAGACTGAAGAAGAGGACAGTAATGAGAAAGATGGGAATAAAACCCCTGGAACCTCTGATGACCTACTCAACATTTTTATAATTTACACTTCTTTGTTTTGGGTGGGGGAAGAGGATGCCCACACCAAGGAGCATGTATGGAGGACAGAGGATAACTTAAGGGAGTCCACTTCCTCCTTCTACCATGTGAGTCCCTGGGATTGAATTAAGATCATCAGGCATGGCAGTAAGCACTTTTTCCTGCTGAGCCATCTCAAGGGCCCTAATCACCTTTATTATTATTTCATCTTAAACAGTTTCTGCAATCCCTTACATTGTGAACTTCATGTGCCACTGTTAACATTGTCTAACTTTCTTCAGCTAATTTCAAATAGCATTATAAACTACAATTTGACTATATTAACAGGATATTTGTATCACAATGTATATTGCACACATGCATGTAAGCCACACAGCTGCCTGACACTTACTGGGATACTCGTGAAATCTGTGTCACATCAGCACCTCTCCTGGTGCCCACTTTGGCTACTGAGTTGACCTCAGTGCTCTCCAGCAGCTTTTGTTCTTCAATGTCCATCACACTTTGTAATGCGTTGTTGAAAGCCAGGCACTCTGCACTGGTAGACATACCTTCAGTGTGAAATTTTATGCTCTTCTGGCTAAGGGGTAGGCCATGTTCACTGATGCAGCTCTGATGTTACAAGCCAAATCCCTGAATGTCCTTGATTTGGCCTCTGTCATTGTTTTCCCCTTCTTCCTCCTCTTCCTCCATCCTCTTTCTCCTTCTTAACTATGTTTCACAGCAAGCAACATCTGTTCCTGGTAAATGGTGATTTCTTTGCTCCATGTGTTTTTGTTTCCAGTTGTAGGGAAATAAACCAAAGAAAACCAGCTTGTGCTGTGACCTCTGTTCTCAGAGGAATATAAGATGGGTGGTTATTTTCAATATGTTGGCCTATGTTTTTGGTAAGGACAATTTCTGAGTTCTTTGCTGGACAAGAACCAGAAGTCCTCCCAAGGACTCTTTAAGCAATGCAATCTGACTTCAAAGGACCTGCCTCAGGTCCTGTGTTGATACCAAGCTGACAGGATAAGTAGCAAAACTAAACATTGTGTTTGGTTCAGTTTTAGGTCAGAATGTTAATGCTTTTGACCAAAGGCAGTTATGAAACTACTGAAGTAAGAAAAAATAAAGGTTATGCTCATTTATTTATTCTGACTGAACTCACTATGTTGTCAAAGCTAGCCCAGAAATTTCAACCCTCTTGACTCTACCTTCAAGGTATTTGGGCTTCAGGAGGTGCCACCCCAGCTATATTTTCAAAGGTTAAAACACAGATATTTGCATGCATTCCAGAGTGACAGACCTCTGAAGTATTTATCTGTTATTCTAACATCAACAAAAACTCAGGAGTCAGATATTGAAGTAAAAAATAAAACAAAAACAAAAACAAACAAACAAATAAACAAAAACCCTGGTAGATCCAAAGAACGGCAGAGGAACAATCAGCTTACCCTTAACTCTGCATGCTTCTCAGGTGGAAAGGCTGTCAATGTCTCTAAGCCCTTTCCTATATCTTCCTGTGCCCCCTATCCTGGTTGTCCAAAATATCTATGGCTAATTCTTGTCAGACAATTGCTGACTCCATCCTATGATCCAAAGTAACTATTAGCATTCTGGGAGTATCGGTGTGAACAACTATCCCACAACAGACCTGCTGCAGTTTTCTTTATATTTCCACTCTGGAAATAAACATAAACTCTGAACCCAGGCCCCATCTTTAGAGATCCAGGAAGAGAAAGGAAGGGCCTTGCAATAAGCATTTTGACCAGTGATTTTAGGTGATTTTATGCTGGTCATCTGCTGACTAGTTCATAAAGACACAACAAAGAAATAATAGGTAGCCATCAGACTGCCTTCAGTATAGAGATTTTAGCTTAGGCATTCTACAGTATTATATCTGTTGCTAATATATGGGAACTTTGGTGTACAGATGGTAACACTTTATTATAGCAATAATTATCGATTATTTCAGTCCAGTAGCTTCTGTACTCTGGGCATTCTTTTAAGCATTATTGTCTTAACTCAGTAGCCCAAGTGAGGATTTCAGAGAAACTAGAACACAAAAGTATAACCTGCCCTAAGATTTACAGCCCAAAGAAGAGCCATGGCTGAGATGCACATAGCCTGGTCATTTTAGGATGCTCTGAGCTGTCTAGATCAGTGCACATACTTATTCAGTACTTACTTGACAACTTTGTAACCTTACCCCGTGGTTCCCACCCCATGCTAATAACTACTAAACTTACAAATTCATTTTATTATCATTTCACAAAGCATCCATCTTTTCATCATAATCCTTACAAGATAGGTACCACGAACATAATCTAGGGTGATACACAATGCACTGTAGGGTTTATTATTTTTTTTAAAGTGAATGATGGGGGAGAGCCAACCCATTGTGAGTGGTGCCATTCCTGGGCTGGTGGTCTTTGGTTCTACAAGGAGGCTGTGCAAGCCATGAGCAAGACAATGAGAAGCCTACGCCCCTCCACCTCATGGCCTCTGGATCAGTTCCTGTCCCCAGCTTCCTGCCATTTGAGTTTCTGACCTGACTTTCTTTGACAATGAACAGTGCCAAATAAACCCTTTCCTTCCCAACTTGCTTTTTAGTCATGGTGTCCCCTCTCAACAATAGAAACTCTTAGGCAACTTCCTTTTCTATTTGTTCCCAGCTCCTACTAACCGAACCCAACTCCCAAATAATGCACATGCATACACTTGTGTTCATGTTCACTACTCACTTGTGATAATATAAGGTGGTCCCCTACCTCACTCTGAGCCAATTCTGGAGCTTCTTCAGCATGCTAGCAGGAAAACAACTCTGTTCTGTTCCCAGAAAGCTTTAGACTGTGAAACTAGAACTGCTGGCAATGGATGTCTTCTGTAGGATGAGAAAATGTCAGCTACTGATTATGTTTCAATTGCTGTCATTTGCAATGAACAATATGAACACTTGCATGGAAACAAAGTTCTCTAGAATCATGAGGAAGAGTCATTACATACTATCCCATAGCATTTGGAGAAATGTGGATTGCTTTGATCAGAGATTTACTCTCAAAAGTAATGAAGGAAATGAGACTTGAAGTTCAAGAAAAAGAAGAGGAAAATAATGAGAGCCACCGTACTATACAACAAAAATGTTTGGTCTCACAGTACTGGAGGCTATGAATCCAGGGACTCCAGGAGAGCTGACTTCCTTCTGCTGCTTGTTATGGCTTCCTTCCATGGGCCTGTCTAATACTGTTAAGATTTCTGTGTCTTAACTTTCCTCTATGCATATTTCTGTGCCCAAGCTTCCTCTTCTAGGATACCAGTCATGTTAGATTTCAACCTACCTCAGTAACCTCATTTTTTAAAGTTGAAATTAATGGGTTTTTTTTTCATACAATATATTATGATCATGTTTTCCCCTTCCTCTTCTCCTCCCAGATCCTTTACACCCATCCACTTCCATGCCTTCTTTCTCTATCTCTTTAGAAAACAAAAAGACCAATTCAAAAAACAAAACAAAACAAAAATTCAGAAAAAAGAATGAAACACAGAAATCAAAAGACCACAAAAACACATAATTAGGAAACATAATATTTAAACAAAAGACCCATAAGGTAGAAAATGCACAAAGCATTGAGACAAAGCAACTCCAAAAATACAATTGGGTTTGTTTTATGTTAGTTGGGCTTGGAGCCTGACCTTCAGTGTGACCTTCAGTCCAGTGGACACCATTGGAAAAAACTGATTTTTCCTTTTTGAGAGGTTGTCAATTAGTGATAGCTTCTGGGCTAGGGACGGGGATTCCTGTCTAATTAACCTCAGTACTGGGACTCTATCTGGCTTGGGCCTGTGTAGGTCCTATGCATGCAGCCAGTTTCTGTGACTTCATATGTACATCAGTCCCACTGTCTTTTAGCAGTGTTTCCTTGATCTTTCAGCCCCACTGGCTCTTACAATCTGTCTCCTCTTTTGCCTAGCTCCCTGAATCCTGAGGGAAAGATTTGAATAAGTCATTCCCTTTAGGACTGAGTGATCCAAGGTCGCTCAATCTCTGCTCATTGTCCAGTTGTGAGTCTCTATACTGGTTCCCATATACTGCAGGAGGAAGCTTCGCTGACGATGGCTGAGTTGAGGGAGACAATAATCTATGGGTATAGCACAATGTCATTAGGAGTCATTATTTTGCTATATTCCTTTTGAAAAACAGTATTATTTGGTTTTTCTCCTAGGTCCATGGCCTATCTAGTCTCAGGTTCAATGACTACATTTCAATTTAATTACACTGATAAAAATACCTCCCTTGAAATAAGGTCCTACTGAAAACTGAACATATAAATTTTAAGGAAGACATATCCCATAGCAGTAAGCTATAAACCCATCCCCAGCAGTCTTCTCACAGACTACTTTTGATGGGTTTTTGTTTTTGTCTTACATAAGGATAGACTTGCCTATTAAGATCAGTCAAGTAGTGTTCAGCTATAAATGGGACATCTACATCACTATCACCCTTTTCGTCCCCTAAAGCTGAGGGAGTGTCATCAAAGGGACAGAAAGAACTTGACCGTGTAGGGAGTTTTTGAGAAGCTGTTTACTGCACTTGGTGTGGTTCCACACCTATTAATTCATAGCAGCAGCAGTGGATATCTGCAACAAAACTGGGCCCATCAATATTCCATCAGGAATGGGGGATTCCTAAGACACCACCCTTCCTTGAGGAGCAAAAAGTAGTTAATTGTTGTTGTGGGAGGAGTCACAGTCCTCAGGGGTATAGCCACTGGTAAGGTGTCCTTTGTCTAGTAAATATCCCCAAGCCATGTTCATACAAGGAACAATAACAATACAGCACTACAAACAGAAAGTCAGGGAGACAGGGGTACTTGTTGGGAGGAATGAGCTAATGGGAGAAGGGATAGCAGAACAGGATGTGGTCAAAGTGTATTTAAAAATCAGTTTGAAAGCCCCCCCGAAGGGAGACCCTCACTCAAATAGCGCGCACCCAGGGAGGCAACGAGACCGGACTTGCTGCAATCACACGAGGAAGTTTATTGAAAACGGAATTGGATGAGATCTCAGGCCAGCATGCTGGGGTCGAGACTCGTACACCCACGGGGGAGTGGAGGAGTTCGACCCCGACCCAAACTTGTGACAAGCTTATAAAGGCAAAAACATCAAAAGAGGGGAAGGAAATAGAGGAAGTCCAAAGTTACACGTTTACTTATCAGCTGACTAGGGTGGGGGTAGGGGAGATCCGGAGTTACATGTTTACTTATCAGTTAAGCTATGTATTGTATTAAACAAGGCGTTGGAACATTCCACAGCGGTTGTTGGGACATCCTGGAGTTATCTCAGGAACTATTTTTCTCAAGAGAGTTCCGTGAGCGACCACCTGCAGGGGACGGAGGCCCTAGGGTGGCGAGTTCATGTCCCTACAGACAGCTAGTAAATTTTTTACTTTTCATTCCCCACTTCTTCTTGTGAATTGCTCTAATCTTAGAGCGATCCCTCAGTTTCTCGTAGTATCTGGTACTGCTGTCTTAAGACCATTACCTGGATAGCACTTATCCTTTCTTTTATAAATGCCACCAGCCTATTTAGAATACATGGCCCGAAGGTTAGGATCAGCATCAAAATGATTAAAGGCTCGGCCACGGCGGAGACCAGAGTAGAGAACCAAGGTGACCGATTAAACCAATTTTCATACCATCCTTGGTATGCTTCTCTTTCTTTTTTTCTGTTTTCTAGCTTTTCTCTAAGCCTTGCCATGGAATCTCTGATGACACCGGAATGATCTACATAGAAGCAACATTCTTCCTTTAAGGCAGCACAGAGCCCTCCCTCTTTAAGAAAAAGCAGGTCTAATCCCCTTCTGTTTTGCAGCACTACCTCTGACAATGAAGTTAATGACTCTTCTAGTTTAGTTATGGAGTGTTCCAATGCTCCCAGGTCTGCATCCATAGCCGCTCTGAGCTCATTATAGTAGTAGGGCTGCTGAATAAGGGCGGATGCTCCAGTCCCAATCCCTGCCGCTACTCCTAATCCTAACAAGACAGCTAAGGTCAGGGTTACAGGTTCCCTCTTGTAACGAGTACGGTGATCAAATTCATCTATAAATGAACCATCATCATGATAGATGACCCTAGGCACCAGCTGGACCAAAATACAAAAGTCCCTAGTACTGTTAAAAAGTGATGTATGCAGGCAGGGGGTCAGGCCAGTGCCACAGGCCCACCAAGTATCTGGGGGGGGGGGTACTAGATATTGATTTGGGCAATCTGTCAGGGTGTTAATAGTTACGTTACAGAGGGGCTGGTGTCTGGTAGGCACTTTGCCTATACATAGTCCAGTGCCTGATACCGCTGACAGGGTCAACTTTCGTTGGTTCCCCCAGGGGCAATGCGAATGGTCAGAAGTAACATTATAGCTCCGCATTTGAGCTATTCCCTCATAATAAGGGGGACTAGAAGCAAAGCACAGCCAGCAAGATTTGGTAGCAGTGGGGTTTGTGCGGTTTAAAACAACGAACGCACTATCAAGCAGATTAAATAGGCGATCCTCGGTTCTCATAGGGGGGTGGGAGGATGTGATCAAAAGAGGGTATGGAGTAGGGCTGGTAGAGGAACCTTCCTTTGGTGATGGGGTGAGACTAGGAAGTCTCTCAGGCCTGGGTAGGGGGTTATCAAGCACCGGATTGGGGCCTACCGGTTGTGCGGGCGGACTCTCTATCTTCATCCTGATAGCAAAAACGAACCCTGGGTCTCCTGCTCCAGTATAGACTCTCCACCCCCAGCGGTTACCTTTCACCCATCGACGATCTTGTTTTCCCTGTGCTGTGAAACTAATATTCAGAGGGTTGCAATAGTTGCCTTTGCATGGCCCCTGAGGGCCACCCGAGGCCCCGGGAGCACATCCAGTCTTATAAGATGGGTACTTAGATGTGTCTCTCCTCTTTCTGGCTCTTCCGGCTTACGACCCTTTTTTACTATAATCAGATCCCAGGAGGAGGAAGGATTCCAGTTGGCTTCTCCTGTGGTCTCACATCCCCATTTAGCACAGAAATAACCTGATGCCCCTCCACATCGCCTCTTCATCTCTCTGTTATGTCCCTGCCCGGGGCAGACGTAGAAGTCTGCTGCCTGGAGGTTGGCTCGGAAGAATTGTCTGGAACATCCCAATGTGCTCCCTATACCATGAGGGACACATTGTTCCTCCGGGGGTGGTTTATCTAAATTGTCATAATTAGAAAGATCCCAGGCCAGGGAACCGGCAGCTAACTTACAGATATCAGGTGCAAGATCTGGCCACCAAGTCCAAGGGGGGTGCACTGCGGTTTTTGACCACACAACGGTGCCCTCTTCATTAAGCACTTCCCATGTCAGTCTTTGGGGGGCATGAGGGTTATCCCCCAAGGTTGGGGCTACGGCGAAGGTGCAGCTTAAGAGGATTGTCACTGGCTGCCACTGTCCAATTATGTTCGCAGTTGTCTTCATTTTGACTGGGTGCCTTTTTTATGTGAGAAGCGTGGATCCAGGCAGCAATCCCGTCTACCTTTACTGCCGTGGGAGTAGTCAACAGCACCAGATAGGGTCCTTTCCACCGAGGCTCAAGCGTGCCAGCGCGATGTCGTCTGACCAAGACTGAGTCTCCAACTTGGAACCCGTGGGGCACTGCGGTGGTCCCTGAAGTGTAGGCTTCTTTGATCTGATTCCAGATCTGTGTTTTGACAACTTCTAAGGCCTTCAAGTGAGTAAACAGAGCAGAGGAGGAGGGAGAGTCAGTGCAAGGATCCAATATCCCGCCTGACTCAGTCAAGGGGGGGGGGTCCCCCATGTAGGATTTCATAAGGGGTAAAGCCGAAACATCCAGGTGTGTTTCGGACCCTAAGGAGCGCAAAGGGGAGGAGGGTCACCCAGTCTTTGCCGCCGGTCTCAATAGCCAATTTAGTAAGGGTCTCTTTTAGGGTTCTATTCATTCTTTCTACCTGTCCTGAGCTCTGGGGTCTGTAAGCACAATGTAATTTCCAATTAGTCCCCAGTTGGGTGGCCAACTCCTGACTTACCTGGGCAACAAAAGCAGGCCCGTTGTCCGAACCGATTACCTTGGGAATCCCGAACCGGGGCAGGATTTCTTCCAGTATCTTCTTGGTTACTACTTGAGCAGTTTCAGACTTGGTGGGAAAGGCTTCCACCCATCCTGAAAAAGTGTCTATAAAAACTAGAAGGTACTTATTACCATATTTTCCTGGCTTAATTTCAGTGAAGTCTACCTCCCAATAAACTCCCGGCCGGTCTCCCCTCATCCTTTTTCCAGGTTCTTTGAACGGCCGGGCAGCATTGGTCAAGGTGCAGGCCTGACATGACTCTACTACCTCTTTTACTACTGTATTTAATCTTAGAACATAATATTTAGAACCTTTGATTAATTGCTTAAGCTTTTCATTTCCAAGATGAGTTAGCTGGTATATTCGTCTCACATAGTCTTGCCCTTCCTTAGAGGGCAGAATGATTCATCCATCCTTGGTTTTTGCCAATCCACCGGAACTGAACATCCGAGCTTTTCCTGCACAGGCCATATCGTTGATTAAATCATAATCTTTATAGGGATAGATGAAGCTGGGATCCATGGCTTGTGGGGGTTCTGGCGGGGTTCCAGTTTCTTCCGCCAGTACTACTGCTCCCTGGGCAGCTTGCTTTGCTGTTAGATCAGCCATCTGGTTCCCCTTTGTGACTGGGTCAGCCCCCTTCTGGTGTCCCAGGCAGTGGACAATGGCTAATTTTTTTGGAAGATGTATGGCTTGTAGGAGGGCCAGGATTTCTTCTTTGTTTTTAATGTCTCTTCCTGCTGAGGTGAGTAGGCCCCTCTGCCTGTAGATGGCCCCATGAATGTGGGCTGTGGCGAAAGCATAACGGCTGTCGGTGTAAATGTTGATAGCCTTACCTTCTGCCAGACGCAGAGCTTGAGTCAGTGCCAGAAGCTCAGCTTTTTGAGCAGAGGTTCCTTCTGGGAGATTGCTAGCCCAAATTACCTGCTTTCCGTCTACCACCGCTGCTCCTGCCCTTCTTTTACCTTCTACCACAAAACTGCTGCCATCCGTATACCAGTTAGGCACCCCCGGCCAAGGTTGGTCAGTCAGGTCTTTCCTGGCCCCGGTTTCTTCAGCCAGGACATCAGTGCATCGGTGCACCGGGGTAGAGTCGTCTGCTTCGGGGAGCAGGGTGGCCGGGTTGAGAATAGCAGGAGGAGCAAAGGTTATTCGATCGTTTAACAACAAGCTCTGGTAATGTGTCATCCGGGCGTTTGTCATCCAGCGGTCGGGGGGCTGCCGCACAATACTTTCTAAAGCATGGGGAGCAATTACAGTCACATACTGACCCAGAGTGAGCTTATCAGCGTCTCTGACAAGCAGGGCTACTGCAGCAATGGCTTTCAAGCAAGAGGGCCACCCACTGGCGACGGGGTCTAGTTTTTTAGATAGGTAGGCCACCGGCCGCTTCCAGGGCCCCAGGGTCTGAGTCAGAACTCCACGGGCCACTCCAGCCAGTTCATCAACATATAGAGTGAAAGGCTTAGTCAGATCTGGCAGGGCCAAAGCAGGAGCTGTGAGCAGGGCAGTCTTTATATTGTCAAAGGCTCTTTGGTGCTCCTCCGTCCAGGTGAATGGGACTTTTTCTTTAGTGAGTGGGTACAGAGGGGCCGCCAACGTGGCGAACCCCGGTATCCAGAGTCTACAAAAACCTGCAGTTCCCAAAAATTCATGTACTTGTCGAGGAGTGGTGGGGGTTGGGATCTGCATCACAGTCTTTTTCCGTGCTTCAGTGAGCCACCGCTTCCCTTCTCGGAGGGTGTATCCTAGGTAGGTCACCTCCAAGCGACATAACTGGGCTTTCTTGGCGGACACCCAGTACCCCAACTCACCCAATTCCTTTAGGAGCTTTTTGGTCCCATCGAGGCACAGTTCCTGGGTCGAAGCTACAAGTAGTAAATCATCCACGTACTGCAAGAGAGAAATCTGAGGGTTCTGGGCCCTGAAGGGCGCAAGGTCATGGTGGAGGGCTTCATCGAAAAGAGTCGGTGAATTTTTGAATCCCTGTGGCAACCTAGTCCAGGTCAATTGACCCGTATGTCCTCCTTCGGGATCTCGCCACTCAAAAGCGAACAGGGGTTGGCTACTCGGATGCAATCTGAGACAGAAAAAGGCATCTTTCAAATCCAGAACGGTGTACCAGGATCGTTCAGGCGGTAAGGAACTCAGCAAGTTGTAAGGGTTGGGCACAGTTGGGTGAATGTCCTGTACCCGTTTATTGACTTCTCTTAAGTCCTGGACGGGTCGATAATCATTGGTTCCAGGCTTACGTACCGGCAGGAGGGGGGTATTCCAAGGGGACCGGCAGGGAATCAGTATACCTTGTTGTAACAGTCTCTGGATATGTGGTCGAATGCCTTCTTTAGCCCCTTGAGTTATGGGGTACTGTCTGACTGAGACGGGGGTGGCAGCCGCTTTCAGCTCAACTACGACAGGTGGTACTTGTTTGGCCAGTCCCATTCCAGCCTGCTCTGCCCAAACCTCTGGAAAAGCTGTCAGCCACTCTTTAGGGGGCAAAATCCCAGTCTTGGGTTCATGGAGGCGATATTCTTCTTCTAGACTTAAAACTAAGCATGTTATAGGGGCCTCTCCCCAGGTGACTTCTGGTCCCTTCGGGGTGAACTGGACCTGAGCCTTTAGTTTGGTCAACAAGTCCCTCCCCAGAAGGGGCGCAGGGCACTCAGGAATCACAAGAAAAGAGTGCGTTACTTGGCGTTTTCCTATTTCTAAACTTCTTTCCGTTGTCCAGGGGTAAAGTTTACTTCCAGTGGCTCCCATAACCAGAGTTCTTTTTGATCCTAATTGTCCTAATGGTTTAGTCAAAACTGAGTGTTCGGCTCCTGTATCTACTAAGAAATTAACGGGATTCCCCTCCACAGAGAGAGTTACCCTAGGCTCGGGGAGGGGGACCGAGCCCCGACTCCCCTAATCTTCCTCCAGGGCCAGTATCTTGGGGCCCTTTTGTTTCTTTCGGGGGCAATCTCTGGCCCAGTGTCCTTTTTCTTTGCAGTATGCACATTGGTCTTTCTCAAGTTGTAGTCTCTGTCCTCCCGGGGGTCTTCTTGCCCTGTTACCCAGGTGTCCTGACTGTCCTTTCTCTGACCTTTCTCCACCTACTACTGTGGCCAAAATCTTAGTCAAATTCCTCTCTTGGCGGCGATCCCGCCGATTTTCCCTCTCCTCTGCCTCCTTTTTTTCTCTTTCTTTTCTTCCTCGGTCTCTCTCTTGTGATACACTTTCTCTGCCTCTTTTACTAAATCCTGCAAAGTATAATCCTGGAGCCCCTCTAATCTCTGCAACTTTTTCTTGATATCAGAGGCCGACTGCCCTATAAAAGCCATGGCTACAGCCGCCTGCTGTCCCTCCGAGGAGGGATCAAATGGGGTATATCTCCTATAAGACTCCATCAGTCGTTCCAAGAAGACAGAGGGTGGCTCCACTGGACCCTGTAGGATTTCTCTTACCTTTGCCAAATTGGTGGGTCGCCGTGCGGCCCCTTTGAGACCTGCCACTAGAGCCCGGCGGTAGACCGTGAGACACTCCCTACCTTCCGCAGAGTTGTAATCCCAGTCAGGGCGGACCAAGGGGAAAGCGGCATCTATAAGATTAGGGAGATTGGTGGGGGTCCCATCTGGTCCTGGAACATTCTTTCTGGCCTCCAGGAGGATCCTCTCTCTTTCTTCAGTCGTAAAGAGGACCTACAAGAGTTGTTGACAGTCGTCCCAAGTGGGCTGATGAGAATACATCAGGGACTCGAGGAGTCCCGTCAAGCCTGAGGGGTTTTCTGAGAAAGAGGGGTGGTTAGTTTTCCAGTTGTACATATCGGCTGATGAAAATGGCCAGTATTGCAGTGGGACTAGTTGCCCTGGAGCTGGGGCGGGTCCGTAAGCCCGTAATGGTAAGGCAACGGTGGAGTCAGGTCCTGTGCCAGATCCCTCCGGGCTGAGACCCCTGCGGCTTCGAGTTCCGGCCGCTGGTCCTGTTTCGGAGGCCGTCCGAGAGTCCGTTGGGGCTGGCACCTGTGGGGGGGCTGCATGAGGAACGGGTTGAGGATATGGGGGAGGAGGGTGGTCAAGTAGGGAAACATCATCAATTTCAGGATAGATCCTCGGGGGAGCTGATGGAGCGGGCGCCGGCGGATCTGAAGGAGGTACTTTCGGTTTCGCGGCCACGGCCACCATCACCGTCTCTATCCCTGATGTCCAAGGTTCCATCCAGGGTGGTGGGTTTTGGACTAGGTTCTGCCACACGAGGATGTATGGAACCTGATCAGGGTGTCCCTCTGTGTCCTGAAAGATAATTCTCTTGACAGCGGAAATGACAGGTTAAAAGTTCCTCCCGAAGGCCATCCTACACCAAAATTTGGCCATTCGGAGGAACAAAAAGTTTTCCAAGGTCTTTTTCTGACTTCAAGAGAAAGATTATGAGCCCTAGTCTTAACATCCGTCCAATGGTCCAGAGTCAGTGTTAGTGGGGTCGTCACGGTCTGTCCCATGTCTACCTCTATTAACAAAAATAAGCACAAAGACAGAAAGACAGGAACACAAAAGCAGCTGTCGACTCCGAGTCGACCAGTAATTCTGAGAGGAGTCAGACAGGCTAGAAATGGCCCTTTGACACCGATCGTCAAGGAGAAAATTTATCTCCCGACCTTCCCCGAGGAGGTCGACCCAGGCGTCCCTGGTCCTCCTCCTGTCCTCCTGGGACATCTCCCAGGGCCAACAAACGGTGGACACCTGGACACGTCTATCCCTGTCCACTCCACCCTCCTCCTGGAGAGCGGCCTCAATAGAGCGTTTGCAAAGACGAAACTGCGATCACACCAGATTTTTGAACAGGCCACAAACACAAGAGTCACAACAGAACAGAAATTCTTACCTCCAAGTGGGTCTAGGACCCCTGGGTGGTCGCGCAAATTCCGGACGAGCCCCCAAAATGAAAGCCCCCCGAAGGGAGACCCTCACTCAAATCTTGGGAATAGCGCGCACCCAGTGAGGCAACGAGACCGGACTTGCTGCAATCACACGAGGAAGTTTATTGAAAACGGGATTGGATGAGATCTCAGGCCAGCATGCTGGGGTCGAGACTCGTACACCCACGGGGGAGTGGAGGAGTTCGACCCCGACCCAAACTTGTGACAAGCTTATAAAGGCAAAAACATCAAAAGAAGGGAAGGAAATAGAGGAAGTCCAAAGTTACACGTTTACTTATCAGCTGACTAGGGTGGGGGTAGGGGAGATCCGGAGTTACATGTTTACTTATCAGTTAAGCTATGTATTGTATTAAACAAGGCGTTGGAACATTCCACAGCGGTTGTTGGGACATCCTGGAGTTATCTCAGGAACTATTTTTCTCAAGAGAGTTCCGTGAGCGACCACCTGCAGGGGACGGAGGCCCTAGGGTGGCAAGTTCATGTCCCTACAGACAGCTAGTAAATTTTTTACTTTTCAAGTTCATCAAATAGTTGTGTACTCATCTGCTGCTCCTTCCTACATTTTTTCTTAACTTCCCAGAAGGTGGTGGCGAAAGCCTGTAATCCCAGCACTAAGGACACACAGGCAGACAGATCTGAGTTCAAGGCCAGCCTGGTCTACAGAGTGAGTTCTGGGACAGGCTCTAAAGCTACACAGAGAAACCCTGTCTCCACCCCCCCCCCAAAAGTCTTTTAACTTGAAACAACACTTCGGGTGTCAAAACTCACAGGTGCTACAAATGACTGGGTAGTCTTTGAAAAACAGGAAGTCCTTAGCCTGTCACTTCCACCTGCATTAATTACAGCACAAGTATTTGGCTCCGGTGACTGTCTTACATTTATATTTATCGCCACAACTAGATTACATGCTCTGATGATGCTCTCACCTCAAAGCTGGTAAGAATCTATTCTGGAGCAAATGTGATGGTGACTCAAACACAGAAGCAGGATGCTCAAACACTATCTTGCAATATGGTAACAGCTTCATGAAGTTATCATAGTAGTAGAACAAAGAAGTCATGCATTACTGTTAAAGTAGCCTGATGCAAAGTATCTTGCTGCAGGCACAAGAAAGTGGGGCATTGGAATGTAGGCCTCAGATGTTATCAAATGACATTCTTAGTTTTGGGGGTGGGAGAAGCTAAAAGTCAGTACATTCCAAAAGGGACCTTACCTGATAGTTTAGAGGTGAGCAATGAATGGCTATTGAGAAGACTGAAGACAAAGATAATTTGCCTTTGACCTGTAACATTCTCTACAATCACTTAAACTCTAATCAGTTAATCAGTTTTGCAGAATTGTTAACACAGTGTGAGAAAAAAGCCCATTGTACTATTGTGTGTCCAGAGTTTGAGCAAATAGCTGGTGAATATACTTTCTTTTAGCCAGGGCTGGTACTACAGGACTATTAATCCAGACAGGTGTAGAAAACGGTCCATGTTCAAGTTCTGCCTCCTAGGACCAAGACCAAGGCAATCCTGGGTTAATTTAGTGAGAGTCAAATTAAATTAAAAATTAAAAACACTGTGGACATAGCTCAGGGGTAGACCACATAGGTTCAATCCCCACCACAAAACAAGTGGAAAACCTTTGCTTGTAATATCGAACTTCAGGAAATAAGAGGTGAATGGTAAATCAAAGCCACACCCCCATCAGATTGCTTATGTATATCCTGGGGCATTCTGTGGTTTGGAGTGACCCCATTCTGGGATGTATTCTTAAGGGTTCTTGATGAATGTGAGTCATAAGCATAGGAAGCTATTTCTAGAGAGCTCTACAGTGGGTGGTGAGTAAATAATTCCCATTGTTGACCTGCAAAACTGTCTCCTATGGATTATATATAGTGATGAAGTTACAAATGAGGAAATTTCAACATTGGTGAGAAAAGAAGTCAGCTGATCTCCTTTCACCACACATAGGAATGACACCACATGTTGTGGGCAAGTCAGTGAGCACATCATGGGTTAAAGAGGCATGCTGCCTGAACCAACGCAATCCCTGCAATCAGTGATGATTGCAGTGAAGGGAGTTACTTTGAAGGGATCAGATCCTCACCCAGCCCCCTGCTTTAGCAGCCATGACAGGCTGCAGAAAGATCCAGCAGATATAGGCCTCTGACTCAGCACATGTCTGACCTTGCCAGACCTGCTCCAGTCATTAGATCAGACACCCTCCTCATGGCAAGGTACCAATCATAAGTTAGCTGGCAGGCTCTGGACATGCTGTACAGTGAAACTGGCATAACAGTGGCATGCACAGCATAGCAAACACCCTGGGAGAGCCTATAGGCCATAACAACCAGTTGACCAATCAACACAGGACAGGTTGTCCAAGCCTGGAATCACACCAATCCTGAGACTGTTGCATACCACTAGACTCTCCCCTTAAACTGTACAATTTCCCACCTCTCAGTTTCTCTGGGTCCTTTTCTCCTGCCATCCATCATGAGGAATGGGCAAAGGCCTTGAGGTAATGCAGTTAGCTTGTTAAACATCAATAAAAGACTCTTTGCTTTTGCATCAGAATGGGTCTCTTGGTGATTTTGGGGTCCAGAATTTGGGCACAACAGTTAACACAAAAGTTTTTACTTCCCTATGTATTTAGGGATCTTTATTAACATTCTCAAAGAATCTGGGGAAGGGCAGCATTAAAAACCACTAGTAAGTGGGTCTAAATAATAAACAGCACTCTCTGCCTATTTACTAACCCACAGATGTAGGCACAAGATATAAACATCCTCTTACATGCTTTCCTACTCCCTGCATTCCCCTTGTTAGCCAGCTGTTTGGACCAAAGAGGCCAAATGGCTACCCTCAGGCTAGCGAACTTCCCTAGGCAAGAAGGGATTGTTTCTAAGAATGCAACAATGATCTGATTTTTGCCCTGTACAAAGAAATACATGAACTATTAGACTTGGGTATCATAGTTGCCATGTGGACAAGAAAACAGGAGACAAGTTCAATAGAAGATTAAGAAAGAGGGGTAGAAGGAAGATAAGTTCTGGTTCTTCACAATCTTCCAGTATTTGGTCTGAGAGCTGTGGAACTGAGTTGTTTCTTATCTTGGGTTCTATGTGCCTCTACCATATCACCATCATGATAAAATTCCTGGGTTCCTAGCACTTAACCAAAAGGCTGTTAAAATACACGCAATCTTCAAAAGAAAACACAAGCTACACTTCATATTGGAAAAGTATTTATTATGACAAAAATAAAACTGTGGACTGAAAACAAATGGATGTTATGCTATATTGCACCATGGTTGCAAATGAGCCAAAAACCTGTCTAAAAGATTAACATTCCAGAGCAAGCTGCATCTTTTTACTTGGGTAAGTCAGCATGCACACAATTCATTAAAACATAATTGCAGAAATAAAAAATCATGAGCATGACCTAACATATAAAAGAAGCATTTCATGATAGTAAAAAGTATTAAAATTCAAAACCATGTCCTTTCAACAACCTCACAATCAAACAAGCTTGGAACCACTTGTGGGGAGTGATGGCCTGAAATGCATTTGGCATTTGCTTTTACATTTTCTTGGTTATCGCTTAAGTATTACAGCAATGATACACACTTCAGTTGCTTCTTGAGGGTTGAGAGTGGCACGTGGTATGAATGATATCATTTCCTCCTGTGTAAACACCAAAGGGCCCACAAAGAGATGGGATCCTACCTTGATCTTATTAATATCTTCTATTGGACCAAGCTGCTTGGCAAATATATTGTTAGAACACTTGCACAAAGCCTGAGCTGTAACTGAGAACAATTTATATTTAAAACTTATGAAATGAACATACATGTATATTTAAAGAGTTTGACAATCTGTGCTAGAAGTATAATGAGTATAGGGTCTGCTTTCTCTTTGTTATAAAGCACCAAGTTATATGTGAAGATGACAATGTGTAATTACAATCATTCCACTCCCATTAGAATAAACAAGACAGCAAGGCTGTAACTGCCAGGAATTTGCTTTCCTTATTCTAAACTATTTCTGTGGAACAGTTTAGAATGAGAAAATAGAAAACTATCTCATAATTGGAAAGGCCATAGCATCATTTTATTTCACAATTTCAATGAAACAGCAGCTAACCTTTTTTTTCAAAACCAAGAAAAAAATGTTGACAACTAGAATGGAAGTTTACTCCAAGAGAATAAACAGGGACCTCAGAGTCCCTGAATTTCCTGAGGAAAAATTTACATGAAAATGACTAGTTTCTCATTACTGGAGCTAAAACGTGCCAATAAATCATAAACTACTGAGATCAAATGATGGTCATTTACTGTCCTAGCAAACTGACAGTCATAGTTTATCATCGCTGATCAAATTACAGGACTTTCCTTTCCTGAACTCATTAAATATTGACTCTGAGTACTTGCTCACATGCACTGAATGAAAGGATACCTGGCCACCCTGGGGCTGGGAAACAAAGGCTAAAGCAATAGCCCCACCTAGCACTTGTTTCAGCTGGAAATTCTGCATATTCAAAGACATTTGGGTGAAGGGGGACTCACTACACTGCACAACATCCCAGACACTTAAAGCACCGCATGAACTGAAAAACTGAGGTATTGTTTAAAATTAAAATTTCTTAGGTTTGCAAGAAAACATTTCCATTCTTTTAGAAGCTTCGTTTTCTATCTTTAGTCTACATACAGCACATTTTATTATTTCTCCATTGTTGGAGAAAATGCAGAGAATTTTGAAAAACCAAGATGCCTCCAAGAAACTGAAGTCCCAGATTCTAACCCAGAATGCTGACCTGTCTTAGATTTTCCAGACATAATAATGCTATGTAGAGTATCTAGTTCTCCTGTGCTGCCAGAATTAAATGCAAAGAAGTGTGTGTGTGTGGGTTGGGGGGGAATCCCAACTCTTGCATCCATATTTTCTTACCTAATTTTAGATGATTTTAATATACCGATTTGTCTGATTATGAATTGTCTCTGGGAATACCTATAATCCTCCAAAAAAAGAGTTTCACCAAATATACAAAAATAAAGCTGATTTTAGGTCCAGGTGAGCACTTTGCTTCTTACTTTAAAGTGAAATAATACAACCCCCTTCCCCGTTTCTATTGGTCTCTATTTAGCTTTGGTCACCTAGAATTCTTAAAATACACCCCTCTTTCAAAACCTGGCTCTTGGGTTTCAGTCTTCACACTAATATTAAATAAATAAAGATGAGAAGACACTGAAAACTGCAGGCTTTACACGTCAGCCATTTTCACACTTAAGTGGACTTAATTTTGAAGTCTATAGCATACTGCTGTCCTGTTCCATGCTTCTCCTTCAGTACTGGAAAGCTGAAGTGTTTGGGATGCCTTCAGGAAATAAACAGAACAAGCTAACCACTTCTATCAAGTCAGCAAAGCCAGAAAAATAAGGTATGTTTTTTTCAGAAGATGGTTTCCAATACATATGGGTGCTACTTGCAAACAACCCAATGCCATTTTCTAATGAATATGTCTTCTCTTTTGCATTGTCATTAGCTAGAAATTCAGTATAAACTGGAGAGTTATTAATTTATACTTTGTTCCAACCTGATTGTACATAAAATACTAAAGGAAGTTGATTCCAGGAGTGGGAATCAAACAATGAATAAAGGACTTAAATGTGGTAATACAAGCACTTCCCTATTATTTTAGATTAAAAAAAACAGTATATAAGGCTTCAGTTGAGACTTTTTTTACTTAAAGGCTCTTCAGTTTGGGAAGAACAAAAAGTCATGAACAATAGTGTCTTAGGTCAACTAGATACATGATAAATGGGCAGATTAAGATCAGAATCCACTTCTTTAGACAGCCAGTGCAATGTTTGGCTAAATACAGACAAGAAGCTGTATCTTGAAGTGACCCACTGACAAGATTAAAGGACCTTTAAAACTTTAGGCGTGTGAGGATTTTGTTCTAGAACCATAGATAAAAAGTTAGCTCATAAAGTAGGTCTCTAGAGATAAGTGCCAATAAAACTTCATCATGCAGCGGCACAATCCCTGTCTGTTTGCTAATGTGTACTTTAGGGTTAAATGAATGCTCTTGGAAATAATTCTGCTTATTAATCTGTTCTGAGATATAACATCAAAGACTTAGAATTTCTATTTTCTTCAAAGACTTCTTCATGGCTAGACTTGGCAGCATCAAAGACCATTGTTTATAGCATTGTCTGTACTTTTTATTGTTCCCACAGGAAAATAACTGTTTTTATGCCACAATGAAAGTTAAATTATATTTAATTAAAATAGCTATGGCAATCATGGCACTGGGGATGCAAGAGGCAGGAACTATTACTATGGGAGTTATTTAAATCTGTTTTTTTAAAAAATGAAATGTATATATTGTTTCTCTAGTGAATAAGGAATAAAAGTACTATTTCCTTAAAAATGTTAACACAAGCTAAAAGCAAACATTACATATTCAAATCTCAGTTCTCAATAGATTATTTAAATATATTAACACTTTTTCAGTTTTAAGAAATTAAATCACATTAACAATAAAAATATTTAGTGCATTCCCCTACAAAAGCAACAGTCACTCTCAAATGTGTTTCTAGGTGAAGATGAAATGGTCAGGTAAGAAAATGGCACACTTGATTTGCAAGGGCAGTATTTTTTGCATTTTTAAAACTGTAACATATTGAGTGGATTTTAGATAAGCTTAATTTCTTCATTTTTGAATTAAAAATACAAAATGATTTTCTGAAGGCATAAAGCAGGTGTGGGAGGTGTCTGTATAATACAAACTTACGGGTAACAAGTGAGGACAATGGAGACACACATTCCTCCCCTCCATCACATAATGTGACTTCTAAAGAACAGAGCAAAAAAATTGAGAACTCGTCTCAAAATAACAAAGGCACCAGCACAAATTTACATTTGTTCAACAAATAGTATTTTACAGCCATTTGATTTACAGTGAACATTCAAGTTGAATGCTTTAGCATCATATACCTGTTTGGGTCTGAACATTCTCTTGGAGTAAAGAACAAATAGTTTCTTGCTGCTGTAAACGAAAACTGAAGAACACCTTTAAACTTTCTAATGGACTCTATTCCAGTCAATGGCACAAAGTCTACTTGAAGACTGATTTTATACTCAGATGGCTAACAGACGTTGCTTCCAATCCAAACTAATCATATGCTTTTAAAATAGGATTTAGAAGTAAAATAAACTGTACTTTTAACAATTAAATAGCAAATCTGCATCTATGCTAGTAGCTGTTTGGCAAAATACAAACAACTATTACAAACACTTTCAATATAATGCTGATGTGGTAATATAAAAAAATAACCATATTATCTGATAGAAGAAAATTGAACCAGCCAATCTTATTAGATACAAGGAAGCAAATAATTTTTCTTAAGAAGAATAATTGGGGCATAAAATATGTTGTATCTCCAGACAGGCTCATGAGAATTTTTTTATATTTATAGTAAACAATAAAATGAAGTAAAGTTCAGGCAAAGTGTGCTTTAGGTAATTAGTATTTTCTCAGTTCCCACCTCCCACCAAACAAACACCATCCACATTGATTTATATCTGCTT
Source organism: Cricetiscus sungorus (assembly GCA_030556225.1). NCBI lineage: Eukaryota > Metazoa > Chordata > Mammalia > Rodentia > Cricetidae > Cricetiscus > Cricetiscus sungorus. The sequence continues at coordinate 11,967,089 of JANBXA010000103.1, forward strand.
TTTTCTCACCTTTGATTATGAATTATATTTAAAACACACAAGAAAATTAAACTTATTCTCTACTTGGCATAGAATCACTAAGAAAAAGAGTCAAAACAATTTCCCACAGCGCAAAAAATTTTTCACTGGCCACTTTCTCATACCAAGGGTGCAACACTAAATAAACATATCATCAAGTTCAACTAAATTAACTAAATAACATAAATGAGTACACCTGAAAAGAGAGTAAAAACTAAGGGCAATTTACATACAAAAAACTGAAATTAAAGTAACAATTTTGAGTGGGTATTTATGAACACTGAAGCTTATTTTGATCCAAATAAGAAATACTGCAAAGGAGGAACTACCCTTAAGTACACATCCTATCCCTTTCACACAGCAAATGACACATGTAAAAGTAACGGGGGTAATGACTACACTTGGGCTCATTCTTACTTTCATCTTAGACAACTGCCTTGGGAACCGTTAATACCGCCCAGTAAGTCTGATGAATTAGACCCTTTCCCCCCAATTTTGTAACCAATAAAAGCATTTATACTGTTAGGAATATGACAGCCTGGCCGGGTGCTGGTGGCGCCTGCAGAGGCTAGCAGATCTCTGTGAGTTCGAGGCCACCCTGTTCTACAGAGTGAGTGCCAGGACAGGCTCGAAAACAATACAGAGAAACCCTGTCTCAAAAAACCAAAAAAAAAAAAAAAAAAAAAAAAACAAAACAAACAAACAAACAAAAAAGAATATGACAGTCTGGTTTACCTAGGGAGTTCCAGGCCAAGGACTACTTAGAGAAACCCTGTCTCAAAAATTCAACCGAACGAAAGAATACAAGTGTTGAGTCTCATAGGAATAGTCTAAAAGCCAGGGTTAGATTCAGCACTGCCCTGTAAGGTTTTAGGACACAAAGTTTACCTACAGAAGGTAGGGAGAGAATCAACTTTTGGAAGCTTCTTTCACATTAGTTAGCCTCAGCCAGATTTAAAATGTTATTTTCCTATTCAGTAACATGCTGCTGGTGATAAAGATGCTCTGACAGATATTCCTTCCAAACTAAGAAATGAAAAGGATTATTCATATTTGGGTTGCTGACCAAAGCAGGTATGGTATCTCTGACAAAATAGCTGAAGTTTTTGCTGACAATAAAACAGGTAGCAAACTGATAGAAAAACATATTCCAAGTGTCCTAGCTTAATTTCATGTTGGTGTGTTTTACTAAATCTGACAGGTATGTATATATATATATGCAGTAAAAATCTTAAGCTATCAAATGAAGCCAAAAATAGTTATCATAGAAGCTGGCGTTCAAATTTATACTTCACCTTGTGTTTTTAACCAAACATTGTTGACAGAAAAGTGAACTTAATTCCTTACATAAAGAAATGGATTACTTAATTCCCATGCAAAGAGCAACTTAAAATTAAACTGTGATATGCAATGAGGTGAGGGAAATTTAAAGGCAAGAATCCATGATGTCTACACACACACACACACACACACACACACACACACACACACACACAACACACACACACACACAACACACACACACACACAGCTTCTAGGTAGATTTTCATCACTGTAATTAATTCTGTCTAAATGATAAAAAGGGCTCATAGAGAACAGAACAAAATGTTTAGTGCCTGAGAAGTAGTAGATGACGATTCCTACTACTGCCCCGTGAAAGCACTGAGTACCAGGGAGGGAGAGAGTGTTGGCAAGAAGTGAAAGAAACAGGTTATAAAGGATGTAACAATACTTCAGATGACAAGAAATATATGACAAACAGTTTTTTACAAGGCAGTCACCAAATAATTAGAATGAGCAGTCAGAAGAGTTCTGTTGCTGCAAACATAGTTACACATTATGCTCATCCGACTGAAGATTAGTGCATCTGAAACAAAGGTAAGAAAACATCCTTTATGTTCCAGTACAGCGGCACTTGATTCAAGTGTTGCTCAGAGGTTTGTGTTGTTATAAATTAAACATGCTGCTGCCTCAGCAGCCAAAGGTATTAGGAAAAATGTTCATGTCACGGAATAAATAGCGAAGTCTTTTTCAAGCAAAAGATTATCTCACACCAATCCTGGAGGTCATCCACTCTAGACCTTGGCATAACCTAAACAAAAGACAGAAGTATTTTAGAGATCAAACTAAAGGTTCTTGTTACAGTCAAGCGCTATTTACAGACATTTGGGGACAACCCTTTTTTTTAATTCCCCACAAGAAACAGGGTCTCATGTAGCCCAAGTTAGCCTCAAATTCTCTATGCAGAAAGGATGAACTTCAGCTTCTAATCTTGCTGCCTTGACCCCACCGCCAATTGCTGAGATTACAGACACGCCACCACACTCAGTATATGCAGTAGTCAGGACAGAACCCAGGGAAACTGCTAGGCAAGCAGTTTCGAAACTGAGCCAGATCCCTAGCTTCGGTCAGGGACAGCAATCCAAGTGAAATTGTAATGGAAGTGTCACTTAAAACGATCTTAACCATTAAACAGTGTCAAACTGCTCTGGTCTCATCCCAAGTTTGTTCAGTTTTTACACCAAGATTGTGGACTCACTCCACCCCTTTAAAATGAGCTAAAACCACTATAACAAAAATAGCAGAAACTTCTTATTCGCCCAATTTCTAAAGAATGAAAGGTTGTAGTCTACACCTAGCTATTACATTTCAAATGACTTTGAGTATAATAAAAACTGTTATGAGGATCCTAAGCATAAACTAGGTAATAATACATGACACACTGGCTTCTCCTTGGCATATTATCTTCATTCACCATAGGAAAGCAAGAGTACACGATAATGACATTTGTCAAATATTTTTTGTCTAGAAGTTTGCCTCCTGAAGTATGCCTCTTGATAATACAGGGGATACATTCATGGAGAAGACAGACTCAGTTAAGTCATTCTGGAAAATGTATAATTTCTTTTCGGGTGACATTATAGTTTCTGCTTAGCAAGGAAATGATGAAAGTAACAGATGAACAAAAAACCTTAATTCTAGACATTTAATTCCAAAGCTGCTTAGGCCTTTGAAAATACTGCATTATGTTTAAAAAATATGAAGAACTTGCTGGTAAATTGTTCACTAGAACTATTTCCAACTTTTGTTTGTTTGTTTGTTTGCTTTGTTTTTCGAGACACGGTTTCTCTGTGTAACCTTGGACCCTATCCTGGCACTCACTCTGTAGACCAGGCTGGCCTGGAACTCACACAGATCTGCCTCCCTCTGCTGGGATTAAAGGCATGTGCCACTACCGCCTGGCTATTCCAACTTCTAAGATTGAAAAACAATATAAAAGCCATGTTTAGGAGAAACACTGAAAGAACTGACGACCAGGAAGTAAAGTTGTCTTGGAGCTCTAAGGACCTCGTGGGTAGCCCGGACCACACCTACCCTTCTCCTGTGAGCGCACAGCATGACTGGATGTGCCATGGGTGATCCTTAATTGAACTAAGGGTGAGGTATTTGGAGATTTCAGCTGCTGTCATGCACCCTTTCATATCCTGTTTATTTGCAAAGATGAGAACTGCAGCTTTCCTTAAATCCTGCAATTAACACAAAATACTGAAATGCCAAACATGAACAATCACAAATCAAATTAATATGTGAACTATCACAAAACAAATGAAAGTATGAAGCAAGTGTAAAATGCTCCCTGCTAACTATGGTAAAACACCCCATTTAAAAAATTTTATACTAACATTTAATTTTAAAATAACACATTTTAATGATTCATCCTAATAAAGTATATGTGTACGTCAGATAATCAAGTCATTTTTCTATTTTTGGATGGAAATGGTCAGATTGACAAGAAAATAAATGTCAGATTAAACACTAATACTACATGTGTGATAATCTACATAGGTGAGAACAAGGTAAACTTATTAGCCTTTACAGAACTCAAACTCACTGAATAGTGTTCACTGTGGCTTTGATTTTTTTTTCCAATCAAAACAATATGACATAACCTGACAAAATAGATCAACTGTGACATACTTACACAATGAATTAGTATCAGTACTGAAAGCAATGGACTTCAGCTATGTACATTTTTTTTTAGCTATGTAAATATTAACATAGCGAAATCTCATGTTTGCATTGCTGGTGGGGGTGAGTACCAACGCAGCCACTATGGCCAACAGTATGGAGTTCCCACAAAAAGCTAAAAATATAATGACATATGACCCAAGTCATACCATTACTGGGTATATACCTTATGAATTAGTTTGTTTTGTTGGTTTTTGGTTTGTCAAGACAAGGTTTCTCTGTGTAGCTTTGGAACCTGTCCTGGAACTCGATCTGTAGACCATGAACTCACAGACATCTACCGGCCTCTGCCTCCAAGTGCTAGGAATAAAAGCGTGTGCCACCACCGCCTAAGCATCTTGATGTTCTTGTGGGACTCCCAACTGTGGGAGCAGGGCTGTCTGACTCTTTTTGTCTACTTGTGGAAGGAATCCTTTTCTTCCTATTGGATTGTCTTGTCCAACCTGATGTGATGGTATATGCCTGGTCTTATTGTAGCCTGCTCTTTTTTGGAGAGAGGGGAGGTAAGGAGAGAGACTGGAAACGGGGAGAAAAAAATTGTGGTGGCATAAACCTTTAATTCCAGTGCTCAGGAGGGAGAGAGGTAAAGGCAGACAGATCTCTGTGAGTTCAAAGACAGCCTGATTTATAAAGCTAGTTTCAGGACAGCTAGAGCTGTTTACACAGTGAAACCCCGTCTTTAAAACAAGCAAAGGAAGCGGGGGGGGGGGGGGGGGCTGATAAAAGCAGCCAGGAGTTTAAGAACAAAGTAAAATGACATTGTAGGAAAATACCATTAATACTACTTTGTATGACAACTTATAAAATTAATGTGAAAAAAGTACAAATCACAGAAAGATAACATGGAATTTAATATTTTACACATCTATGCACAGAAATATCAGTCACTACATTAAGAGTCAAGATAAATCTGAGAAGTAAAGAAAATCAGACTGGAAAGACCTCACAATGCATTCCACACCTTACGTTAAATAGTAAGTGCAAGAATATGCTTTATTGTCAACTTTTTATATCACAAATATTTATAATCAAGTTACTTCAAATTATTCTTTAAAGTTATTATAAACTCTTGGCTGAAAGACATTTAAATTTTGTTGCTCCCCCTCCTAATATCACTTTATCAACTTTTAAAAGCATGAATCAGTAGTTTTAATTCTGAAAAGATAAAAGTTTTTAATAGTTGTAGTAAACAAAATAACAGGCTTGAAAATATGTGATTTTGACTCAGCTTAATATATAAAGTTTTGCTCATAATGAAATGACCAACAGTGCTTCACATTAATCTTTGCATAAAACAAAACCAGTACACAGATAAGTTATTTCATGTTTTAAACATTTACTTTCAAAATTTACCTCATGAGCCAACATCCTGTATAATTCTTCTTTTGTAATAGCCAGTCGTTCCCTGTCAATGCTATCGACAACAAGGATGATGAACTAGAAGGCAATTTTAAGATAAAAAAAAGAATATAAGTGGCACGTTCAATTCTCTACAAAACCACTGCTGTGACATTAGCTCAGTGGGCATCGTCTCTGCTACAGATCATTAGTGCTTTTCCATCAGAGGGAGCTTAACACAGAAGCTAGCAAGAAGGCAACTTGCAGGCTCAGCAATCAAAAGGCAAGACCACCCTAACCTTTCAAAGATCCTGATTGTGGATAATGAAAAGTAATATTTACAACAAAACAGGAATTTAATACTCTTTCATTAAACTTCAAAGTCTTCATGCCACCATCCATTTATACCAATGGGGAAGGGGGTAGAATGACACTTTCACAGGTGTTGCATAGCAGATATCCTGCATATCAGATATTTACATTACAATTAATAACTAGCAAAATTGCAGTTATGAAGTAGCAATGAAATAATTTGGTTGGGGGATACCACAACATGAGGACCTGTAGTAAAGGGCTGCAGCATTAGGAAGGATGAGAACCACTGAATTTTAGACAATTAATAATCGATTACTTGTTTGTATAAAGTCTTTTGCCTATTAAAGGAAAAATTAATTTGGCAGAAAAAAGTATGTTTTCAAAAAATAACGAATAAGACATTTTTTGCAGAAGTAATTTCATCAATAAAAGCTCAAGAAGAAAGTATGCTGAAATGTGGTAAGTTATAAGTACTGACATTAATATGCTAAGATGTAGGTGATGGTAGGAAAAGCAAGGAAAACTGGAGAATCTCTGTGTATATACTTTTGTGTTGTGGTGGAATGGGGTGAGAGATAGGTGAGAGAGAAACAGAGGAGAGAGAATGTCTAAAGTAGCTCTTAAAAAATAAAAATAAAAGCAAATAAAAAACTAAATAAAGCAATTTTCTACCCAAGAAAATATAGAAAAAGAGTTACTAAACCAAATAAGGTACAAAAGAAAGGGTTAAAAACTCAGGAGTAAATACTGCCATTCCTCCTATAAATTGGAGAGAAATACAAGCCAAGTTATAATAAAGAGGCTGGGATCAACTTATAAGATAACCACCTACAAAACAAAGGAATCATGGCAAAGAAAGGGCAGAATATTGGGAAGTAACTGGGTTAATGAGAGGAAGCTATCAGGAATCAATGCCTGGAACCCCTTACATTATAATGGAGATACTCACTTTGGGAGGCCAGCTCAAAATAAGAAATTTTCTCAATGCAAGATTACAAAGGTGAACAAAGTGATTATTGAAACATCACCTCATAAAATCTTTTCCTAGAATCTAAGTCTGCAAATGTAAAGGACCATGCTGGTGTGTTGCAATAAATTCTTTGTGGTAATTGAGATATACTTGTAGCAATGGTTTACAAAAAGAACAGTACATTAGAAATAGCATCAGTAATAAGATATCTTTGTTTGGGCGCAGGCTAAGCCTAGATTGTCAGCAATTTCAGCCACTACCCCTTTAAGCTAACTGCTTGAAGTACACTCAGTTCAGCTTGAATCACCTTTAACCCATTTGCATATAAGAACTGCCTTTCTTCACAGCTGGAGTCAGCAGTTAGCTTTGACGATGAACTTTGGAAAAGTATCTGTTATCTGAGCATATTAAAATGCTGTAGTATTTTACTTTACAAATGTGTATTCAGCTGGCTTATAACCATATTTGCTTATCAACCATTTCTGTGCTGCCCAACCCCCACGAAGAAGATAGCTCAGTGCCATTACAAGTGTTGCATACTGGCAACATGCCACTCTGGCTCATGCACTATATTGGATTAGCTCACACAGAAAACTCTATTAGTAAATGCAGACCCACAGAGTGTGTTTTATTTTAAAAGGCAACTCGTGCACCAAAAATTCTTTGCATTACACTTTCAGCTCCAATTTTAATATGTCATTTTAGAAAACCTGATTTCTTAGCTGTACCTCTTTACAAAGAAAGCCTGCATGTGTAACTAAATGCCATTCTTCAAAATGATAAAACTAAAAAGCACTTGATGGTCATTAAAAAAAAAGTCTGCCTCTAGGCAGACATACAGGTACAAATGAAGATAATATGGATGCATTCCCCAAGCTAATACAAAACTAATAAGTAATAATAAAAAAGAAAACAATACCCTAGAAGGTTCCCTGTGTAGAAATTGTTCCACAGTGAAGCAGCAGACATGCTCTCTGCAGAATATTCCCGTGAACTGCCTTCTCAGGCCCATCAGAGACCAATACATTCATCTCTACAGATGATCCTCACCATGTTCCTTAGTCACTCCTATGAGCCTACATGATTGCTTCTACATTCTTGTCAGCAACAGAACACTGGGAACCCATTCTCTTGTGTAACAGACTTTGAAGAAATTCATATATTTAGAGTGGCTTCTCTTGAGTAACTCCTCTATTTACTTTTAACACAAGCAATTCCTTCCCACGTTTTCAAAATACTCAATAAATATATAATAAAAATTCTATGTTCTTTGCTTTTTTTTTATCCCAGTGGAAAAAAATACAAAAACCTCTAAAATGATAGCGATGGCTAGGGATGGCCTGCAAGCTTATTTTTCACATTAATTACATTTAAAAATCTGGGATGTTATTTGAAAAACTATGATTCAAATAGTTTATCCCTTCCCTCACCAGGTATTTGTGAGATTGTGGGAAGATCTGATATTCAGTCCGTGTCACATTTCTCTAGTCCACGGGGCATTGAGAGGGCCACTGTGAGGATAGCCTGAGCCAGCCAGAGTAAGCTCTCAGCTGAGAAGCATCTGGGCCAGGCATGGTGCTACACACCTATCTATAATCCCAGTCCTTCAGAGGCAGAGAATCAAGAGGATGGGTGTAAGCTAGTGTCAGGCCAGTCTGAGCCGCACAGCAAGTTCTGTGGGCCAGGTATACTTTGCATGTCTACTCTATCCCCTCATAGGAAGGAAAAAAAAAAAAAAAAGAAAAGAAAAAGAAAATGCAAACATCCTCTTGGATCTTATTCCCAAATTTCCCTATGTACAAGTCTCAGCAGTGAGGCATCACTGGGAACAGAACAACTCCTTAGCACTCTTTCTCTGCCTTTTTCTTCCATGATGAAATCTGAATTCTTTATTAAAAGCAACTGCTAAAATGCCTCATTACAGCCTAGCCATCTTTGAAGTTGATTCTTAGAATTTTTTTTAATTGAAATTCAAAGGTAATTTTGGCATACCTCTGTGTTTGAATAATAGGTGTTCCAGGATGACCGCAGAGACTCTTGACCACCAATATCCCACATAAGAAAATGAGTGTTCTTCACAACTATTTCTTCAACATTGCTTCCTATGGTTGGAGAAGTATGAACTACTTCATTCATTAAGCTGTTGAAAGACACCATTGAAAATTCTTTTGTAAATCTTGAGAACCCCAAGTATGTTTTCTCTCTACATTTTAAAAAGATGTCAACCTTTCCTACTTATACCAATCATAATAATGATTGACACAAGAAAGAGAAGCTTGTAGACTTCCTGTACAAATAAAGATGTAAACATCAGACAACCCCTGAAGACTGTTTTCTGCTTTTTAATGAGAGGAACTGCAAGCCTGACACACACACAGATGAGAAGACAGTGGTGTGGGTTTGAATGTCTGTGGGCAAAATGCCAATATGACCAGTTACTGTATCAGAACCAATGTTCCACCTTGAAAGAGCAATTTCTGTATAACTGTGATATCAATACTTGCAAAAGTAGCAATAACTCAGTTCTATGCATCATTTTCCTGAATGTCTCTGTAAGCAAAGTGAGGCTTATCAACCTATAGTCTTAAGGTCACACACAAATAGAAATTTTACTTAAAATGAACGATATCTAGAATATTGATTCTCATATCACTTGTATTATCTTACCGATTGCTTAAATACTTACTTCAAAATGCATATATTTGCTGATAACATTCCATGATAACATGTATTTGAAGACACAATTTTCTCTTGAGTTTCACAGGTTATGTGTTTGACACAATGTACAAGACTACTACCAAAGATGAGAGGTTTCAGAGATATATGAGCTTTATACTGAAGGCTAAATGATGTTAAAATACATTTTGGCCGATGAATGAGAATATATTTTTTAAAAAAAGGAATGATACAGCCCTGAAATAATAACCTGTAAGGAGCTATGTGTTAGTGAGACAGTAGGAAAGTGAGCTCTTTGGCAAGCTAAAGGCTAACAATGCTGTATTTCCCCCCACTTTCTTTTGTAGTGCTAGGAGTTTAGCGCAGTGTCTTGTAGGAATTGATCTGCTGAGTTATAACCCAGCCCTAAACCAGTGGGCTTTGAATGCAAGGTGAGAAAGGGAGGGGTGAGATTTATATAACAGTATCAAGTATCAAATCCATTTTGTATACCCAGCTTAACATGTCTTTGGCACTGAAAGGATGGGAAATCCTCAAACAGTGGATTCATGAGGTGTTAACATTTACTGATGATGAGTCTTAATGTATTTCTGAGAATTTCAAGCCTCTCCCTTTTGAAAGCTACTAAAGTAGTATTTTGACCTCCATCAGTTCAGACAAGTCTGGCTCTGTTAAACAACCCCAAAGCTCTTAGGAGAGAGCAGCTTCCCAGAGACAGCACTCTATTTACGCATGGCTCCTTCAGGAAGTGTTCATTAAGGCAGCATTGTCTCATCACCTCAGACCAGGATAATCTGCATTTTATTTCAGTTTAATATTAAAGCCCATTCTTTCCTGGGAAGTCAGAAGGTGAGTACCTGGTGGAGGCTTTAACAAGCCTATGATATTTTATTTTACTTTTTTATTTAGCAAAATAAAACTGGAAAGAATGCCATCTTCCTGGGTAGTCTATGACCTCTGGTAGTGGAACCAGGATATATCCCTAGTGCATGAACAGACGAACAGACGTCCAGGGCCCATTCCCCATGGAGGGATACTCCCTTAGCCTAGAGACATGGGGGAGGGCCTAGGCCCTACCCCAAATGACTTGACAGATTTTGATGATCCCTCATGAAAGGCTTCACCCTCCCTGGGGAGTGGATGGAGGATGGGATGGGGCGGTTTGTGGGGAGCATGGGAGGATGGGAGAGAGGGGGAACTGGGATCCATATGTAAAATAAGAAAAAAATACTAAAAAAAAAAAAAAAAAAAAAGAAAGCCATCTCATTACTTATAAAAACAAAGCTTTTCAAACACTATTAAGTAGGCACGAATACTTACAACTGATAAAGAATGGTGGTCTTCCCTGCATTATCCAGCCCCACAATGATTACTTTGTGCTCTAAAAAAAAAAGAAAAAGAAAACAAGTCATGAACATGTACACTATTGCATAAGAGCTGCAGTACAGGCTTCCCGAGTGGTGATTACAACTGAGACTCATCTGGTAAGCACCCACTACTAAAGCATTACGGAAGGAAACTTTATGCAGTAAGGGCCCGCTATGAGTTAAACAAGCCACGACAGTGAGTTCAACAGAGTCCTTCTGCAAACATGTTTAGACTGGTTAGCTAGAAACAGAGACTTTGGTCATGTAGGAGTAGAGGCAGGGTCGCTCAAATAAAAACCCACCATCATGACTTAAACTGTGAATGCAAAATGTTGGCTCTACACACCTGCTCAAAGTCTGCTGTTCAAATTGGTTTTAAGTTGTTTTAACATAAGCAAATTTTCCCACCCACATGTACCAACATTTTTGCCTTTCATTTAAAAATGACATTTACTGCTGAAAACTGCAATGCTCTTTCCATTATCAGACAGATTTTTATTTTTACATTAATTGGCAGATTACTTAGTCTTCAATAGTTGTTACTGAAACATGTTTTATGTAATCATTCTAAATAGATGGTTCTGCTGACACTGTCCAACAAAAGCCTTTCCCCTCTGATGACAGGTACTAAATAACCATTTTGTTATAGGCAGTTATTAGGCCTAATTATTCTGTTAAGTGGTACCTATTTGGAAATGTTTTGAATGTATGATAGAAAATCCCCCCAAACCTATTCAGAGCACATTCAAAATTCCTCTCTCTTGGGACATAGGGGGTTCAACAAGCCCCCACCCCTAGCTGAGAAGCTATTAGTTGATGGCTCCTGTGGAGAGGGAGATTCAGTTTTCCTCAAGGGTGTGACTCCTATAGTTACCCATGCTCCAATGAATGGGCTCACACCCAACAATAAGTGAGCAGCTTGGTGGATGGGGGAGGACAGAAAGAGGGAGGGAGAGCAGAGAGCGAGGGGGAAGGGAAGGAGGAAATGAGAGGAAAAATGGTAGAAGTGGACTGGAGACCCAATGTCGGGAGGGAGTTAAGAAGATCTGGGAGGTAGATCTGGGAGGAATAAAGAGGAGTGGTTGGGGGAGGAGGAGGAGGAGGCAACTGTGAACGAAATACAAGGTATGCATGCATGCATGCATGAAAATTTCAAAGCGCAAATATACATAAAAAATTCCCCTCTAGAAGAAAATGTTCCTACAGTGCCTCGGCAGGGCAGGGAGGGATGCTCCACAAGGAAACAGGAGAGGCACTTCTGTCACTAGCTTGCTGCTTTTCTCAGTGAGCATCACTGAGAGTGAACTCTCTTGCCTTTATCACTATACCATTGTGTCTTCCACTGGCCTCTGGGGATGGGCAGCGGTGGAACCCCCAGAATGGGACTCTGGCTAAGGACTCCAGGGACATTTTCTACTCTCACACCAGATTAGAAAATAGTTTAAAGGTTGATGGTATCAGGTGTGAGCCAAGAATGTAGGTCTTCTACAATTTAAGGACCATTAAATGTGTAACAGTCAAAGAGACAATGTGGTGTGATTTGTTTAAAAGGGGGAAAAAAGTGTTTCCTCTCTGACCCATATCTTCACCCTGACAAATTTTCTCAAATTTCCACAAAGACAAATATGCCCAAGAATGACAGCACAGCTTCCCTAGAAAGCTTAGAAACATCCACAGACATCAGTGGGTGACCATATTAAATTTACAAGTTTAAGAGACATTAAATAAAGTATTTCTATCAAATACTATAAAACCTGTGTTTATGACAAGGGATTCATATCATTTTATCTCCCAGGCCTTGAACTTGTAAGATTTTTATGCAGATGTTTTAACCCCTCCCTCATATGCCCCCAAAGGAAAACCTTTGTTTGCACAAAGGCCCTGCACTTGGATTAGAGTCCCAGGCTCCTCCCCTCCATTTCCTTTGCGTCAATTCTTCTAAAACAAGCTAATTTAAAAAGACCATGAAGTCAGACCCCAGCCAATAGGGAAAAGACAGTCTTCCCACTCCTATCAGAACAAAAACTACTCGATGCATATCTGAGAGCTTGCTTTTTGGAGTGCAACCTCTTGATCATGAGCAAAGTTTTGCCTGATAAAGACACTTTAACTGGAGTGGTGGTATCTTTCTTTAAGATCCTAAACTTGCTTCTAACATAAAGCAGCAATATAACAAAACAATTGGTAGCCTGAGAAGAATGTATTAATATTTAGCACTATGGTGATATGCTCATAACTTAAGCAAAAAGAACCAGTGTAAGCTTAGCATTCAGGAGGTTCCTATGTTCAAGACCAGTCTGGCCTACAAATAAGATGCTACCTTAAAGTAAAGGAAAAAAAGAGAAACGAGACAACCTCTATGAAGCCCTGATGGGAGATATCATTCTGTAAATGTTTCTTGTATTGGTTAATTCACTGTTGGCCAATAGGAAAGCAAGATAGGTGAGCCTAGGAGACTAGGATGATTTGGGAAGTAGTAGGAGGAGATTCAAGATGTAGGACCGAGAGAGAGAGAAGAATGCCAGGCCCTCTCTCCGATAAGATAAAGCCAAGTGGAAATACTTAGATGAATAGAAATGGGTTAATATTTAAGACAGAGCTAGACAATAAGAAATTAGTAACTGGCCAACAGCATTATATCTATACAGCGTCTCAGTGTGTTATTTGGGGCTGGTGCGCTCTGGGACTAGGCCAGCCAGAAAACATGCTTGTAACAAAGTCCAATACTGGAAACACTTCACTTCAGAGCCTTGCTTCTACTGATAAGCTCTAATGAGTATCAAAATACTGTTAATACATTTTTAAGCCTTAACAGTGCCACAACTAACAAAAAGACAAAGTACAATTTGTGGACAAGTTGTGAGGACAAACTTCTCTGCCTTCTCTGCCATTCTTCTTATCAGTAGGAACTATCTGTAGTATATTACAGGACAAGTGGAAAGTGGAAAGTCTATTTTCATGTTGGCAAAAGCTACTCTGTAGAACAACAGCAAAATGATTACAACTGACTTAATTTTCTTTCTGTGGCTGTTGGCTTGAATTCCCTAGGTTCTAAAGGAATGCACCTGGACACACTCCCCAGGTTTGTTCTTAAAGAATAAGATCAAGAGCACTCTTTATCAGCACAGGAACAAACAGACTGCTTGGCACCAGACATTCTCAACCTTTTTAACAGCCCAGCTCTAGAGACCTTAGTATGACTGAAGCAGTGAGAAAAAAAGCCACTGGAACAGCAAACCTTGGTTGCCCAGAAATCCTGCTCAGGGAAGAGAACGGGTAGTAGCACCAGATGGTTCACTGTTGAAACAATTCATGTGGGTAACTGTGACTATTTTTAAACCATTTGTACTATGGTGAGTGTTGCAGAATATTTGTACTCTTTGAAGATGTGTCTTTGCCAAAGAACCTTCTAATTGGTTAAATAAATCGCTGAATGTCCAATAACTAGGCAGGAGAGGATAGGCAGGATTTCTGGGGGAGAAAGAGGAGGCATCAAGGTGCAGGGATTTGACTGGCGGACTAGGAGAAAGCTGGACATGCCATACTGAGGAAAGGTAAAAGCCACGTGATAGAATGCAGATTAATAAAAACAGGTTCACTTAAGAGCTAGTTGAGAAAAAGCCTAAGCTAAGGCCAAGCTTTCCTAATAATAAATAAGTCTCCATGAGGGGGTGGCGATCCAAAGATAGTCTGACAAGAAAGCTTACTACAGGTGAGGCTCATAAATAATGCATCATTTTTAAAGGTTGGTCTCAGAGTGAACCAAAGAAAAGATACTTTGGTGGTGGACAGGGTATTGACTTCATGTTCAAACACTAGGGTCTTATCCTTCAGATCTTTTTCTCTTCACTTTATAGAGAACTCTGGAAGTTATAACAAAGCACACAATTTCAGCTTTCTTAGAGGATTGTCCTCTGTAAAAGTATGAAGTAATGCGGTTTAGTTTAGATCTTAGCTCTGAAAACATATCAATACAATCTATACAGGAAGAATGAAGGCAGGCTCAAAGGCCAGCTAGTAAAGGCCAAGTTCAAAAAGGCCGTTTACCCTGTTATGTAACTGCATCTCTCTCGCCAGCTGCCTTTGTTTAAGAGCTACCTGGGTTTGTCAATGGCAAAATAATGCAACCCTCATTAGTGAAGTTTTTAATCAGTGAGCAGTGAGAAAAAAGCAGAAAAGGGTGAGTGTATGTGTATACAGAATCTACTTCTTCTAAGGAAAAACAAAAGCAACAGAACAAAACAAACAAACCCTGAATGTACTGTCCCTATGTAATGCTTCAATTAATAAGGTGCAAGGCCTTTTAAAGGTGCTCGTGCCAGAGTGTTCTGTTTCCAGTGGATACACAGGCTGCAGAGCACACAGTACTATGTGATGTCTGAGGGACCCCAGTCTCAAAAATATGACAACACTTGTTCTATACTGTTGTCATTTGGTTGCCCATAATCCATAGGCCACACCCATACAACTCATGTGTAGGAAACAAAAACAACTGACCTGTGTCAGAAACACTTCCTATGATGTCGCTTAAGTATTAATAATTTCACTCATTTGTGTCACAGTAAACTAAAGTAAATGTCAAAAGGTATTTATAAATATGTACTATCTGCATTATTCAGCAGTAACTGTTAGCATCTGTTGACCCGTGAGGTTAGAAAGGGAGGAAAACAACAAACAAACAAACAAAAACAAGGTAGTATTGATTGCAAAGTAGAAGGAATCTATCCCCAAATATCCCCAAAGTCAAAATTGCTGACAATATGATGGAGCATTAATGTCATTTAATGTAATGTAAAGTCATTTTGACCTCAGTGTAGGGAGTACAGATTTCTATTTCACTAGACTTTAGACAACTCAAATTGTACTGGGATATTTAAAATCCCACCTGATCCTCAAGATACAGAGAGGAAAGTTAATGTTCTTCTAAGTCCTTAAGCCACTTTCTCAGGAAAACTAAATATTCAACTCACTGTCTCAGCCTAAACTGGTTATTTAGAACAGGTTTTGAAATATCAGATGGACCATTTAGCCATTTTATGACGAATTATTAAATTCAACTTGCTGTCACTGAGCACAAGGCAGGAATACTCATGACGGAGGCCCCACACGGAAATGTGCATCCTCTGTAGAAAGCTGGGAAGAGTGGCAGCACTGGGGGCTGAGGCTAGTCTGGGCTAGCCCACAGTAAGGCACGGCCCCACATGAGAACAAACAAGAAAACTAAAAGAAAAACAAATTGTTAACAGTCATGGTTTAGGGTTAGGGTCATGTTTGAAGATAAGCACAGGTAGAAAAATGGTGAACAGGAAATTAAAGGAGAAATTTCAAAAACAAAAAGCAAGAAAAGTTAAAAGTTTTCTCCTGAATTTTCTTTACTTTTTCTTAACATGAACAAAACTGTTTATAGTTTTGGCCCAGAGCCCTACATGTTACTGAAAAAAGTACTATATAGTGACATGATTTTAAAAATTGTGAGATAACATGCAAATTTAACACATTAAAATTCCATAGTGTTAAAACATTATAAAATGGTAAACTTTTTAATGTATATGAGAAATTTCACAACTTACAGACTGCTTCCTTCTAAGTATAAATGTCTGTATCAATACCATGACTACAGGAAGTTTTATATAAATTAAGTATATAAACCATCACATAACCAAGTTAATTAAAATATCAGGTGTGAAGCAGCACATGTGCGGCAGCCCTACCACAAAATATGCCTGAATTACTGCAAAAGCTTTCACTTCCCTGTCTAGTTCTCCAGGCTCTCCCAATACAACTCAATGCATCTATTCAATGTATCAAGTCCATCTCATGATTCAACAGTTAGAGTCAATGTATCTTGTCCATCTGATGATTCAATACTTACCTCAACAGTCCTGAAGGTAAACACTTGTAAAAAAAAAAAAAAAAAATCCTATCAGTACAAAACACCATTAAGACAAAGTAACAGTATAGTAAGAGCCGAATCCCAACTTTCAGCTAAGGAAAAAAAGGTTAATCAATAAAAAAGTAAACTCCTAAGTGGTTTTTCTTTTTTCCTTTTAAAGACAAAGTCTCCTTCTGTAGCTCTTGCTAGCCTCGAACTAAGTAGGCTAACCTGGCCTCAAACTCAGAGGTTTGTCTGCCTCTCTCTGCCTCTGAGTACTGAGATGAAGCTGCATGCCACTATGTTTAATGCATATTTTATAAATGAATAGTCATAATTATCCTGTCACAAAATGGCATTATTTCTAATTTTACTGATGTGGAAATTAGGTGTATTGGTTGTTTTGTGTGTCTACTTGACATATTCTAGAGTCATCAGAGGGCAGCCTTAGTTAAGAAAATGCCTCCATGAGATCTAGTTGCAAAGCATTTTCTCAATAGGTGATTACTGCAGGAGGGCCCAGCCCACAGTGGGTGGTGCTCTCCCTGGGCAGGTGGTTCTATGCTCTATAAGAAAGCAGGCTGAGAAATCTATGTGAACCTAACCACTAAGCAACACTCCTCCATGGCCCCTACATCAGCTCCTGCCTCCAGGATCCTGCCCTATTTGAGTTCTGTTCTTCCTTCAGTGATAAACAGCAATGTGGAAGTCAAATAAATAAATCCCCCTCTTCCCCAACTTGCTTTTTGGTCAGTGTTTGTCCAAACTAAGATACTAGGCCTCAGGCTACATAGCCTACCCAACACCACACTACTGGAAGGAAAGATGATTTTAACTGGCATTTGAATCCAGGGACAGGGCTTTATATAATGTACTGTCTTGCTGGTTATCTTTGAATTCTACATATCAGAAGCAGTATGGAGACAAATAAAAGTTTACATTTTTTAAAAACTTCCTTCATACACCAAATGCTTAAAATGAGTATAGGATCTCTATGAACGTTAAAAAGTTTGTCATCAAGAAGGTGAGTGTCTGCGGAAAAAGATAATCATGTTGTACATCTTAACTTCTCCTTGACTCAGCTGTATAAAAGCATATTTATTAATAATAAACTGTAAGTCTGAGTATGATGCTTTCCCAGTATGATGCTTCCTCACTTTAGCCAAGATGTGAGTCCTAACTCTACTTTAACTGTACAAAATAGTTCATCAGATAACAAGTTCAACAAGCTTCTAGTAAACAAAACGAACAAACAAACAAAACCCTAAATACAGGCAGAGCATCATCAAAGACTAAGCAGGTCCTCCAAAGAACTAAATGCAGGCAGAGCATCATCAAAGACTTAAGTAGCTCCTCCTAAGAACTAAATACAGCCAGAGCACAGCATCAAAGACTGAGCAGGTCCTTCAAAGAACTAAGTACAGACAGAGCATCATCAAAAATTGAGCAGGTCCTCCAAAGAACTAAATGCAGGCAGAGCATCATCAAAGACTGAGTAGGTCCTCCACAGTAACTAACTGCTACTACTGAAGTGTCAGAGGAGATAATGGACATGTCCTTTTTCAAAAAACTGAACAAAAGTATTGGTAAGACTTAAGGCTTGAAGGCTCTGTTCTGGAAGGCTGATGTTCAAGGGCACAAGTGTCTAATCCAGGTGTTTTTAGATTGTTCTGGGAAGTACTACAGTTGAAAAACAATTTACACCTTGACCCAGAACCCTACCTTTGATACCGGAGATGGAGTCTGAATGTTTGTATCTTAGAAAGTTCATGAATCCATAATGATTCATTCAACTGAGAAAATATGGAACTATAAACTGAAAGAGTAAATTAGGTGGGTACAAAATTGTGAAAAGTAATCCAAATTTGAGAAGATGACTAAATTTCAAAAGGAAAAATGTCAAAGTAAAAGTAGGCTCAAAAAGCTAATTTGGTATTAAGCAAAAAAATATGAAGGAAAACCATGAAAGCAACAAGAAAGGAAGGAAGGAAGGAAGGAAGGAAGGAAGGAAGGAAGGAAGGAAGGAAGGAAGAAAGGAAGGAAGGAAAAACCAGGATACAAAGAGAAGGAAGACAGGAATGTCACCTGATGTCTCACCAGGAAGAAAAATATAGCAACTGTAGTCCACAGACCATAAGAAAAAAAAAAAAAAAAAAAAAAAAAAAACACTGACAAAATGTTTTCTGCAAACATATACTTTACAAATATAAACAACATGAAGACATTTTAGGAAAGAGACTGTCATCAATATAAATATGAAATAACTTTCTCCCTCTGTTAAAACTTTATAGTACATAGGAATTGAACTGCTTAGCAAAAACTATGCCACCATATTTGAGGTTTATTAAATATGCAGCTATAACAGGAATGACAATCCAGCAGCATAAAGACAAGTGGTGGATGCAATTGAGCTGCAAGTGTGCATTCTATAGTAAACGTGGCATTTGCTTTCTTAGTTGACAGCACAAAGAAACTATGCTGCATCCTCTAAGAGGGTGTCATAAAAAAAACGGAAAAAGGAAGAGCTAAAAAGTCAGTAAAGAAAGAAACTCTTTTACAAAAAGTCACTTAACACTAAAAGTGGAAAAAACAGAGCAACAAACAGCAGAAGCCAAGCAAAGGAAACACGTCAATGAAGTGGCAGACTGTATCACACACACAAACAAGTGATGCATCAGTCAGTTCCACCAAGCATTCCAGGCAATTTAACAGGGCAAGTTTCACAATGAGCTCCAAGACACAGCAATGTGCTCTTATGTAAGAGATACATATGAAAACGAAAAAGATCTGAACAAGACTGAGGCAACCTTAACTGCAGGAACATTCACAAAACAGTATACACGTGTGAAATACAAATTTCCTTTCCAAAGGTAAATAGTACAAGAACCCAAAATGACAGAAGTGTCATTGGTTATTGGTCTCAATAAATATGAAACAAACTAGAAATATTGAGGGTTTTTTGTTTGTTTTTTTACTACATTAGAAAAAAAGATTAAACTATCAAAAAAATAAGATCCCAAAATCAAAACTAAAATTGTATGCAAACTAGGCAACAAACATCAATAATCCAGTCAAAAAAAGAAATCACACAAAAATGCAAAATACTTCCAGTTGAATAAATGAAACATACAACTCTTATAGCATTAAAATAAGTGGTTCAATCAATAATAACCAAAAGGGACATTTTCAATTCTGAAATATATATATGTATATACACACATACATACATACATACATACATACATACATACATACATACATCTATCTCCATCCTTAAGGATTTGGTAATAAAAGACAAACCCGAAATAGGTAGAAAGAAGGAAATAAATAGCAGTAGTTTAAGTTAGAAAACTTTTTCTTTTTTTTTCTATTAAAAGATTAAGCAAAGTTCAAGTACTCTAATGTATTTCAAATCTCATCATGTTATAAGGCCATAACCGAGATTATGGAAATGGCCTAAAGATCAATAATGCAATAGAAACAAAACACACAGAGATAAGGCTCACTTTTTTTTAAATGACAATCTGAGTTTCTACAAGCGCTCCAAAGGAATTCACTTGGAGTACAATTTCTTCAGAAAATCACATGGAAGAAGCAGATGTCCACGTGAAAATATAGAAACTCCACCCCTACTCACATCACAGCATAAAATAAACTGAATTCTATTACACACATGAACAGAACAGCTCACATTTCTGGAGGAAAGGAAGCAGTATCTTGAAGTTACCAAAAGCAAAGACCCATTACAAATACTTTGAGAGAGCTGGTTTGATGACACAAAGTTTACAAGTTTTTTCAATGGGTAAAGAATCTAAACTGTCTACAAATGGCAAGTAAGGACATGAAAATTGGCACAGCCAACACTCAACCAGAATGACTAACATTAAAGGCTGACACCATTAATAGCTGGTAAGGACATGGACCACTGCTGCCAAGAGTATGAAGAAAATGGAGCAACTAAAAACTGAAAGCTGTTTATCTGTTCTATGACTTAGAAACTGCTATTTTACACACGGACTCGAAGAGAAATAGAAATGGCTATGGAAGTTCTCACAAGGGTAGAGGAGTGGCTCTGAGGGCAGCATTACTTAGCCCTTTTGAGGCCCTGAGCTCTTATGCCCAGGACTACAGGACTGTCTTTCAACCCACCATGATATAAAGAAGAGGCATAAGACAATTAAGGAGAACACTTTCAATGTGAAGAGCTGTTAAAAAAACAAAAACAAAAACAAAAAAAAAAAACACTACAAAGAAACAGAAAATAGTATAATGTCAAAGAGTGACAACAGCCTTCATAAAAATATGCCACCAGAACAGTGAGGACATATTTGCGAAACCAAAATAGTCAACAGAAGATTGGAAGATAAAGGAAACCTAAGACTAGAACCCTGTTCCCAACAAGAAAATGTTCATGTGCATTTTTGGCAGTCATGTTAGAATATACTGGCAATAGAAAGTCCAGGAAAACAAAGGAATAAACCCTAAAAATCTCAATCAATCGCAAAATGAATCAATTTCCTAGTACCAAAAAAGGCGCATCTTTAAATTGAAAGAGTCTTGAGAACCCACTGAAATGAATGGGAAAAACCAAAAAAACAAACAAACAAAAACAAAAACAGACATACCTGGAATTACATCTCTTTGAAACTTAACATACCAGAGATAGAGAAAATTAATAAAAAACAAAAAACAAACAAAAAAATATTAGATATAGAAAAATAAATCAAAGTGTGGAAGCTGGAGGTCAAGGCAATGTCTTCAAAATTCTAAAAGAAATGTTTTCCAATTCATAGCTAAACCAGTTATAAGTCAAAAGTAAAGTGATACATACCCAGGCATCCAAAACTGAAAAGCAATTACAATTTATAGATGCCCTTTTAGAGGGATGGGTTGGGCAGGAACAGAGTTTCTGTCTTTCCACAACCCTGGCTGTCCCTGAAAGAGATACCTAGATCAGACTGGCCTGGAACTTGAACTGAAACAGATCTGCCTGTCTCTGCCTCCCAAATGCTAGAGTTATGTGTGCTGCCATTCACAGCTCTATAGATACCTATGTGACATCTTTTAAACAATTGTGTATGTAGTTTTCTTTTGATAGCCTTGGCTGTCCTGGAACTCACTATGTAGACCAGGGTGGGCTTGAATTCTCACAGATGTGGCTAACTCTGCCTCCCAAGTGCTAGGATTAAAGGTGTGCTCCACCATGCTCATTGAAAGCTTTTAATCCCAACACCTGGGAGGCAGAGGCAGGTGGATCTCTGAGTTCAAGGCCAGTCTGATCTACAGAGCTAGTTAGATCCAGGGCAGCTAGAGCTGTTCCACAGACAAACTCTGTCTTGGAAAACAATTAAGAACATGTAGAAAATCCCTAATACGGCAACAATGAAAAACCCAGAACAGCTATGCACTGGGGATGTCAAAGGGAAGCCAAAGCATCTGAGTGCAAAACAGGCAAAGTGTAAGAGCCCACTGAGCTATACACACAGCAGAGTATCTCCGCCAAGGAAAGGAAAACTAAGACGCTGGTGTGATTTTACTCTAGTAACAAACTGAAGGAAAAGCAGTAAGACAATTAGAGGAAACTATAGCTCAGTATAACCAAATTTTATCATCATCAACTCAAGGTGGGATGAGGACAGAAAATAGGCATAAAAGTGCCTTTTCCTCCTCTAAAAGGAAAGGGTAAATGATCATGGCGAAACTTCCCATCTAGACACATTATTCAAAATAAATACAACACTGAAAAGCAATGTTGACTGACTCATACATTAAGACTTCAGTATTGTTTTACTTAAAATATGTCGATGTTACTACTACAAAAAATTTTATGCACAGTGAAATGAAACCAAAAGCTACCACCCAAAATAAGTATATTTTGCCAGGTACTATGAGTAAAACAGTGAGTAAGAAAAAGATCATGCCTCAAGGAGATTATTTCTACTAAGTGAACAAACAACAAAGAAATTTATAATACAATTACAAAGAGTGATAAACATTACCCCCAAACCGGTAATTACACTCAGGTAACGCTAGGCAAAAGTGGACAGCTTCTGGTAAATCTGTCAAGGAATGACTCTAACTAGTGAGTCCTGATCAGAAATACGAATAAAACCAAGGGCTGGACTTTTCAAAAGTAGGATTCAAATATGATCTAGGAGACCGGGAACAGATTTTGTTTGATGTGTAGGGAATCAGTGGAAGTCTAGAATTAAGAGCAGAATTAGCCCAAAGAGAACTGCCAGAAGAAAACAATACTTATCCACAGCTGACATCTCCCAGGCGAACAACTTCAAAACTTTAAGAGAGCTTAAACACACACACACCACCACCACCACCACCACCACCACCACCACCACCACCACCACCACCACCACCACTTTATAAGAACACATGAACAACCACATGCGATTTCCTCCAATAATTTATCAGCCTTCTATTACAGAATGAAAAAATACAAAGTCCCATTAGACAATGCACAGTTTAGTAAACTTGTCCCCAGGAAAGATATCTCACATGAAAGGATGCTTGGAACTCCATAAGAAACCACAAAAACAAAGATAAGAGCAGGAAAGATAAGGAACAGAAGTCTGGTTGCTGTCAGTTCTTTCATACTGGCTGCACCTTACAAACATCTTGCCCCTGATGTCCATGCAGCCCCATTGTAACCTAACTGCTAGAGTGAAGACTTGGACATATTATTCGCATATTCCACTCTAACTGGGCACCACTAAATAAGAAGTGTACAACAGTATAAAGGGGAAATGCCAACAGTGGTAACTCTATACAGAAAACAAAACTTCCTGACCAATACATGAATCTGATTCCATTATTCTACATCAGGGAAAACACCTAAGGACCAAACTATTTATCCCCATTGCTTTGCGTATTCAGTGTACTGTCTGGGTCAGCATGTAAGAACCTCGGTGATATAGTTCCCTGACTACTGCTCCCATCTCATCAAATGAAACTATGACTGTACAGTCTAACTAAACAATGCTGTTTCTTTAGGTGTATTCAACTTACTTTTTTCACACATTAGTCCAACTGCCTTCATCAACATGCCCAGTCTACTCAGCCTGCCTTGCATTTATCCCAAACTCTCATTCATCATAAAGTTCAGGTAACCCAGACCCTGAACTGCTTGAGGGAACCACTTGGGGATGATCACGTGCTTCCCTGGCACCACCACTCCACAGTGAGAAACAAAGCAACTTCCTACACTAACGCTTGAGCCCTCTGGGAGCACAGAGTAGTATCCTGTTTGTTCTTAATCTCTGTAGCTACTGTGTCTAATTTGGAGGGCTGGTTTACTGACTAAGAAAGTAATCATGAATGAGAATAAAATGACACAGTCGTGAGCTCCACAATTTCAGCAGGAAGTCCAAAGAAATTTTAAGCAGTAAGGGGGCTATGGAAGCTCAAGCAATTATGTGAAGATGGGCATGGACCACATAAAGGCTTCATCATCTTCAATGGTTGCTCTTTTCACTCTCCCTGCCCCTTTCTAGTCTGGTTATGGAATCCTCTAATGAACAGAGATAAAGAACACCGATAACCAGACTATAAAAGGGGAAGCAACACTGATAATTTTTATTGCTTAAGCCCGGGTGTGTGTTATACCATGTGTAATTTATGTGTATTTACACAAATTTAATTGTGTAATCAATATATAATTATGTGCTGAAATATTCCTTGACATGGTACATTTACAAGCATTAGAAAATGTTAAGTTGCTAAAAAAAAAAAAAAAAACCCAATGTATTGCATTTATAGGTAACACCTCGGAGAGCTGAGCTCTGAACACTTGGAAGTCATTTAAAAATGGTATTTATCCGTGGCACTTGAATACATACACACACGTGTTAGTGTGTTTGTGTGTATTTATACTCATAAGCTTGAAAAAGTTTGTTTTTTAAATCAAACCACAGGACAAGTGAACTAAATCCATTTACATGTATTGCGCTGTTTAAATCCACAAATCAGATAAGCATCTTAATGGTAAGGTGTTCATAAAAACAAAACTAGTTTATAAATCACGTCCTACAAAGTGAAACAAATGGAGAAAAAAAAAAAAACCCACCAAAAAACAAACAAACAAAAAAACTGGTCTTAATTCTCCGAAACCATTTTGTTACATGAGTGCTCAAGACTTTTATCACTGGGCCCCATTTCTGTCCAGTAGTAACTCTTATCAAGACATCATAACTCATTCTAAATCGAAACAGGTTTTACAACTTCTAGGTGTTTCCTGACCTGTTTTAGAATAATTACGGCCACGTAACATCTTACACATAACCGAAAGCATTTAGTTTTGTTTTGTTTTTTTTTTTTTTTCTTCAACGCCTACGGGGGAAGGGGGGGTGGGGAAGCTGTGCCTGGGTGTGAAAATTTCAGAAACCTATCTATACACCTGAATACTCATTCCCGAGTCTCAACGAACAGAAATCAGAGCCAAGCCAGATAACGTGAAGGTGCACCTGCTTAGACAAGAGGAAAGTCAACAGTGCAAAGCTAGTGTTTGATGTGAAAGAAAAAAGAAAGTTTTGGGTTCTTGTGGAGACACTTTTCTACGGGTAATCCAGACCTAAGGTTGCTTCACTGACACGGAAAAGGCCCGCAAACAGAATGCAGGCATCTGTTTCCACCTTGCTTGGCTAAAATCGGCACACGCATGGGATTCCCGGCCACCAGGTGCCCCCCTGCCCGGGCTCCCAGTCCCCATCCGAGTTCTACCCTGAGCCGGGTCCAGATCTCAATCTGGACTAGCCGGCGCCGCGGCCACCAACCCGCCGGCCTCACCTTGGTTACAGAAAAGGCTCCACAATTTAGCGAAGATCAGCCCCATCATGAGCCCCGGGCAGGACAGGCTCCCTGGGCAGCGCTGGGCGGCAAGTGCCGCGGCGCCCGCGGTGGAGCCGAGCCGAAGCCGACACGGAGCCGCGGAGCCTCAGAGTCCCGCGAAGCTTCGGTCTTCCGCGGAGCAGGGAACCGCCGCAGACGCCTTTGTTCGCGGCGCGCTGAGCCCAGCCCCGACCCGTAGTCGCTCGGTCTGCGCCCACCTACCCAGCACAGCCTTAACCGGCCGAGAGCCCCGCCCCCGCCCCGCCTCCCCACCTCAGCCCGGGACCACCCATCGCCGGAAGATCGACACGTGACGTCGGCGCGCTGACGTCAGCTGGCGCTCGGACGTGGCGGGGCCTCCCCGTGCACTTCCGGTGTGCGGGCCGTGGGCCGGTTGGCGTCAGCGCAGGCGGGGGTGGCGGAGCTGGGGATTTCCGCGGCGCGCGCTCCCTCTCCTGTCCCTGGGAAGAAACGCGGTTTCGGCTCGCGAGCCGCAGCGCCTCCGCGGAAACCCCGCAGAAGCTCAGTTTACGCGGTCCTCTGGCCGCGCGGGCAGAAGTGGTGATTCATTCCTGTTCCCCGCGGGCCGGCGGCCTTAGCATTCTAGCGTGATTCTTAATTCTTAATAGAACTGATGGGGACAGGCGCGCTGGAACGCCGGTAGCTAGGATTCAGTTAAGTTTCTACAGACATTCAGCGACTAGTTTGGCCGATAGCGGTCGTTGATTTCCGAACCCTTACTAGTTGAAAATGCAAGTCACATAGGCCAGAATAGTCCTTGAGGCCGGCCACCCCACATAACGACAGAATAAGAGTTTTTAAGACTGGTATAACAAAATAACTTAACCATGACCTCTCCTAAATAAAACCAGTGTGGCTTAAGATGCCTTACCGGTGTTGCGCTTCAAAGACAAGGGAAGACTTCTGTGCAAGATCATTCTCGCCAACTTAATGATATTAAACTCTAGCTTCAGTCTCATATGGAGGGAAAGATGCACTGATCATTCAGCTTTCAAACATAACTTCAATCACCATTTCGTAGGACTATGAATATAAACGAGTTTGTAGTTGTGTAAACAGGTTTAAAGAGTCATCTACTGGTTTCAGTATTTAAAAAGCCGACTCTCTAAGTTCTCTAACACCCCTTTCAGGTGAGAATTTAGAAATTTAAAATTTGTCCTAACAGGAAGGAAAAGAAACCTACTCCAACTAAAACAAATGATCGATGATGCTGACAAATATAGTCGAATATTGTTGGAACAAATATAATGCTGATGCATGTAGTGATGTTAGAAAAATGATACAAGTTTATGCTGTGTACTTGTATTGGCTATATATGATATATATATATATATATATATATATATATATATATATTAAATTGGAATAGGAATGTTCACGAATTTAATGAAACTAGAAAATTCTGAGAATATACTTTTTAAATGTTGCTCATACAAACTAAATACTTTTTCTATAAATATTCCTTTAAAGCTTTGTTTACACTAATTTCATGTTACCTTTGGTATAGAGTAGGTAACATTGTTCTATAGAATGTGCCATTTGAAAATGAATATAGTTTCATTCTTGAGATGAGAATAACTGCATGAAAATATTAGCATAAAAGTCTATTGTGTTATGTGTTGATTGGAAATGACAGCTTTCAGTAAAATAGAATCCCAGTAAAAACTGTACAACAAAACATTTAAAAAGTTTTAAGTGTTAAATTAACACAAAATGAAATTTCAAGGAATTAAAATATTATCTCACAGAGCTTAAAAAAGCAAACTTTTGCAGATTTTTTTTAGGAGGAACAATTATAAACTGACCAGATGATACTTGGAAAAACTTGATGTCTTTGGCATTGAATTCAACTTATTAATCAGTTCAGTTAGATCAGTTTGTACAGAGCTTTTAAAAACCATTCAAGGAACTGTGTGTTCTGCCAGCTAAGGAGGAAACCACTCTTCAAAAAACTCTTTAACCTTTCTCATGTCAATTGGGATTTTAGTCCAGTTGGTGCATTGCCAGATGGGTTGGATTGATTGCCCATCAGGAAGTTTTTTTCCGCCATATGGTCAAAGAAATCAATATATTTCTGTTCAGTAAATATCTGTCAGGCAGATTTAGCTTCTGTAGGTGATTGATTGATACAAACAATTTACTATGTCATTCCTCAAAGTAGGAATGAACATATTGATAAATTTCTGATGAAGCTATCTTTTACAGTTACAAAGAGATTACATAATCTCCTGAATTTCAAAATATTTACTAGGCCAAAATATCTTTAACTCTATGACTCTGGTAATAAGTTATACATGGGACATAACATCTCTCCTCTGTTCTACAGGGATCACCATAGTCAACCTTCTCATTTTGTAAATGTTCCTTCTAACAGGTACTTGGAAACCTTCATCTTGTGCAGTGTTATCATCTAGGGGCATGCTTACTCTCTTTTCTGGCTCAATAGAAGCCAAGGTAGTTTGTAAAATATGATTTTTGGGAAGATTTTGAAGCTCAATGATTTTGTGAAATGTTCTAGTCCTCTCCTCTTTAGAAACAGCTGTACCCTGCCCCTTGTTACAATCCTGTGGCTGAGGGTGGGACCTGTTACATGCATTTATATAACCTCTCATTAAATCCCTGAAATCTACACTCACTCCTCCCTTGCACAGATTTCTAGTTAACCCCTGATATGTCAGAATTTAGTTTCCTTCAGTTCCTCCCTGATGAGTGAAGACTGGCAGCCATTTCTTCAACAAGGGTGATCATACCATCTAACACTGAGAAAAGGTTGGCCTTTTCCAACACTCTTTAAATTAAATCAGGTTTTCTAATGTGTAGTCCATAGTAAAACTATAAAGCCTGAAATACTGTCTCCATTTAATAGATGAGAAAAATAAGGCGTAAGAACTTTTACTAATTTGCCCAGTGTTGCAAGAACTGTCTCTTGCACCATAGCAGTCTAGATCAATAGTGAAATTCTTAACAATTAGGAGATATGGCTCACTCAACAACCTGATAAACCCGATACTCTACAGTTAAAGGCATTTTATTTTTAGAAACTTTATTGTTTGTTTCTTTCTCAAGTGGCAAGGACACATTCAGGACTCTACAGCAGGGATTTAGGCTTTGTAGTAGATAGACTGGTGGATATTCAGAGAGGTCTGGCTTGTAGCGAGTTGTGGTGCTAATCCTCAACGTTTCATAATCACAGAAAGAGAAATGAGGAGGTAAGATGTAGACTATAATTTATAGAACTAGAGGCAAACAAATCCAAAAGCGAGTGTGCATAATCCTGGAAGCATTTTAAACTAAATTATCTTCATTCTTTGGCTTTCCGTAAATACTGTAGGTCCTAATTTGTAGTTTCTCAGATGATACCAACTGTATTGACTGTATTTAAAAAGCGGACACACTGTATTGACAAGATTAGATTTGTGCCTAAAAGGATGTATGTAGATATCATGTTACCTTTATAGAGCATTTAGGAAGAGCTAGGTATTGTGGTTGAGGCAGGAAGATTGTGAATCAAGAACACCATGGACTACATAGGGAGGGTCTGTCTCAAAAATAAACAGATGGAGCTAAGGAGAAATCACTGTTAGTAAAGCACTTGCCATAGAAGCACAAGGACCTGATTTTAGATGCCCAGCACTTGGGTTTAAAAAAAAAAAAAGTTGGGCTGTAAACATATTTTTGTTTGGGCTGCCAGCTCACAAATAAGGACCTGATGACTTAATTATGAAAGCTTAGACTTGTTTTTAAGCTTAGCTTAGGCTTGTTTTTAACTTAATTAATCCACTTCTATTAATCTACATTCTGTTATTTACCATCCATCCTGCTTTGTCTGTGACATCCCTTCTCTCACCTAGATTCTTCCTCCTACTTTCTCTCTCTGCTTATATCTCCTGCCTAGCTATTGACCATTCAGCTTTTTTATTAACACTAATCACAGCTCATATACCTTCATACAGTGTGCAAATATCCTACAACACTGGGCCAGAAGTATTTGCCTGGAATTCCAGCTCTGGGAATGCAAAGACATGACATGCAGATCCCTGAAGATTGCTGACTTGTCAGTCCATCTAAAGTGGGGAGCAATTGTGACTGCTACATTGATCTCTTGCTTTCACATGCATGTGCACACGTATGTCCTTGCACCTGCACACACACACACACACACACACACACACACACACACACACACACACACCACGTTAATGCTCATCCACATAAATCCACGAGAAAAGCAATGAAAGAAAAAGGAATAAGTTACCTTTACCGCAGAAGTCTAGAAACCAGAATTAAGATTCTGTCCCCAGATCAATCTGAAATAACATCCTCAGAGATGAATGAGGCTAGTTGCTGTAGAAAAAAAAAAGTAAAATGTGGTTATGATAAAATATAAAATGTGAAAACTAGATAAAAATTGGTTA
Organism: Cricetiscus sungorus; assembly: GCA_030556225.1. Taxonomy (NCBI): domain Eukaryota; kingdom Metazoa; phylum Chordata; class Mammalia; order Rodentia; family Cricetidae; genus Cricetiscus; species Cricetiscus sungorus. Next base: position 11,996,951 of record JANBXA010000103.1, read on the forward strand.
CACTTTTTTGCATGGAGAATGAAGGAGCTATTTGAAATCAGTGTTTCTCTACCATTTAAGATTGTCACCCCTGTCAGTAGGCATTCTAGAACCTCTCCTACTTCTTGTGACTCCTCCTTATAAAATTAAATAAGAATTAAACGTTTTTATATGAAAGTCAACTTTGGATAAACAAGCTTAAAATGCTGACATAGCTGAGATTTTTCTCCCATCAGATCCTGCTTGGGGGCCATACTATCCCATTAAAGAATGAATACCCCAGTGACTTCTGCATGGCTGTTTTCCTATAGGAATCTTCCTTAGCTTAGACAGTACATGCTCACTCTATCAACTGCAGATTTATGACATGTTTTCTTGGTTCTATTTGTAAACCACTAACATACCTATTCATCCACATAACTGCCATTACAATTCTATCTAGCCAAGATTAAAATAGAATTCTGGTCATGACTCAAGGGTTCAGAAGTAGTGAACTACTTTGTTATATCAAATATATGTTTAACAGCAATTTCCTTCCAACTTCATAAAGGTGTAGGTGTTCAATTAGTCATTCAGGGAGAGACATTTATATGTCAAACAAAGAGTACACGGTGTGGAAATGGAATTTATCCCTTGTGGAGTCTTTATTCAAGTACAAAATTTCTTTAATTCTTAAAGATTTCTACTGCAGCTAGTATCAAAATTTCTATGTATGGTTGGCTAGTCCTCTGACTCTTAGCCAAAACAAGATGCCTCTTACCTGTTCTACCTGCCAGATCACAGCAGAACAGGCCACCCTTCCAGTCTGGACAATGTCTGTTGAGACTAATAGAATGGCTGGTGATGACAAGGATAGAGCACACATAGATGCATAGCCTTTCTGAGAGTTTAATTCATCTGTGCCTCACATTGCTGTCTGAGCCTGGGTCACCTCTACTGCTTATAGAGTTTATATGCATAGCTCTCTGAAACTAGTTTTACATCAATTTATTTTTCCAAGCTTGACTTCTCAAGTTTTTCTTTGGCCACTTCACTCTCTTTTATTTGGGATAAATAGATGTTATGTCTTCTCAGGAAAGTCATGCAACATTTTCAAAACCTGTGTCTCAGACATTTTCTTTACTGATTTCAGATGATTAGATCAGGAAAGAACCCCATGCATTAATTGAAGATGCATGATATTGCAGAAAGACTAGGTATTGGTTTTTTGAAAACAATTTACTGGTCCTGAGGCTAAAAAAGAAAAAAACAAAACAAAACAAAATACCAAGATCATGGAAAGTTATTTCAGCCCCTGAAGCCTTGGTTTACTCATTGAAAAACTGTTGTAACTATTTTTGCTAAACTGTAGCAGAGTGCCATTGTCACAATATTTTCACCTAGTAAAGAGCTGGCATGCCAGAGATACATTTTTTTTAAAAGCCAATGTGAAAAAGTAAAAGATTTAAGACCCCCCCAATCTCAACAACCCTTTGTTCCACAGTTATCTATGACTGTCCCCAAACAACAAAAAGCACAAAACAATACAAACCAAGTCCACACAGCAGCAGAAACGGAACTGTTCATCATGTTGACTTTGTTTACTTATTTTTAACTATTTTTCACTTCGTTACGATTGGGAAAGTCACATCAGGGCTCTCCCAAACACTAACGTACATTAACCATGACTAATCGTAAACACCATTAGGGCTTTTAGCTTTTACCTGAGTACTCATGGGTATTAGCACATTAAAAAATACGGGTATTTGGGATGGAGAGATGGCATGACAATAAAGAGCACTTGTTCCTGCTGAGGACCCTGGTTCCATTGCCATTGCCAACACCCATATGATGGTTCACAATCATTATAACTTCAGTTCCAGGGGATTCAACAGGCAAGCACGTGGTGCAAGTACATACATACATTCATACTCATGACATGAATACGTCTTTCTTTAAAATAGAGTTATGTTGATTCATAGCTGATGTCAGAATCGTGTGTCCCAGGGAGAGAGATAATTTCATGAAATCCAAGACCAAATAAATTGTGGCCTTTACCGCCACTTACACAGGGAACACTAACTGATGACTCCCCTGATTCAAATTAGCTAGGTGCTCTGCTCAATCCTGGTCCAATCAGAGGCCTGAAGTCCCTGGGTGAACCAGGAAAACAGCGTTCCTCGCAGGAAGAAGCACCACCCTCAGAGATCAGAACTCGAGGTGATTGGCGGGTGCAGATTTGGCGTGCTCAGCAGGGAAAGCTGCCAGAACCGGAAGTGACGAAACTAGGAAGCGACTTAATGCTCCGGGGTTGGGGGCGCGGTTTTGGAAAATAGTGTGTTGGAGCGGAATTCCTGGCTAGCCACTTTTCCGATCTGCGTCTAGGTACATTTTTTTTTTTTTTTTTTTTTTTTTTGGTTCGTTCGTTTGTTTTTGGCGCAGCGTCTCAGTGGCGCTCGGCGCTTCCTCACAGCATCCCAGAGAACGACAAACCCTGGACCCTGCTCACTCCTGAACGCAGCCTCTGAAGGAATTTTGTGCTCGGCCCTTGGCTGACAAGACTGTTCGCTGTAATTCGGAAAGAAAGAAAAAGAAAAGGAAAAAACAAACAAGCAAAAAAAACCCCGCTTCCCAACATTTTCTTGCACAACTTAAAACAGGAAAAAGAAATGCCCATTTTTCCTAAGATATCTTTGAGACCTGAAGTTGAAAACTATCTCAAAGAGAGCTTTATGAACAAGGAGGTAGGTCATATAAGTAGATATTTGAAACAATTCAAGTACAAGTTATAGGGAAGCAGAAAGTAGACTAAGGGGTAATTTTTATAGCCTTGGTTTTTGACATTAGACTGTTGGAATTTATAAAACCATTGTTTTAAAGTATTGATGCTTACTAAGGTAAGATATGTGCTCACATTTAGATGAAAGAAAACAGTGTTGTGTGCCAATCAGTATACTTAGTACTGAAGGGATATCAAAACCAACAGGAAAAGTTTCCTGACTACAAAACTCTAGACTTAGCGTAGAAGATGAACCTGTTATTTAAAGCAGTAGTCCTGTACTAGGTTGAAAGGGCACACTACGAATTTCTCTTTAAATGCTGTCAGTTGTTTGATCATAAACGTTTACATTTTAGTCTAAGCTAAGATGTAATGAAAGAAAAAGCCAGATTAGGTCTCAAAAACTTGCTTTATTTATTAATTTTTGTTTGACTATTGAGATAGGGCTCTTTACATTGTCCTGTCCTGAAACTCACATCTTCTACCAGATTGGCCTCAAACTCACAGAGATCCTGCCTCTGCCTTCCCGGTGCTGTGATTACAGGTGTACTCCACCATACCTTACTGGAAAGCATTGTTTTTGTGTGAATTACCTGGAAATAGTTCTCACTGGTAAAGCTTAATTTATTCTGTGATAACCAAATAGATTTAAAAAGTACTTTCAAACATTGTCTTGGGCATCAAACTTAAGTGAAAGCAACTACATTGGTTTGGCAGGCAAGTCTTCAAAAGAGTGTTAATTGCTTGTTACTGGCCACACTTGACACAGAATTTCCCAGTGAGTGTTGATTGCCTTCTAGTGAAATGTTCTTACATGTTCTGATCACCCTAACCTGCCACACCTAGGCAACCTGGATTTTTTTCCCTAAATTTGCCTTTCATTTTTGACTATTATTGGAGCTGGTGTTGGTATTTAGGTATTTGTACTGATTTGCTTTTGGAATTTTGACACGATATGTCCTCAGCTGCTGCCACTAAGAGCACCACCTGTGGCTATTCACTATGTTCCTCTTTCTTTCCCTCTCTTTACCCCTTTCTTTCTGCTCTCCTCTTAAATCTCTCCTGCTGCTCCTGTCTTGGGACAGGTTCCAAGACAGAGAGGTTCCCTTCTCCTCTTTCCCATTTTTACCATAATTTCCCCCTAATTAAAACAAAACAAAACAAAACAAAAACCTTCCGCTTGAACTTTGTCACATGGTGCACATGGTCTCTCTCTCTCTCTCTCTCTCTCTCTCTCTCTCTCTCTCTCTCTCTCTCTCTCTCTTATTACAACAGCTGGGATACTGATTTCTATGTCTTATTTCCAGATTATGTTAAGAGGATAGACTATATGGAAAGCAAAAATATTTCATGTTTAGCTCAAGGGGCTCTAAAGAGTGTATGTTAAAGAGAGGAAGTGGCATTTAGCAATAATTTTCAATAATTTTATACCCAAAAATGTGTATGAGTTTAAAAAAAAAGAAAAGGCCTTCCTATTTGTAAAACAGTTTGGAAAGGAAAGAAATAATATCAACAAAACTAAAAACTAACCCTTAAATGTGTTAAGACTGATGATATACACTGAGATTGCAATCATGGTTCCTTCCTTTTCAGGTTGTGTCTGCTTCAAGCACACAAGAAGCAGAAAGGAAGTTTGAAGCTCTGCTGATTCACCTGGCACACCCTCCGTCATTCACAACTGTCAGAGTGAATACACATTTAGCATCAGTTGATTATGTCAGAGGTCTGCTGCTTGATGAGCTTCAGAAGGTTTGTGCGAGTGTGATATGTTATACAGTTACACTTTAATAGTCTGCCACAGTATGCTCCTCAAAATCCCATGAACAGTATGACATTTCAATTTTTTTAAACTTCTGAATATGTGGAGTTTATTATTCTCATAATTTTTAAGCATAGTGGAAGACTTGATGGAATAAGTAATATATTTAGACAAAAGATTTATTTTCTTTTACATGTCCTTAGTTTTAATTAAATCATACATCTATGATATGTTGACATCATTTCAATGGTACGTTAAAAAACATTAAAGGGTAGAGGAAAGAAACTGAACGATATTGGGCAGAATACTTAGCTCAACAGAAACAGCTTGTTTGTGTTGTTATGAAAGGCAGCCACTTGTATCAGGTTCACTTGTTCTGATAGAAAAGGAGAAGGAAGTCTTGACACCACAAAGATCTATCTTTATCTAAAATAATTTCTGTAGTATAAAGCAAGTAGGATTGCTAAACAGAAATATACAACAAAATTCATCTCCTCCTTGGAAATACTGTGTTTACAGTAGTTTCTCTATAAGGTCATAGAAGTAGTGAAGGAAGGAGAAAGGAAAGGAAGGGACTTATATTTAGATTGCTCTGCAGTCATCTGCTGGGTGTGCTCATAGTCTGAAATGTGTTTTGAAGGAAGTCAGGAGAGATGTTGGCTTGTGGACCTACTTTCTAAAATGTGGAATTTTTTTCTCATCTATTCTGAAATAATCTGGTATGGATTCTGAAACATGATGCAGTTAGTTTTATTACTACTCTTTCAGGTAGTATGGGAAAATTAGTAAATATGTAAACCCAAGCCTCATGAACTTGTATCAAATATTTGTGTGTTTTCCTCCATAGGCTCCATATAGTTCCTGCCATCTGCTTTTGACCACGTTGCTCAGATGCTGTCCACTCACATTTAGCTTGCAGTAACAGTACAGTGGCTTACATTCACCAACACATTTTTCAAAGAAAAACTACCTTGACTAGGGTGTTTGATAACTTTGCATGGTATAAACACTGGCATCAGAGTTGATTTCAAACTTCTAGTGTAGCCATAGCATTGGAGAGAGATACCCACAGTGAATCTGTGTAAGCTGTGCTAGTAACTTACTGCTCCAGCCCCTGTGTGAATTTCCAGTCTAACCAGATAAGTATAATAGTTTTTCAAAATCTGAACTTCTAATAAAAGTACATTTTGATACAAAAAATGATATGGCCTCCAGTGTTGGTGGTATACATCATATTTAGTAATTTTGTGAAATTTGTCAGATGACTTTATCTGTGCATATGAGTTAGGATTTGATTATGTGTCCAAGGCTCACCTGTAACTTACTGGGTTGTTCAGGTTTCCCTTGTATTCATGATCCTCCTTCCTCATCCTCCCCAGCTGCTACAGAATCAGGGATAGGAGGATTGAAAACTCGAGGCAAGTATGGGATATTCTTACTCATTAAAAATTAAAAAAGAGCTCATGGTGCAGCTCAGTGGTTCAGCCACTGCTTGCTATGCGTGGTCCCTGGTACTCTCTCCTTCTAAAGTCAGATAACACTGAATCGGGGGCAATATTTAGAGATATGTTTACTTTCACATTATCCCATGAAGTGAGGGTGAAATCGGCCTAAATCAAGCTTCCTGCAGTGGGAGATGATGACACGGGGAACTTGTACAATTTACAGATTGCACTGGGTTCTTCATCACGGTGCTTGTGGTGACATGGAGTAGCCTGTGAGGTTTACCGAGTGCCCTGGGTGCTCTACCATTGTGTGCTTGTTTTTAACAGCAGTTCAGTGGATTCAGTGTTCCTGTTCTTCAGCATCCAGCCCTCCCAGACGTCTTACTCATTCCTGTGACTGGACCAAGGTTTGTGGCTGTTTCCTTTTCCTTTTATTCCTCTAAATTAAAATTCCTCCCAAGATCTTTGCTTGTTGACAGTATAGTCTGCATTCTTAAAATTTCCCTAGAAACTGGAAGTCACCAGTTTGTAACTACTTGATACTCTGTCATACACTTGTGCTGGAAGACTAGGACTGGGCTGATGACCTTGAAAATAAAGCATCTTGTATCTGTTTAGTGCAGTGATGGATGTTGTTCTAATTTTTTAGAAGTTTCATTTGTTTACTTGTGTTTCTTTTAAAAAAGGATTCATTTATTTATTTTTATTTTATGTGTACAAGTGTTTGTCTCCTTGCATCTAGGATACCATGTACATGCCTAGTACCTTCAAAGGCCAGAAGAGGGCATCAGATCCTCTGGAGCTGGAGTTATAGACAGTTGGAAATTGCCATGTGGATGTTGGGACTGATCCTGGGTTCTCTGAGCCATCTTCCCAGTCCCTTTTTTTTTTTTTTTATTATTATTATTATTATTATTATTATTATTATTATTATTTTAATTTGTTTTTTTTAAACAGTGTTTACATGTGTGTAGTCCTGGATGTTCTGGGACTCTCTCTGTAGATCAAGCTGTCTTCGAACTCAGAGATCAGTCTGCCTGTCTCCCAAGTACTGGGATTAAAGGAGTGAACCATCACTGCCCAACTACTTATATTTCTTATGTGATCCCAGCATTAAAATAATTTTTTTTGAGTTGCAAAATAAATACAAAAAGTATTGTATTTCATAATTGGGTTTGTAAAATTTTATACTAAACAATTATGTCAACTTACTGGTTGTCAGGTGTGGTTCTCCTCATTAACATATTTAGAAGATGTATTTTTGAAAATTGAAAAAGAGGCTTTTATGTTATAATGAGGATGTTTTTCCCAAGTAGCATGTTACAGTCCCTAATTATGCTATAAAATATTTAAACATGAGTTCTAGGCCTGCCAGGACAGCCAGGGCTGTTACAGAGAGAAACATTGTCTAAAAAACACAAACTTGAGTTGTGGTAAATATAAAATTCTTCATGTTGCTAAATTTTGAAGTAATCTGATAGTAACAAAACAATGATTTTTATAAATTATGCTTTGCTTGATCCATGCTATGAAATAATCAGGCAGCCATTAAGATGGCAGAGTTTTATGGAGATGTTTATGATCTGTTAACTATCAAAAGTTAACTGCCACACTTAGAGTAATTATAATATTTTGTAATTAAGCAGAAAGCTATACATTTTGTGTATATATAGAAAATGTTTAGCTAAAACATATCCATCTGTGAACAGAGGTTCATGCTAATGAGGTTGGCTTAGTGAAGGGGGTTTTTATTTATAGCATTTTTATTCTAAGCATGTATTAGTTTTGCAATTTAATTTAGATTGAACCGAGGTGCAGTTTATATACTCAAGGTAGAGACATAGTATGTGTATAGTTTGATATGTATATACATACATACATATATACATATCTTTAAAACCAGAACCCAGCCCAACACAATGTACAGCACTTTGATCATCTTGAAAAACTTTCTTGTATTATTCTCCTTTACCAGACAACCCATGTTGATTCTGCTTCTTAATTCTGAAGCAATGGCTGTGGTAGATGGTGATCACAGGTCATTTGGTTTACATTTTTTTGTGAGTGCAAAATTGCAGTTGATTAGTTTTAGGAATAATACTCTTACTTTCATTAATTTTCTGTTTCCTTTTCTCTCCTCAAATGTAATATGAGTTATGTAGATAGGTAGGCAGTACAGCCAGTGTAGCTGACTTCCAACTTTCAATCCATTTTTCTTCAGCCTCTTTATGCTGAGATACTATGCATGCTATAGCACACTAATTTTTAGTTTGTTGCTCTTAATAAGTAGAGTTTAATTAGTTTATGGAAACTAAGGCAATTTTATCATAGTTATCAAAAGTGATGCAGTGACTATTTAATAGAGTTGTGTAAACAGTCTGCAGAGTTAATTCTCATGGTGTAAACTACCGTTCAGAGGCTTGTGCTTGCCTTGGACATGAACTCTGTTTTAAAAGTGGCCCTCTGCCAATAGTATATTATGTAAGTTGCCTGTCTTCCTGCTTTGTTTTTCTCATTCCTCCAGTGGGAACTAAAAGCCTCTGTGAGCTACAGGACTATGGTGTAGTAATTGGTTTCAGTGATTGGTTAGAACAATGCATGTGTATTGTATATATTTCATTAAGAGTTAGCAACTAAAAATTTTGCTATCATTGGTTTCCTAAACTAAAACAGTTTCTGTTTTTATTATTTTGTATCTTTACTATTCTTACTTATTTTGAGGTTTTTTTTTTGTTTTTGTTTTTTGGGTTTTTTTTGTGCATTTGAAGACACAGACATATATGAAGTAGTTTCCCATTTGTGCCCCACTTTAGTTTGCCTTTTGCTTAAGATTATTCTTTTGGTTCCATGTAAGCACAGGCTCCACATTGCATAAATTCTTTCTGCATGTCTCTCCTTTCTTTAATTTTTTTTATGTGTATGTGTGTGTGCTTGAATATAGAAGTCACAGGAGTGACTTCTGAGGATCACGTACTTTTATCCACTGAGCCACATTTGAGAAACTGTGGTTCATCTATGAGTAGTTATTTCTACTTCAGTAGAAATACCAGTTGTAAATCTTGTAAGATGAAATACTAAGGATATTTTGATGATGTTCTTTGGGTTTTGGTGACTGGTTTCACTGTGCTACCTTTTAACAAGGTCCAAGTTACCTTTCTGATTCAGCTTCCTGATTTGTTGGGTCTACAAGTCTCATAGTGTTGTGACTAACTGTGGGTTAAGATTGCAGGTGGTTAGCACAAGGTGGCATGTTTTGAAGGTGGAGGAATATGCCTCTTTAAGAAGTGTGAATGCATGGGACCAGGAGACAAATGCTGTGAGATTTAGTTATCTGGTAACTTAGGGGAAAGATGGTAAACCTTCATAATGAGTGGTGACAACATATGACAAATACTGCCAGCCAGAGAAGTTCATTAGGAGTGCAGTGCTCAGAACTGGCTGGTCAGGCTAGCATCTTCTTGGTCTCTGAAGCTTTTCCTGTTAGGAATGATGCCAGGATTTTAATAGTGAGAGAAAAGAATGATCTGGATGTGAGAAAGAGGAGAACTTAGGGCTGAGCAGCAGATGAAGGACAGATACTTTTTTTTTCTTCTGCTTATCTTAAAATAGAATTTGCCATGCAACAGTATACTGCTTTAGAAATTTTCATGCTTTAGGTTTTGAAGGCAGCAAATCTATTTAACTGCTAATGCTGTTAATGAATGACCAAGCAGGCCACTCGTCTTCTTTCCACCAGAGGGCCATCTTTTTCTTTTTCTCTTAATTCTGTGTGTGTGTGTGTGTGTGTGTGTGTGTGTGTGTGTGTGTGTGTGTGTGTGTGTGTGTAGTCAGAAGACAATTTGCAGAAATCAGATGTCTCTTACTACATGGACCCAGGGGTGTCGAATTTAGGACCCCAGCCCTGGCAACAACTGTCTTTGCCGGCTGAGTTATCTTTCCTGTCTTTTTTTTTTCTTCTTTCTTTTCTCAAGTGCCCATTCTTTCAACCTTTTCTTCCCTGCTTTTTAAACTGCTGGTTCGTATGTATCTTTCTTTTGCAGCATTTTCTTTGTGATTTAGTCAGGAAAATCAAGACTTAACAGGCTATGTATATGTATGAAGTCTTTTTAAAAAATATTTTTAAAAGTTTTAATATATTTATACTGTGTGTATTGATCATTTCCATCCACCTTCTCTAACGAAACATTTAAAAAGTATGACACTAGAAGAATATTATTCTTTATTTTTTGTTTTTAAATATCCTTAGAAGGAATATAGGAAAACAACAGTGTGAAGTGATTGTTGGAGCACAGTGCGGCAATGCAGTATTGAGAGGGGCCCATGTCTACGTTCCAGGAATTGTGTCAGCTTCAAAATGTAGGTATACGATTTAAGGCACCCTACAGTTCATTAGTGTGATCAGTTGGAAATTTACGTACATTAAATCCACCTTTGTTATGTATTTCCAGACATTTTCTGGGAGGATTTTATCTTACAAAAATAAGTGTGATGGTTACTTTGAATAGTTTACTTGACACAATGTAGAGTCACTTGGGAAGGCACTCAATAGATTATTGTCTAGATCCCATGGCTTGTGGGCACATCTGAGGTGTGTTGTCATGATCATGTTAATTGGGTGGGAAAGGTTGTCTGATAGTGGCAGAATTTCTTGGGAACTAGGATCCTGGTTTGCTAGCATGTGTGCATTTATTAGTTCTTGACTGGATATAATGGGACTAGCAGCTTCAAATTCTTGCTACCTCGATTTACCCCCACTGTGATGGACTGGAACCTGGAGCCATGTGCCAAATAGACCCTTTCTCCTTAAGTTGATTTTGTCACAGCAGTAGGAAGCAGAGCTTACAATGCTCAGACATCCATGGAAAGGTTTTTGTCAGGGTTCTGCTTTTCTACATAAAAACTGTTATGGTGATAATTTCTCTAGGGAACAGAGAAATACAGAATGTAAATGGAAGTAAAGGAGACCAACTGTTCATAGTTAAGAGCACTTGCTGCTCTTGCACAGGACCAGAGTTCCCTTTCCACCGTGTCAGGTTGCTCACAACTGCCTGTAACTCTAGCTTCTGCAGGTACCCTTGTACACATGACACAAGCATGGATGCCTGTGTGCACACACAGACTTTTTTTTTAACAAAAGGTAGAAAAGTTCCATTTTATATTCCTGACTTCATTGCCTTAAAACTTCTACCTAGTCTCAAGACATTTGTGAGGGTGACATCCAGAATCTAGACATTGGGATGAAGTTGGCGGTCTCATGGGTTCACTCTGGTGGTAGTCAATTGCATGTACTTTGCTGCTGAAGTGGGGCCTTAATGGACTTGTATCAAGAAGCACTGGTTTAGGTCTATTACAGATGTGTTCAGCTCCTGGATTTCACCCATCCTGTGTATAATGATCTGGAAAACGATTGCTTGCTGGCCTAGCTTAGCCTTGGTTTCTTTTTTAGTATACATTTTTGTTGAATCCTTTTGTAGGCAACTTAGAACGTTGAGTCATGATACTAAGGCTTATATAATGACTCTTATTTAGTATTAGATTGGGGAGGAAAAGTCATATAGATGATGTCTCCTGTTTAGTGAAAGATTTAGATAGGATGTATTGAGTACCATTTCTATGTTTTCATGGAAAATCACCTGTCCAGTTAGATGCTAGGGAATATTTAAAAGCCAAGAGTTGAGTTGCTATTGAGGATTATAGTGAGATAGTAAGCCAGTATGGATTGTCTCTTGTCCATAATTGATGTCTCTACGGATAACAATTTTAGCTTGAAGGATTTTTACTAGCATAGATTAACAGTCTGATTTTCTTCTTTAATCTAGTTATGAAAGCTGGGTTATTTCCGTATATTCTGATATTAAAGGAAAGTGTAAGAAAGGAGCCAAAGAATTTGATGGAACTAAAGTATTTCTTGGAAATGGAATCTCCGAACTAAGCCGTAAAGATATCTTCAATGGGATACCTGCTCTGAAGTATGTCACCAAGATCTGTGGGGGAACTAGTGTTCTTTCTGTGGTTCAAAAAGCTCAAAAGAGTGAGAAGGTGTATTTTGTTACACTACATCAATTTTTCAATGACTTCAACTGGAAAAAATGGGTCCATATTTCCATGATTTGTGGAAAGAGCTCTTTTTTGGTTGAAAGGGTAAGTAGATTCAAAACCAAGGCAGTAGAATGTGGATGAAGTTCAGTGATAGGACGCATTGCTGCTCTCCCCAAGCTAGAGTTCAGTCCTCAGCTATGCAAAACAAAACAAAAAGCCCAGGTGAGTGACTGAACTCACTATAATTGTTAAGAATTTTACTTGCCCTTTTGGATTTTAATTGTTTAAACTTAGAAGAAAAATACTTATCTTAATAGAGAATTAGATGATTTATCTTTTCAGACATTCTCATTTTGTCAAAGAAAAGTTAACTTTAATGCAAGACAAATATAAAAACTTATTTTAAACAAAACTAAATTAGACCTAAATTGTAGTACTTGTGAATGTTTATGGTCAAAACTAAATGTTTCAATTTGTTCAAGCCACATAGAAATATAATTAGTTCTAAATCATATCTGGATGTTGGTTGCACTAAGCAGATTAAAGCAATGAACAAACAACGCCCCGCTTAACGTGGTTTCTTCAGCTTGTATTAGGAGTGCTGTAGAGCGCCAGAGTTGGCAGCTGACATGCATATGCTAAGCACTGTGAACTGAGCCATATAGAATGCGGCCAGAGCCCTCATTCCTGGACAACTTTAACATTGGAGCATTTTCCCTATGTGAATGAAATTGGTTTTCCTAAAGATACAGATAATTAGACTCTCAAGGTCTAGGAAAGAAAAGCTTTCCAAATGGCTAGAGCCTGATTTTACTCCCCTTGGAATATTTTGTGATTGCAGTTATGTGTCTGTAGCAGGAAGCATTGACTGATTGCTTTAGTTGATTATTAACAGTGCTCCTCATTCTCATTTGATGCAGTTTCTAGTGATGTACTGAACTATGTTTGTTTTTCTGGTAGGAGTAAAGGGTGGCCATTCTTCAGAAAGCCAGTTGACTTTCTCTGCCAGTACTTGTGAGCTCTTTCCCTATTTGATAGTTATGTAACACACCACTCAGGTGCACTGTTTGTCTTTATGAATCACTGTACACCATGCCAATCTGTGTCCCAGCCCTTCCTGTTCCCAGAAGCTCCACTGCCACCAGTAAAATGGGACAGAGGTAGAAATGGCCATTTGGGGACTGTCAGTACTCGGCAGCTTTTCTATGCAAAGATGGGAGCAGAGCAGGGTGCTGCCTTTGTTAGTGCTTGACTTCAGCCCGAGTCTCGTATAAGTATCTAGCAGAGCGCCTTAAAGATTCAGTCATTCACAAAATGTTTGTGATACCAGAACAAAGCAATGAGAATTGGTCTTGTTTGCTTTTTAATTTATTGACCTCTTTAAAGGAACTCTTGTGCTTTTTAAAATAGTAACTTTAGTTTTTTATTTGGATTACCTCTCCTAAAAAAATGCAAAACAGTCCACAGGACTATTGAAATTTGCTGTTAAACAAAAGAAGTCTTAAAAATGAGGGACTGTTTATATTTGATATGTCATAGTGGGTGTTCCTAGAAATATATACTATATAACTTATACAGGCTAATGTTTACTTTCTTATTTTTTTTTAGAGGTATAGGCATAAGAATGACAGAACCCATATATCTCAGCCCTTCATTTGATAATGTTCTACCCAGTTACTTATTTTTGCAGGTGAGTAAAATAAAACTGAATGACATTGAATCATCCAGATGAATTATTAGAAGTTATTTTTCTGATTTATTAATAATACTGAGGTCTCTTCATATTCTGACCTACCTTAGTATTGTCAAATACTAAGACAGTCTTATGAACACTTGTGTCTTGTTTTCCTGTATTAATTTTAACACACTTACTTAACTGTCCTCTTTATCCAAAGGTGATTTAATGATGTGATATAATGACGGCTTTTCATCTCAGGATGTTAGTCATAAGTGTTGCACATATTAATGTGCAGCTGTGTGTTCTGGCTGTAAGAGCAATATGCAGATGGTTTTTGTCAGTCTGTTATTAAGTACTGCAAAAACATCTCAGGGATGGTTATAAAATATAAATAACAAGACAATTTGTGATCCATAATAAAAGAATTAGGTCACTGCTGAACTAAAGCTTTTGTACTTGAGAATATAGTTTAACCTGTGTCATTTTCCTAGTGGAAACTTTTATTACATGTAATATTAAAATATTATATGTAACTGGTCATTGATCAGTGAAACGTACTAATAATGATTGTAATTTATACATACTGTGTATTTACCTATGTTCTACAAGTGTTTCATATATACTACTTCATGCATCATTTGAAAACCTCTAAGGTCTTAGATAATGAAAGAGACTTAAAGAAGTAAAGTATAGCAGGCATTGGGCTAAATACCTACTTTGCTGACTGAAATGGACAGAAATAGCAAAGACAAATTTGAACCTAGGTCTTTAAGTCAAACTTGTGCTAGTCCTTGAGACATAGCTCCTAGAGTCCTGCACACATATTAGTACAGGGCTTATTTAAGATGCAGGTTCTAATCCATCTGAGTTGGTACGCTGGAGGCTGTCACAAGTTCTCAACCTGTGGGTCATGACCCCATGGGGTTGTATAGTAGATATCTTGCCTATCAGATATTTACATTATGATTCATAACAATAGCAAAATTACAGTTATGAAGTAACAATGAGATAATTTTTTGTTTAGGAGTCACCACAATATGAGGAGCTATATTAAAGGTAAACAGCGTTAGGGACATTGAGACCCACTTATAGTGTAAGCAATTTCTGTTTCCTAAGTATTTTAAATGCTGCTTTTATAGCATTGTAGCCAGAGTTTAGTTAGTCTAGGGACATGTATTGATCTTTTTATATTCAATTTCTCTTTATAAACCAGTTCAGAGCTATCAGATGTTTTTCAAGTGAAAAAAAATTTTTTATACTATATATATATTGATTGTTTTTCTCCTCCTCCAACTTCCAACTTCTTGCAGGTTCCTCCCTCCCACCTATCTACCCACCCATCTTTATGTCCTTTATGTCCTCTCGCTTTAAAAAAAAAAAAAAAATAAACAACAAAAAACAAGGAACATTACCTTCCAAAACCCATGAAAACAAGCAACAGATATCAATAAGTTACACATGCACACACTATACACACACACAGACACACACAGACACAGACACAAATACACACACACACACACACACACTATACACACACACACAGACACACACACACACAGACACACACAGACACACACACACACACACACACACACACACACACACACTCCAAAAGAAAATGAAACAAAAATTGCATAGAGATACCATTGAGTTGGTTTTGTGTTAGCTAACTACTCCAGGACATAGGACCGGCCCTAGTGTGTGATTTAAAATTGCCCAGTGAGACTCCATTAGAGAGAATCAATTTTCCTTTTACCAGCAGGTTAGAAGTGGGAGCCTGTGTCTACTTCTCGCTCTCAGTGCTGAGACCCTGTCAGTCTTGAATCTGTGCAGTCTTTTGTGTGCCAGCTCAGTCTCCATGAGCTCTTTGTGTCAGTCCTGTTTCAGCTGGAAGAAACTGTTTCTGTGGAGTCATCTCTGTTCTTACAGTCTTTCTGTCTCCTCTTGTGCAGTCTTGAGCCATGAGCGGGAGGACTTTGATGAAGGCATCTATGTAGGAATAAGTGCTCTAAAGTCGTCCAGTGTCATCTTCACATTGTCTAGTAGTGGGTCCCTGTTAATTTCCATGTATGCAAGAAGCTTCTCTGATGAAGGTTTAGCCAGGCACTGATCCACGGGTATAGCAGTATGTCACGAGGAGTTTTTATTTTGTTACTTCAGCAGAATAATGGTATTTGGTTTTTTTTTCTAGGTTAATAATGTCAAGTATGGGTCCGGCCTATGGAGTGGACTTAAATCCAATAAAAAATTACTTAGAACATTTGTGCCTTTGTTTCACCAGTATATCTTACAGGCAGGTCATTAGTATAGGTTGTGCGATTTACAGCTGGGTGATATTGACGATTGCCTTTTTCCTTTGGTAGCATACAGAGTATCTTCCAGCACCGTGACTTTTAGTCTATGGAAGTAAAGCTTCAAGTTAGGTATTAGCTTGACTTCTCAATTAGTTGATGACATATGTAAGAGTTGTTGTCTTGCAGTTTCTATTGCTGTGAAGAGACAGTAGTAGGTTTTTCAAAAGCCGTTTAGTGTTAGTTGTCCCTCCATATATCTCTGCCTTTACATTTCTCTCCCATCCCTTTCCCTATTTCATTCTCCTATTGGTTTTTCCTTTATCTCTTCATAACACTATATTGTTTCCCTTTCTTAGGAAATCCTTTTCCCTCTCCCCAGTTACTTATGAGATACTGAACCTATGTAGTTATTCGTATTGTAGCCTATATATGTGAAAAGCTTAAAAGCTAACATCCATATATAAGAGAAAACATACACAGTTTATCTTTTGGGGTGTGAGGTTCATTCATTCAGGATGATTTTTTCCCTAGCTTTACTCATTTAACAGATAGACATCTAGGCTGTTTCCAACTTCTGGTATTATGAGTGGAGCAGCATTTAACACACATGAGCAAGCATCTTTGTAAGTAGGATATAGAGTCCTTTGGGTATATGTTTAAGAGTGGCATTGCTGGACCTTGTGGGATGTCAACTTGAAGCTTTTTGAGGAGCCTCCATACAGATTTCTGTAGGGTGTGTACCAGCTTGCCTTTCCACTAGTAATGAATAAGTGTTTCCCTCTCCCCACATCCTCACTAGCATGTGCTGTCATGGGTTGTATTGATCATAGGCATTCTGACTATGGGAAGTCCCATAGTAGTTTCAATCTGCATTCAAGGACATTTTTTATGTATTTCTCAGCCATTCTGTGTTTATCCTTTGAGAATTCTCTGTTTAGATTAATACCTGATTTTTTAATTGGATGTTCAGTGTTTTAAATCTTTGTATATTATAGATGCTAACCCTCTATCACATGTATCTTTTTCCATTCTTGGGGCTGCTGCTTTGTCTGAATGATGATGTCTGTGACTGTACTGAAGCTTTTCAGCTTAATGAGCTCCCATTTATTAATTTTTTTTGGTCTTAATGTCTGTGCTATTGGTGTCGTGTTCAGAAAATTCTTTCCTGTGCCAATGAGTTCAAAACTATCCCTCACTTTCTCTTCTATCAAATTCAGAGTATCTGATCATGCATCGAGGTCTGTGGTACGTTTGGAGCTGAGTTATGGGCAGGATGACAGACAGTGATCTATTTTCATTCTTCTTTATGCAATCATTTAGTTTGACTATATGCAACCATTAAGTTTGACTAGCACCATTTATTGAAGATGCTGTATTCCTCCAGTGTGTATTTTTGGCTTCTTTGTTAAAAACAAGGTGTCCATAGGTATGTGAACTTATGTCTGGTTCTTCATTTAATTTGATAAACATGTCTGTTCTTATGTCAGTACCATTTGTTATTATTATAGCTCTCTGTAGTCCACTTTGATATCAGGGATTGTTTTACCTCCAGCAGCTCTTTTATTATTCAGCATTTGTGTGAGGTTTAGAATTGCTTTTGCAACTTCTGTGAAGAATTGTATTAGAATTTTTATGGGGGTTGCATTGTATCTGAAGATTGCTTTTGGTATGATGGCCATTTTTATTTTTACATCATTAATTCTACTGATCCATGAGTATGGGAGATCTTTTTTTCCATCTTCTGGTGTCTTCTTCAGTTTCTTTCTTCAATGTCTTAAACAATTTATTTTATGTGTTAGTTCAGGCATCTATACTGGCCTGTCCTTGAAGTTCTGACAGGATGCACCCTCAGCTGCAGCCACTAAGAGCACCACCTGTGCATAGTCACTGTGTTCCCTTTTAAAAGGGCCCTGTCTACCTCCCATTCTTCTCTCTTTCTGTCCCTCTCTGTTCTGCTCTTTCTTTCCTTCTCCCTCTCTTTTCTTTTCCCCTTCTTTCCTCTATCTTCTCTCCTGCAGCTCCTGTCTTCAGAGTCCGGTCTCCCCCTACCCTTTCCTTTTTTTTTTTTTTTTTTTTTTAATGATCCCTTTTCCTATTAAAACAAAACCCCTCTGCCTGAACCCTGTTGCATGGCATCTTTCTCTTGTGCACTACTTTTTCTTGAATTATAACACTTGTCTTTCACTTTCTTGGTTAAAGGTGTCCCAATTTATTTTATTTATTTCTTGAGGCAATTATGAAAGGTGATGGGAGATGTCATTCTGTAAATGTTTCTCTTATTGGTTAATGAATAAATCACTGTTGGCCAATAGGAAAGCAAGATAGGTGGGACTAGGAGATGAGGAGGAAAGAGGAAGTAGGAGGAAGGAGATTCAAGATGGAATACAGAGAGAACAGACCGCCACCCTCTCTCTCTGATAAGATGAGATCACGTGGAAATACTTAGATTACTAGAAATGTGTTAATGTTTAAGGCAGAGCTAGCTGATAAGAAATTAGTAACTGGCCAACAGAATTATATCTAATATAGCATCTCTGTGTATTATTGGGGGCTGGTGCAGTGGTGGGACCAGGGTGGCAGGAAAAAAACCTTACTCGTAACAGAAAGTGTTGTTTCCCTGATTTCTTTCTCAGTTTGTTATTTGTATATAGGAAGGCAGCTGATTTTATGTGGTAATTTTGTATCCTGCTATTTTTCTGAAAAAAATTATCAGCTCTAAAAGCTTCCTGGTGGAATTTTTAGGCTCTTTTATGTGTAAAATCATTTCATCTGCAAAAAGATATTTTGACTTTCCTTTCCTATTTCTATCTCCTCCATGTCCTTCATATGTCTTATTACTGTAGCTAAGACATTAAAGATTATATTGAATGGGTATGAAGAGAGTAATCTTGTTTCTGATGTTAGTGGAAATGCTTTGTGTTTCTCTCTGCTTAAGTTGATGTTGGCTGTAGGCTTGCTGTAAATTGTCTTTATTACATTGAGGTATGTCTTTTGTATTCCAAATTTTGCTAGGACTTTTGTCAAGAAGGCATGTTGGATTTTTGTCAGATGTCTTTTCTGTATCTAATGAGATAGTCTTACGGTTTTTGTCCTTCAGTGTGTTCATGTGATGGATTGTGTTTATTGCCTTACATACGTTGAACCATCTCTGTATCTTAGGGATGAAGCCAACTTGATCATGGTAGAACTTTCTGATGTGTTCTTAGAATAGGTGTTTTAAGTATTTTATTGAGAACTTTTGCATCCCTTTGTGTTTATAAAGGATATTAGGCTATAATTTTCTTGTTTGTTGGGTCATTGTGTTATTGTGGTATCAGAATAATAGTGGCTTCACAAAAAGAAATAGGAAATGATCCTTTTGTTTATTTATTTATTTTTTTTGCAGAATAATTTGAGGACTATTAAATTTTTTTGAAGGTCTGAATGAATTCTACACTGAATCCAGCTGTTCCTGGGTTCTTTTGGTTCTGAGACTTTTAATTCCTGTTTCTGTTTCACTAAGGCTTATTAGTCTGTTTAAATAGCTTATTTGATCTTAATTTAACTTTGATAGGTCATATATCAAGATATTCTTCCATTTCCTTTCAGTTTTCCAGTTTGGTAGATTTTAAAAGCATGTCCTATGTTTCTCTGAATTTCTTTGATGTCTGTTGTAATGTCCCCTTTTCATCTCTAGTTTTATTAATTTGGCTAAGGATTGTCAATCCTGTTGATTTTTCTATTTTTTTATTTCATTGATTTTAGCCCTGAGTCTGAGTATTTCTTGCCATCAAATGTTTTTGTATGTTAAGTTTTCTTGTTCTTCTTGGGCTTTCTGGTGTGTCTCTTATGTTACTAATATGACATCTCTCCAGATTTTTGATGTAGGTACCTAATGCTATGAATTTGCCACTTAGAACTGCCACCGCCATGTCCCAAAAGTTTGTGGTATGTTGTGTATTCATTAGCATTCAATTCTAAAAAGTTTTAAATTTCCTTCTTAATTTCTGTCTTGACCCATATTTTTCATTCCATGGTGAGTTAAGTTTCCATGAGTTTGTATACTTTATGTTTGTGCTGCTGTTGATATTCAGCTTTAATTCCACGGTGGTCAGAGAGACTGCTGAGTATTATTTCAACTGTTAGAACTAATTTTGTGTTCAATTGTGTGGTCAGTTTTGAAGAAGTTCCCATGAGGTGCTGAGAAGAAGGTGTATTTTTCTGTGTTTGGATAAAATGTTCTGTAAATATGTTAGGTCCATTTGGTTTATAATGTTAGCATTTCTCTGCTTAGTTTTAGTCTGGATGAACTGTCTTTGGTGAGAGTAGGCTATTAAAGTCACCCACTATCACTATGTGAGGGTCAGAATGTGAATTTAGCTGTAATATTGTTTCTTTTATGAACTTGAGTGCCTTTGTATTTGGTACATAAATGTTTAGAATTGCAATATTCTTATGGTATATTTTCCACGTAATGACTGTATTTTCCTATTTTTTTTAAATTAGTTTTTGTTTGAAATTCATTTGTTATTAAAACGACTACACCTGCTTGCTTCTTGGGTTTGCTTTCCTGGAATACTCTTTTCTAGCCTATAACCCTGAGGTCATGTCTATCTTTGTTGTTAAGGTACATTTCTTGGATGAAGCAGAAAGGTGGATTCTGTTTTCTAGTCCAGTCTGTCAGTCTGTGTCTATTTACTGGGGAATTGAGACCATTACTATTGAGTTATTAATGAAGAGAGTTTCTTGATTCCTATTATTTTGTTTTTATGGTGTTCATTTTTCTCCTTCTAATTTATTGTTCTGGGATTGTTTATCTCTTGTGTCCTCTTGGATGTAGTTAACCTCTTCAGACTGATGTCAACCAAACATGGCATAAAAGTTGGACTAGTCCACTTCCCCTTGTATTAAGGCTGGACAAGGCAACCCAGTATGAGGAATAGGGTCCCAAAAGCCAATAAAAGAGTCATAGACAGCCCCTGCTCTTACTGTTAGGAGTCCCCCAAGAAGAATAAGCTACACAACTGTAACATATATGCAGAGGGCCTAGGTCAATGCCATGCAGGCTCCCTGGTTTTTGGCTCAGTCTCTGTGGGTCACATGAGCCCAGGTTAGTTGATTCTGTGAATTTTCTTGTGTCCTTGACCCCTCTGGCTCCCACAGTCCTTTCTTCCTCTCTCTTGCTGGATTCCCAATTCCACCTAATATTTCGCCTTGGGTCGGCTTCTGTTTCCATCAGTTCCTGGATGAAACCTCTCTGATGATAATTGACTAGGCACCAAGTCTGGTCACAGGAGGTGGCCAGTTCAGGCTATGTGCCTGCTATTGCTAGGAGTCTGTCTTCCTTGTAGATTCCTGGGAGATTCCCTTGTGCCAGGTGTTTACGTGACCCCAAAATGCCACCTCCTCTACTAGTAGTCTCTTTAGTACTTACCCTGCCATTCTCACCCACCTGATCCCTCCAGTTCCCATCCCCACCTGTCCTCGTGTACTCACGAAATCTCTTCTGTTTCCTCTTCTGAGGGCGTTCTGGAGCCCTCATTGTAGCTTAGCTTCTCTAACTAAGTCTGTGGATTATTGTAGCATGATTATCCTTCACTTTATAGCCAATATCTACTTTTAAGTGAATATATACTATGCTTGTCTCTCTGGGTCTGGGTTATCTCACTCAGGATTATTTTTTTCTAGTTCCATCCATTCGGTCAGACATTATTCTGATGGACCTACATTATATGTGACTTGATCTTTTACCTTTGAAGCATTTACTATCCTTTGTTGTGTACATTTAGTGTTTTGATTGTTGTTTATTGTGGGGAATTTCTTTTCTGGTCCTCTTTAGTGTTTTGCATGCTTCTTGTACCTTGATAAGCACTTTCTTCTTCTGATTGTGGAAATTTTTTTTTATGATTTTGTCAGTATTTTCTGTGGCTTTGATCTGGGTGTTTCCTCTTTCTTCTCTATTCCTGTTATTCATAGGGTTTTTTGTTTTTGTTTTCATTCTTGTTTTTTCCAGTGTTCCATATTTCCTGGGTGCTTTGTGCTTAGATTGATTATTTATTAATTAATTTATTTATTTATTTATTTATTTATTTATTTATTAAGGTGACATTTTCTTTGAGTTGTTCAACTACTACCTGATCTTCAGGACCTGACGCTCTTCATTCCACGTCGTGTAATCTGTTGGCGAGGCTTACCTCTGAGGTTTCTGTTTGACATCCTAAGTTTCTCATTTCCAGTTTTATAGTTATATTTCAGTATGTGTAGTGGTAGGGGGACCGTGATAGAGAGGGTTGGCAGCTGAAACAGAAGAATGGGAATGGGCTAGGAAGAAAGCCCGAGGGGCCAGCAGGAAAGAGCCAGGCCACTGGGGTTTGCACTAAGAGGCAGAGTTCCAGGGAATGGAAGTGATGTGGCATGCATCAGGGCTAAGAATAAGTACGAGATCTCAAATGGATGATGGGAAGGATAGTAAAAATCACCTGTCTGCTTGTCAGCACAGTAGCCACTGGGTTTCTTAGCTACTTGCTGCTTAAGTGGACCTTGTTTGATCTAGGAGGACCTGAATAGGTTGGTTGAATCTAGGCTAGAATCAGATGACAGTAGTCCTTAAGGAGTTGAAATAAAAAAAAAGAGAGAGAGAAAGAGAGAGGAGTAATTTAGTAACCTTTGTCTAAAGTTACATTTATATATTTATAATTTTGTAGGGGGCATTTACTGCTGTGGTCCATGTGTGAAGGTCAGAGGACAGCTTCTTCCACCATGTGGGACTTGAGAATTGAACTCTAGTCATCTGGCTTAGTGACAAGCTCTTTTACCTGCTGAGCCATCTCAGTGGCTCACATTTAAGATGTAGAATTTTAAAAAGTCATTATTGTTGAATTTTTACAGATGTACTAGATTGTCACAAATGGAAAAGTTTCACAGTCGTGCATAACAGCACAAGAACACAGATGGCTTTTCAAACAAATGTGAACATTCCAGTGACTGTGGTGTTTATAGTTGCTTAAAGGGTAGTCACTGAAAGGGGAGTAGAGGCCCCATGTCAATCTGAGTCGTTTTACATTTTTAATTATTATTCTTAAAATAATATTCACAATATTCACAAGTTTCAAATCACCCAGGGAGGCTGAGGCATAAGGGTAAATATTGCTATGCTGTTCTGGGTGACATGCCCAGACCTTTCCTCAAAAAGAAAATATGCATGCATGCATGAGCACATGTACACAGACACACACACAGACACACACACAGACACACACACACACACACTCTAGTAACAACTTAGACATTTTTTTTTGCTCTTGAGTAGTTGTCAGTATCTACACTTCATTTCTTTTAAAGCTAAGAAACTATTGAAGGTCATGGCTTTCAGTGTTCATTCTGGTTTCAGGGATTCTTTTGATGTAAGACAAGAGCCTATACAGAATCTTTCTGTGTTGTAAGTTTTACAGTGCTTTCACACCAGTCAGAAGGACTCAGCTAAATTACTACACTCCACTTTACACTTAGAACTTATTGTTTATCTACCCAGGGTCTTGGGGAGTTCTTTTTAAAATTAAAGTAATTCAGAAATAATTTCATAATTCCAAAGTCTAATTTTAGAATTGCACCTTGTTGAGGCAGGGTCTCAATTGTCTCTTCCCTACTCTGTCTCCTCCCTCCTATCTCTCCTTAGAAAAGCAGGAATAATTATAGATGCATTCATAAATACACATGTATCACAGCATGTGTGTGTATGTCAGAAGACACCTTTCTATCCTCCATGGAGGTCCTGAGCATCAAAATAAAGTTTTCGGGCTTGACAGCAAGTGTCTTTATCCACTGAAACATCTCATCAGCCGTGAAACAGTTTCCTTACTGATACTCAGTAATTAACTTATGAAGAAGTAGTTTGGGGAGGATAACTGAAGCAGTTACATCTTGAAATCCCATGGGGGAGGCATCAGTTTGACAGAAGCTAACCCATTCAATTGTTACAATTACTGAAGTCACTGTAGGGAGCTGGTGGGGATACCTCTAGGGAATTTGTGGTCTTCCTGCCTTTGATGCCTCTCTTCTTGTCTTTCTGTGGAAGAACCATTATCTTCCAAATCTATAATCTATGCAGCTACATTATCAAGACCCCATCTTTCTTCTTTTTTTTTCCTTATAGAATTTGCCATCTGCTGTTGTAGCTCATGTTCTGAATCCTCAACCTGGAGAGAAGATCCTGGATTTGTGTGCAGCACCTGGGGGTAAAACTACACATATTGCAGCCCTGATGCAGGACCAGGTGAGAATGGCTGCATGGCAGGTTCCTCTCATCCTCTCAGATAGTTCCCATGGCCACTGTGGATAACGAGGGAAGGAAGGGTGGGCGCTCAACTGAAAGACTCTCCAGCTATGTCATGTACCTCACTCAGTTCAGTTGACAGTTACTTCTGAGTACACTCTCGAGATAGACCCAGTTTGCTAATACAATTATAGACTTGTTTTCTTACAGACTTTTTAGCTAAAACATTTAAGAGATCTTTTCTTGCTCCTAGTTTTGAGATTTTATACTTAGATGAACTACTAAGATATAAAAACTGCCACTAGAAATTAATTTGAGAGAATGTTATGAGTGTTAACATCCTATGTATGGTCTATATGCATACATGCTTTGCATCAGTAAACAGATGCACATACATGTGTATCTAGAAAAGTAAATATAGTCCTGATAATGTTTCATTATAACAGATGTAAGTCTGAGCCTGGATAACTTTCACCCAAATGTTACTGCATTTTTCTTTATGTATGTATGTATGTTCCAAAAAGCTTTTTTTTTTTTTTTTTTTTGTATTATGGTCTAGTTTATCTGTGGTCAAAATTAATTAATGTCATAATCATTTTTTCTTTAATTGAAGAAAAAGGGCCATTTGATGCTATCTATTTTGTTTCTGGCTCTACAAGACTAAATACTTGCTAAATTTAATGTGCAGGGAATGGGGTAGTGCAGTGATGTTGAATTCAAGGACTGTGGATGCTTTTTATGATGTTTGTATGCTAATGGGGATATTTAACCGAGAGTTTAATACACAGGGAGAGAAAATAATAACTGAAATAACATCTGAGTAGGAGACATGGACTAGAATTTGATGTGTAGGTGGTGTAAAGTGGTAGCATGAAACAATTTACTGTAGAAAGAAGAAGGAAAGTCACACACGTGAATTACGTGCTGTTGAGATGGGACACATGCCACAGCACTGGGCATTCTCCCAGTTGCTTCAGTTTTCTCAATGAAATAGGAAGCAAAGTGAACAGATGCAAAGAGGATGAGGGAGAGAAAGCAAGAATGTTGAGCTATGAAATACCAGTCTAGGAAATTGGGTACAAAAATGAGATACGGACACATCCACGTTTTACTAAGGAGTCATGAATGTAGTGGTCAGAACTTTATGTTAAGGTTAGCTGATGAGATTTTATGCTTTTTAGCTGTGTAAGGGGTGGGTAAGAAATTGATGAAGAACCATGGCAGATATTATAAATATGCAACAGAGAAGCATGGTGTATATGTAGTTAAGCATGTATAGATGGTAGTAACGGATGTAATCTAAGATGATTGAAGAGTGTCTCTTATAAATGGAGTACTTGGGAGGCCAAAGGCATGATGATAACTGGTAGTAGGTCAAGAGTTAATTTATGGGGTACTTAATGTACATAATTGTTCAGTTTACTCAGAACTTAGATGTGGTACCAATATGCTTTATAAAGTCATGATCTGCCTATAAGTTGTGATACATTGATTATATTTGTTAAAAGTAATTTGCTTGGGCGTGGGTCTAATGCTAGGGATTGAAACTGGGGCCTGTGTATAAGCCAGGCAAGTACACTTAGGAAGCTGTACTCCCTAGACATTTTATCTTCTCGAGTAAAATAGTCTTCCCAAAGAGAGTGAATGTTTATGGATAAATCCATTTCCAATGATTTTATGATGCTGCTTAAAAGCACAGTTCCCTGGTGGCATAAAACTAAACGTTTGTTAGCTGAGGCAGTTTGGGGGATTGGGCTGATCTAAAGGGCCTATTCATGTACCTGGTCAGCTGCAGATAAACTGGTGCTTCTGCTAATGTGGGATGAGCTCATTCACCCAGGTTTTTATGTTTTTTAGTTAGCTAAAGTGACCTCTGCAGAGACATCTAGGACTCCCGGCCTCTCTGGTGCATGTGTTTCTCTTGAGGACTGGCCCAGCAAAGGGCAGTAAGTTGAGGCAATTGTCAATTATCCAAACACTTTTATATATCTGATTTGGTTTTTTTGTTTTGTTTTGTTTGTTTTTGTTGTTTTGTTTTGTTTTGTTTTGTCTTCTTTGCAGACAGGGTTTCACTGTTTTTCAAGAAAGGGTTTCACTATGTAGTCCTGGCTATCCTGGAACTTACTCTGTAGACCATTATGTATGGTCTCATATCTCATTCACCATTTTGCTACCAGCCAAAAATAGGCATATGGCTGAGTCTTAGAGTGAAAGGTTGTTGGATACTTAAGTTTGCCAGAGCTTTTGATTTTTTTGTTCTTAGTTAAGCAAGCATATAAATACAGCATTTAGATGTGTGCATTTGTGAAAGTGGCTAGGAACATTTGTCTTTGTCTGTAGTGTAGGTGAGCCTTACTTGTCTTTGTCTTTTTATCCCTACTTTTTCAGGTCACCTTAAATATCAAGGTTTTTCCTATGTAACTTGTTTGTCAGGTATTGGTTTTTTTTAAAGCCCTGATGATGATGAAATGTGACCATAAAGTTTCTGTGTTAAAGTGTTGATGCATGTGCCATATAAGGATGATTTACACAGTTTAAAAGACAAGAAAATATATAGAAGATTTGGTCCACCATATATGCACTGTTACCCGATAGTGTGTTTCAAAATATCACCCAGATGACCCAGGGCATTCTTAAAACTGACTATGTGACTTTGACATAAATATGATTTGTTAAGATATCTTAAGTTAGTTTCATGGTGACATTTCCATATGCATTTGTCAGTATACTTTGCTTTTCTTTATCATCATCATTCCTTGCTCTCCCTTCCATTTCTCATGTTGTGCCCCGTCCTCCACACAAATTATCTTTGGTTCTGTTTACATGTCACATAAATCCCATTACTCTTTTTTTCCTGCCTCCCACCTCCTTTCCAATTGCTTTCTCTCTTCTCATCGTCCCTTTCTACTTTCGTGATACACACAGACACACACACACACACAAACATTCTCTGCATATGGGAGAATACTTGTATTTTTTTTTTAATCTGGCTTGTTTTGCTTAACATAATTGTATCTTGTTCCATCCATTTTCTTGTAAGTTTCATTCAGTTTTCTTTGCATGTATTTTCTTGAGGATTTTTGTTCTTGTTTATCAGAGAAATTGGTCTGTAGTTTTCTTTGTTGTGTTCTTACCTGATGTTAGTACAAGGGCAGTCAATATTAGCTTCAAAGATGGGTTGGACAGTGGAAAAGTTTGAGTAAAATTGGTTTTAGCTTTTCTTTAAAAGTTTAGTAGAATTCAGTGTGAAGCCTTCCAGTTCTGGGTTTTTCTTTGTTAGTTTTCTTATTACTGCTTCAGTATCATTGGTTGCTATAGATCTAGTTATATTCTTGATTGAATTTTAGTAGATTGAGTGTGCTTAAGTATTTATCCATTTGCTCCCCTTTGGAATGTAAATTTTTACAGTATTCTCTAATGAGCTTCTGTATTTCATTGGTGTCTGATGTAACTTCTTTTTTTTTTTTTTTTTTTTCTCTTTAAGTTTATTACTTGAGTCTTGCTCTTTTGAAGGGGCTTTGTTTGGGTAGAAGTTTGTCTTGTTCATCTTTTCAAACAACTTTTGGTTGAGTCTGTGTATTATTCTTTTAGACTGCATTTGATTAATTTCTGCCCTTTATTTCTTTCCTTTGTGTTGAACTCATTCTTACATTCCTGACCTCAAGCAGCATTATGAGGTTTTCTTTCTTTTTTTTTCCTCTTATTTTATATATTGATTCCAGTTTCTTCTCCCTCCCATCCTTCTATACTCCCCACAAACCTCCCCCATCCCATCCCTCACCCACTCCTCAGGGAGGATGAAGCCTTCTATGAGGGAACATCAAGATCTGTCAAGTTATTTGGGGTAGGGCCTAGGCCCTCCCCCATGTCTCTAGGTTAAGGGAGTATCCTTTCCTGGGGAATGGGGTCCCAAAGTCCTTTCCTGCACTAGGGATACATCCTGGTTCTATTGTCAGAGGTCCCATAGACTGTTCACCCTCCCAACTGAGACCCGTGTTTAGCGGGTCTGGGTTGGTCCTATGCTGTTTTCCCAGGGGTCCATGAGCTCCCCCTTGTTCAGGTCAGCTGTTTTTGTAGGTTTTTCCAGCCTGTTCTTGAGTTCTTTGTACATTTTGGAAATCAGCCCTCTGTGGGGTTGGTGAAGACCTTTTCCCACTTTGTGAGCTGCCATTTTCTCTTGTTGACTACATCCTTTGCCTTACAGAGCTTCTCAGTTTCAAAAGATTCCATTTATTAATTGTTGATCTTAGTGTCTGTGCTACTGGTGTTATGTTCAGGAAGAATTCTCCTGTACCAATTCATGCAAGGGTACCTCCTACCTTCTCTTCTAAGAGATTCAGTGTGGCTGGATTTTGTTGAGGTCTTTGATTCAATTAAGACTTAAGTTTTCTGCTTGGTAATAGGTATGGATCTATCTGCAGTCTTCTATATGCCAGCATCCAATTGTGCCAGCACCATTTGATGAAGATGCTTTTCTCCCCCATTGTATTCTTTTAGCTGTCAGAAATCAGATGTTCAT
Organism: Cricetiscus sungorus; assembly: GCA_030556225.1. Taxonomy (NCBI): domain Eukaryota; kingdom Metazoa; phylum Chordata; class Mammalia; order Rodentia; family Cricetidae; genus Cricetiscus; species Cricetiscus sungorus. Next base: position 12,025,676 of record JANBXA010000103.1, read on the forward strand.
AGGTGTGTGGATTAATATCAGGGTTTCCAATTCGATTCTGTTGGTCTACCTGTCTATTTTTGTGCCAATATCAAGCTGTTTTCAGGACTATAGCTCTAAAGTAGAGCTTAAAGTCAGGGATGGTGATGCATCCTCAAGTTCCTTTATTGTACAGAGTTGTTTTGGTTATCCTGGGTCCTTTGTTTTTTCATAAAAGTTGAGTACTGTCCTTTCAAGGTCTGTGAAGAATTGTGCTAGGATTTTCATGGGGATTACATTGAATATATAGTTTGCTTTGGGCAAGATTATTGTTTTTATTATGTTTATCCTACCTATTCAAGAGCATGGGAGATCTTTCCATTTTCTGGTATCTTTCTTTAAAGACACAAAGTCTTTAAAGGTCTTTCACTTGTTTGGTTAGTGTTACTCCAAGATACTTTATGTTGTTTGTGGCTATTGTAAAGAGTGATGTTTCTCTGATTTCTTTCTCATTCCCTTTATCGTTTGTATATAGTACAAATGATACTGATTGTATATCAGTAGTAGGGCTACTGATTTTTGAATCTATCTTGTATCCTGCCTTTGCTGAAGGTGTTTATCATCTGCAGGAGTTCCTTTGTAGAGTTTTTCAGGTCAGTTGTGTAAACTAATCATATTATCTGCAAATAGTAAAAGTTTGATTTCTTCCTTTCCAGTTTGTATCCCTTTAATCTGCTTTTGTTGTCTTATTATTTTAGTTAGAACTTCAAGTGCAATATTGAAGAGATATGGAGGGAATAGACAACCTTGTCTTGTTCCTTATTTTAGAGGAATCATGTTGAGTTTCTCTCCATTTAGTTTGATGTTGGCTGTTGGTTTGCTGTATATTGCTTTTCTTTTTTATGTTTAGGTATGCTCCTGTTATCCCTGTTCTCTACAAGACCTTCATTATGAAAGGGTGTTGGATTTTGTCAAAGGCTTTTAAAGCATCTAGTGAGATGACCATATGGTTTTTCTTTTTCAGTTTGTTTATATGGTGGATTACATTGATAGATTTTCGTATGTTGAAGCATCCCTGCATCCCTGGGATGAAGCCTACTTGGTCATGATGTATGTTTTCTCTGAAGTGTTGAGAACTCTGATTTTTTTTAAAAATGTAAGTGCTCATAGCAAAAAACCAACCAAAAATGTTCCTCTTCACAAAGTTCTCCTAACTACATCCTAAATGTTCTGATATGACTTCCTTTCCTTTTTATTTTTTTCTAATTAAAAAATATTTCCTTCTTGATTTTTTTCAATAGTCATTCAGAAATGCATTTTCAGTTTCCTTACATGTGAGTTCTTCCTGTAGTTGCTTTTATTGATTTTTAGCTCTATTGTAGTACAATCTGATAAGTTACAAAAAATTATTTTGTTTTATATTTGATAAAACTTGTCTTGTGGTTTAGAATATAGTTAAATTTAGAGAAATTCTTGGGCTTCTGAGATGAATGTATGTTCTGTTGGTGATGGATGGAATATTTTTGTAGGTACTATGTGGTTAAGTCCCTTTGGTTTATGATGCAGTTTAACTCTGGTACCATTGCTGATTTTTAGTTTGGATGACTTATCTGAAGACAAGAGTAAGACATTTAAGTCTTCCACATCTGTTGTATTAAAACCTATATAGCCTTTTATGCTGGCTGATGTTCGTTTTATAAAGTTGGTGGTGTATATGTATTTAAATGACTATGTCAACTTAATGAATTGTTCCTTTCTTAATGTGCAGTGGCCTTCTTTATCTCTTCTGATTAATTTTTATTTATACTCTTCTTTGTCAGATACCAGAATAGCTATGCCTTCTTGCTTTCAGTTTCCATTTGCTTGACTGATTACTTCATCATTTGAGCCTTGGTGTATGGTTATTTTTTGTTAGTGAGATACGTTTCTTGGTAAAAAACAGATACATAGTTGGAGCTGGGGATTTTATCCAATCACCTAGTCTTTGCCTCTGTATTCGTGTGTAAATGCACTTACATAATTTATGAGAGATGTGTACTAATTAATTTTGTTTTACATTTGCTTGTTTAGGGCAGGAGAAATATGCATGCAGGGCTCAGAAGTCTTACTGGGTTCTCTCCATCCACCATGTCACATTTGGCACAAGTATCTTTACTTGTGCTAAGCCAACTAATTCTTGTAATTTTGTTGGTTGTTTTCTACTTTGTAGGATTGGTATGCCTTATTTTTTCCCTTGATGGATTTCTTCCTAGTTCTCCTTTATTTAGTCATTCTTAAGAAATTTATCCCTTCTTGTTCTCTCCTGGTTAAGACTGTTTTCCTCCTCTGTGGTAGTGTTTTAGTTTTTGTTTGTTTTTCTTCTGTATCTTCTGCAGTTCTTCTTAGTGGTTTTGAGCTGCTTTAATTTGTGTTTATCTTGAAATGTCCTTATTCTCCCATTTTAATAGTTTTGTTAGATACAACAATATTGATTGGTATTCATTTACCTTGAGGACCTGAAGTATATTTTCCTATGTTTTCTTGGCCTCTAGGGCTGCTGGTGAGAAGCCTGTGTTATTCTGATGTGACTGTCTTTGTAGCTGACTCGAGGCTTTCCTTTGCATCTTTTAATATTGTTTCTTTGCTCTTTATGTTGACTGTAATGAGTTGTGGAGAGATTCTTCTCTGAGCAAAGCTCATTGGGTTTCTAAATAACTTTTTTTGTCTGGATTCCATTTCATTCTCTATATTTGGGAAGTTTTTTGCCATAATTTCATTGAATAGATTATTTCAATATTATGAATGCTTATCTCAGATTCTTCAATCCCATGAATTTATAGTTTGGTCTATTATGTATTAATTGCTGACATTATGCTGTGTCTTTATTTTAAACTGATGCTTGACTTTAATATTTCATTGACCCTTTTCATTATAACGGATATTCTTCTGGCTTATCAAAACTTGGTAATATTTTTCAGGTATGTTTTATTTGATTCACTGAGTTTTTCATTTCTGACATTTTAAATTATTTTAAATATCAATTTCTTGATGATTTTTTTCTTTCATGTTCCTTTTTCTTCCATAATACTTTTTACTTAATTTTGGTGACTTTTCTATATGCCTTGGATTGAATTAATTTGCCTGCTTGTTCCCTCTTTGATTCACCCATCATTTTTACTAGGAAACTTTAGAAGTTGGCCTTCATCTTCCTAGTCAGCATCTTTGAATGTAGTAGTTAAGGAGTTAGGGTGTTTCCCAAGCTTTTCTGCTTGGCTTTGCATATTTCTTTTGTATCTGTGTTATGATTTATTCGTTGGTTGGTCTGGACATCTCTGCTTTTATTTGGGGATTTATTGAGCAGTGTCCTAGTGAAGGCTTCTTGTTCACTACTGCTCAGAGAAGAAAATGGTGCCTTGCTGGAAGAACAATGGCAAACCATGTAAGATGTAGAAATACACTTAGAATCTATTGGAGGCACTGGTAGTTACGTTATCAGTGATCATGAAAGAGAAAAATGGTGAAATTTACCCAGAACAACAACATACTACAAAGTTAAGTACTCAGTGTGAATACAGAAGTAGTGAGAAAGTGGAGAGCTATGAAATTACACATTACTCAGTGATAGTGTGGGATGATCAGTGAGCTAGAAGGGTGGCAGAAGAAGGGGAAGATGAGGAAATGATATTTAGTGAATGAAGAAAATGAGCAGTAGTGGAGAAACACACCGGGAAAACAAGGGAACAGATAGCCCGGGGTTAGGTGAAACAATAGAAAAACGATTTCCCAATAACGAGAAAGTTTAAAGGCAAAATTAGATAGAGGGAAGCTAAGGAGTGAAAATGGAAAACATAAGTTTCTATTTAAAAAGGTAAAGAAAAAGATGTTAATGTAAGCACTAGCACTTACCAAATCAGGGTGTCCAGACATGGTCCATGGGAATGAGAACCAGGCTGGGTAGGAGGGGATCTCAATGAGACTGAGGCTGAGATAAGTTTATTCCAAGCAACCAGTCTTTTTATACCCCTAACAAAATAGAACACAATGGTAGTTTCTAGGATAATGGTCATTATAATTTATACAGGGCATGCAAGAATCATGTTTAAGACTAATTGTTCTGTTAAACTTCTGCATGCCTCCATGACCTCTAAGGGACACAGAAACACAGGCGGCCTGAGTGCTTCACTGCCTGAGTGAGTACCTTGTCTTCTCAGGAACTGAAAAGCACATGGTGCCCCAGAGCCATGAACTCTGCCCTAGGAAACCTGTGGTGCATGTCTCTTCAAGCAGTTAGACCAGACCAACTCCATGATTCCCTCCTGTTAGTAAGAAAAAGCTAGAGGAGAACAGGAGACAAAAAAGAATAAAACATAATGAAATGGAGTTTTCTAGTAATAAGAATGCATTAAAATGTTAAATTTATGAAGGGATATAAAAAACATGAAATGTTTTAAAACACAGTGAAATGAAAATAGTGCTAAAATGTGCTAAGAAGAAGAAAAAAAAGGAGGCAGAGGGGGGGGGGAAGAGAAACTGAGTAGTTTCTGGGGTCCTTGAAACAAATTAGGTGCAGTCGGATGAATTTGTGGCATCTTGTCTTTCCCATATTTATGCTGCTGCTGAGCTTATATTGGCTCCCTATTCCCACCAAGTTGTCTTTAGTAGCTTCCCTTTGCACACCAGGGGTCTCATGTGGCCACACCTAGCTTTGTAGTCAAATGTGCGTTCTTCACTCTACTGAAAGCTCTGGACTTTATGCTTTGCTCTTTTAACTGAGGGATGTCTCCCAAGCACACAGGGACAGTGGAAGAGAACCACAGCTCTAAGACCTGTACAGAGGAGGACCTGCCTTTGTACTCTCAAAACCTCCCTAGTCACAATCATCTGCACTCCCGTGTCCTCAGGCTCTGCAACATTGAAAGGTACCAGGGGCGCTAATCTCAGGCTTTGTCCAGCAGACACCACTACTATTTCCATTCAGTGAGATAATGTCAGCCTCTGGAGGCTCTGATGTGACATTCCTGAAGCTTGCGCTCCTTCAGACTGTCAATCCCTGGTCCTCCTGCTCTGCCCAGCCAGCCCCCAGACACGTAGCAGATTATATTTAAATTTCTTGATTTATGGCCATTGCCTGCTCTCTGGCCCCAGAGTAGCTCATATTAAATAATAGCATTCTTCTTGAGATAGCGACTGGGAGTCTCCTCTCCTGCTGACCACCAGAGGTACCATCTCAGCAAAACCTGCTCAAGGCTTGTCCTCTTTACCAGGGTCACCAGGGGATCAAGCTGCTGGGCTGTGCTCCTGTCACCGCCTTTGTGACTGTGACCCTCTTCCTCATCCCTCTTTGGAGGAATCATTGCTTTACCTGCTGTCATAGGGTTTCTATGGCTGTGAAGAGATACCATGAGCACAGGAATTCTCATTAAGGAAAACATTTAATTGGGACTAGCTTACAGTTTAGAGATTTAGTCTGTTATTATGAAGAGAAGCATGGTGATGCGCAGACAGACATGGTACTGGAGAGGAGCTGAGAAGTCTGCGTCTGGATCCTCTGACAGCAGGAAGAGTGAGTGAGCCACTGGGCCTGGTGTGAGCTCCTGAAACCATAAAGCCCACCCCCAAAGACACACTTCCTCCAGTTAAGGCAAATGCACTCCAACAAGGCCACATGCTCTGATCCTTTCAAATAATACCAGTCCCCAAGAGCCTCTGTGGGCCCTTTCATTCAAAGCACCATACTGGCTCTTCTCTGTAACTGCCTCACCCTTGGGAGCTGCTCAGCTGCCGCCTGATCCCGGTGTCCTATAGCAGCATTTGAACTTGGTGTCTTTCCAAAGCATTTTGCTGGGTGCACAGCAGTTTGGGCTAGTGATGTTCTCCTTTTGGTTAAGAATTTTGTGTAATTTGAAAATATTAAGACGAGGATCAACTTTACACTCATTTGTATGTAACTCATTGAAGCTAGATGTTTCACAAAGGAAGCTCACACCCACCTCCCATGAGCAGTCACTCAAGATTGATGGTTTCATGTTTACCTTCAAGAGTGTTTCTAAGTTTCTTGAAAAATATAGTGAACATTTTTTTTTCAGTTTTGATTTCTGTAGATTAAAGGTAGGCTAGATGTGATTACAATTGGCAGAAATGTGTTTATTTAAAGGAAAGACTAGGTATTTAAGGAATTAATTTTTCAGTGCTGGGAACTAACACTGGGACCTTGTACTTGCTAGGAAACCCTCTACCACTGTGCTTTACCCCAATGTAAATTTGATGTACATTTGGTTAAAGAATTCAGCAAGAGTAAGAGGAAGGCGGGAGGCCACAGTTGACACTAGTCTTTTCTATTGCTGATTTTCATAACTGCTTTGAATTTATACTTTATCTTCATTTTTTAGGGAGAAGTAATTGCACTGGACAAAATAGTGAATAAAGTGGAAAAATTAAAGCAGAATGCTTCATTATTAGGGCTTCATTCTATCAGGGCATTTTGCTTCGACGCAACAAAGGCACTTAAACTTGATGTGGTTGATGGCCCAGAAGGTAACTTTGCTTTTTTTGTTCTGTGTTTTCTTCTCATAATTGCAAGATCATTGGATCTTGATATAGGTATGAATGTAGAGTGACCAGAAATTAAGATTATGTGTTAGTATTTATGTAATGTTTATTGTAATGTCTTTGTTAGTGTTTTAATGTGATAATGTTTAGGTGGCAAGATGCTTAAAATTTACCCTGAGAGCTTTGAAATGCAATATATATTGTTATTAAATGTTACTATTATTATTAAAACTTTACTCTTCCTGTCTAGGCAAACTTAGTAACTTTTCCACAGTATCTTCCTGTCCTTCCCAGCTATTCCCTGGTAACCACTGTCTGTTTATCTGCTTTTTAGCTTCCAGATACAATTGTCTGTTGGTGTTTGGCTTATTTTCATTTAACATACTATCTTCTGAATTCTTCCATGCTATTTCAAGTGGAATATTTCTTTTCAAGGCTGAATAATATTCTGTTGTGTATATGCACTACATTTTTTCATAACACTTCTTGTTGGTAGACATTTGAGTTGATTCTGTAGCATTTCTTTTGTAAATAGTGTTAAAGTGAACATGGGAATGCAGATATCTCTGATGATGGTTCCCATTCATATATTCTCACTAACAAGCATGATTGCTGTATCACACAGGAGTTTCTATTGTTTACTGTTTGAAGAATCATGCCATTTCATTAGTGGTTGTATTAATTTATGTTCTTACAAGAGTGTATGTGTGCCCTTTCTTCTCCATGCTCTCAGCAAATTACCTTCTGTTCTTTTCTTTTGATAACTACCTCCTCATAGGGGTCAGGTTATCTGTCTTATGGTTTTCATTGCTTTTTCTTTTAGGTTAGTTATAGTGAGCATCTTTTCCATATACCCACTGGCCATGTCTTCTTTTGAAGAGCAATTAATGCCCATCTAAATCTTTTCCCCTTTGGGTTGTGTGTTAGTTGTTATGATAAAACACTGACAAGTGCAAAGTAAGGAAAGGCTCCTTTTGCCTCACATTGTGGAGGTGTACACTGTGTTTCTAACCTCCCATCATGGTGTACTCTGACTGTGTTAATGAGGAACTGATCACATTGCACCATATGTAGGAAGCAGAGAGATGAATGCTGTTTTCCATTTCTTTGTCCTCCTTGTTCTCCTGAACCTCAGCCCATAGAATGATGCTGCCAGGTTTAGAATGGATTCCCTCTCCAGTTAAACTCTGAAGTGCCTCCATAGACACACCCTCACTGACACTTCCTGAGGTGTGTTTCTTAGGTAACCATAAAGCCATTGAAGTTACAGTGATGAGCCGTTACAGTAATGAATAGTTGTTTTTTGTTTGATTGATTTAGTACATATAACTACTCTGTCTTTTGTCTGACATATTTAATTCATTTTATTCCAATAAATGGGTGATGAAGACTTGCTTGAGTCATTCATTTCTTACTTCTATGTGATTATAGATGCATTTGCTTTCTGTGTTGCTGCCTTCTTTTGTAATTAGGTGCTTTCTATTGTGCTATATTTTAATCTTATGCTTATCTATTGTAGGCTTTGGTAGCCCAACTTAACCAAACTTACAAGCTTTACTGTAAAACATATCCATCACAGGCTATGTGAAATTGATAGTGAGTTTTGCATTAAAAGCTCAAGGTTTTTTTTAAGCTCCCTATTTTTTTTTTATCTTGTTTTGAATTTTCTCTGACACTCTTACTTGTCTTTCTGTTCATTGTAGCTTTCAGCCCATTTGTAGATGAGTCTGTCTTTGCAATGCACATTTTATATCTTTGCCAAAAATGAGGTGGCCATAGCTGTGCGGGTTTAAGACTTGTGCTGTGTTCCTTGGGTTGGTGTGGTCTATGTGCCTGTGTTGTTATGGCTTTGTGGTGTGATGTGAAGTGCACGTTACCACCGTTGGCCTTTCTGTGTAGGGTTGCTTTGGTTATTTGGGTTTTTGACTTCTGAGTGAATTTCAGGATTGCTGTTTTTCTAAGCAAGGGCGGTCTTTTCGGCTCCTGATGTTTTCTCCAGGGTTCTAAAGTTAAGAAAAGCTTCTGGTAAATAGGACATATGTATGCTTACAGTATATTATTATAGAAGTTTGTTTTTGTGTTTCTTGTTTTATTTTATTTGTAAAACTGGGTTTCTCTGTGTAACATCCCTGGCTGTCCTGCAACATGTTTTGTCGATCAGGCTGGCCTCAAACTCACAGAGACCTGCCTCTGCCACCAAGTGCTGGGATTGAAGGCATTCAACAGCAAACCCAGCTGCCTTTCTAGTTTTAATTAGAGACATTTCAGTTGCACCAAGTATGATCTTGATCTTAATGTCTGCATAAAAATCCCGAACCACTAAGTGCAGTTGTTTTTAGCTCCATGTTTGTTGCTGTAACAAATGTCTGATGGAAGCAGCTGAAAGACGTAAAGATTTAATTTGACTCATGGTTTCATAGGTGTAAGTCCATAATGGCAAGCAGGGCATGGTGGAGCACAAGTCCATTATGCAACCAGTAACCAGAGCAAAGGGGATAACATCTAGTGCAAGATACTGCCTCCAAGAACATTCCCCCAGCGTCTTCCAACTAGTCCTACCTACCTCTTGTCTTCTCCTGCCTCTCAACATTAGGAATTAATCAGTGTCTTAGATTTAGGCCCTTGTGATTGCATATTCTCTGGAAAATCATCACAAACATACCCACAGGTGTACTTTACTAATGTCTTAGACATTTCTCAAACCAGTCAAATTGGCAAGAGCAGCCATCACAGTTTAATAGAAACGGTGAGATTATGCATTGCCATTACCTTTATCAAGATTACCAGGTATGATTGTGTGCTATAAAGTGTTAGTCAATTCTGAATTCCAACCTGTTATTGGTTTGTCATAGTGTAGGGCCCTGCAGATATGAAACTTTAGGAATGTATTCAGAACAAACTTGCAGCTTTCACATAAGTACTTTGCGGAATTGCAGATTTCTTAGCTTTTAGGTAATCATTGAGAGCTGTATTTCAAATGAATTCATATGGTCATAAAAACCAAAATGTAGGAAGATTCCAATAGCTAATTTAGTATAAATTTAAATCAGCGAGAGACCACTTAGTATGAAAATAAGTGATAGGAGGAGCAGGGCGAATGGATACTTTCAAGCTGTAAAGCAGAAGGGGGACTCTGTGGCAACCTAGACTTGCCAGCTTCTGGGAGTGGCCCTGCTTAGCCTCTGCAGGTGCCCACACAGAGCAGGGACCTTCTCACTAGGACATCACCTGTAGAGGGCTCTGGCTACTCAAGTCTGTTACTTACAGGAAAGGATGGAACTTGCCGTGCCAAGGTAGAAAAGGCTGTGGAGGTTTTGACAAGAAAACAGTCTGTTCTCTATACCTGTTGTCTTTCCTCTCCCCACCCCATCACAACACTTTTCACCTCGTGCTAGTGGCTCTTGGATCCAGCAGGTAAATGTGGTAGTCATTTGCACCATTTTAAGATGGCTCACACTGGGGACCACTTGAAAGAATGAAAGAAAAATTTTAATAGTTGGCACTCAGGTATGCAGGTTAAAAATAGATTGTAGAAAATATTCATAGATATTATGGGAAAAATTCCTATCTTCATAAGAGCTAGTCTGTTCAGTAAGGAAAGGCAGTGGCTTAGTAGGGAAAAGCTTCACAAAGGATGTACCTACTTAGAGGAAAAATACAGTTGGTCAGTAAAGGATTTTGGGAAAGCAGATACACACATACACATGATAATGATAGCATATACTAATATATGCTGTGGTTTTGTTTGTTTGTTTTTGTGGGGGTTAGTCACCAGTATGCGTCAAAAAGTAAAGATTTCTTTGAAAAGTATTTTTTTTCCAAGACAATAGATGAAACAGGGGGAAAAAATGATTCTGGATGGAGATAAGTTACGTTGATAATGGCTTGTGTCTTTACAGCCTTCTAACCAAATAAAAACAGAAGGTAATTCTGGGTTTAAATACTTTCCAGTAACAATGCCAAGCTTGCAGGTAAAGAACACAAGTTTCATGACTTTCTCCAGTAACACCAAATTACTCATGAGCACACAAGCGACTTGATGGGCTATTAAACCCAGGGCGCTAAGGATCATAGAGGATAGTAGCTATACACATTGCCGTAAAACCAGGAGACTAAAGAACATCAGCCAGATGAGAATGCTTGACCAGAGCCCGGCAGCTCTGACTTTTTGGGAGCTGCCAGCAGTGGGCATTACCACGGAAACAACTGCCTCTTGACTGATGACTGGAATTGGTACCACGTACAGACTCTGGGGAATTACGGCTTCTAACACTTACAAAGTCAAATCTATATAAAATAGAAGTAATTTTTAGTTTAGCTAAGGACTTGCTTAAACGGATAAAGGAATTTTCTTTATTCAGTATTTTAGATTAATTTCTCTATTGCTTATATGTCAAGAGTATTCTATTCTAGGCCTATATGTAAGATAGCAGATAATGTTCATAATTCTCTTTTATAGGGGCACCTCCATTCTTACCAGAATCTTTTGACCGAATTCTCCTCGATGCACCTTGCAGTGGAATGGGACAAAGGCCAAATATGGCTTGTACTTGGACTTTAAAGGAAGTGACATCATATCAGCCATTGCAGCGAAGACTCCTTAATGTGGTATGTGATGATCCTTTGCTGTGAAGAAATTGACCATTGCTAGTTAAGTGTTGAGTCTACCAATACTGTTGTCTGTAGCAGAAACCTTCACTATGATCAAAGGTTGGAGGCAATCAGGAATCATAGGCAGAGACTAGATACATAGTTTTTTGATGTAGCCACATAGACTATTTATTCAGCCTAAAAAGGGAGTGAATTTTGGTACATTCTATAATATAGATGGCCTTGGAGACTTTATGCTAAATGAAGTAAAATAGACACAAAAGGAAATTTTATATGATCCCAATTATAAGGTAATTAGAATAGGCAAAATAGAAAATAGAACAAAGGGAGTTTGTTGAAAGAGAGGGTAGTTATTTAATGGTTACAGAGGTTAAGTTTGGGATGCTTGCACAAATGAACACTTAAAGTCATCGAATTATTCAGTTAATATGATGAATTTTATTTATCTATTTATTTTTCTACAGACAAGAGATTGAGAATACCTAGTGCTTTGTTAGTGTGACTTTAGGTTTTTAAGACAGGGTCTCTCTGTGTATCCTAACCTGGACTCACGTTCTCAATACTCTGCCCTTAACCTCCCAAGTGCTGTGATGTTTTGGGTGCATCATCATGCCAGGTATAGCTTTAAACATAGGGAGCTTTCCTTTATGCTGACCCCTCCTTTAAAATAGACACCAATAACGTATAGTATGTTTCCATTGAGACATTTAGCTAATTGTAAACATTCTACTACCTCTTGAGTGAAAATAGAACAACAAAATGAAAACATAATTGGCTGAGTTGTTCATGCATAATTGCTAATTGATGTAAATAATTCAGTATAAATAAACTACTCTTTACTTGTGTCTTAGTTGTCAGATTAGAAGTCAAAAGTCTAATGCAGGGTAACATTATTAAACTAGGCATTATAGCATCCAGATTATAAAAGGATCATAGCAACTGCAAATTTAATTGATCTAGTACATTGAACATAGATAGAATATTTGTGACTTTTTGTCAGTTTTCTTAACAGTATATTTCAAAATATTATGTGCTTTTTAATTCTAATTTCAATTTTTCTATTTTAAAAAATTTATGAAAAGATGTTTACTTGACTGCACATAGTAATCAGAATAAACCAGAAGGGCTCTGGAACTGGAGTTACAGGTGGTGTGAGCTGGCATGTGGGTGCTGAAAACTGAACCCGAGTCCTCAGCAAGAACAGCAAACACTTGTCACTGTGGAGCCATCTTCCCAGCCCCACTATAATGTTCTTTTGATGAGAGATGAATTCATTATTTCTCCCCTTTACTACAATGACAATGCAAACACAGCAACAACCAATATACTGTAATTATCCAGTCACTAAGGTTGTCATCAAGTACATTTCTGTCTTTCTTGCTGCCTTCATTTATAAAGGAAGCACTGGCTGTGGATTATTTAACTAGTTTTCAGAACTAGAACATGCCTCTGGCATGAAAGCACCAAGCAGCTCATAGTATGCTTTCCAGACAAAATGCCCAAGGGTAAAATGAAGTTACTTCTTTGTTTTTCCTTCTGTTGTCATTTTTAGGTTATGGTGAAAATGGAAATTCAGAGAGGTTACTAACAGTAGATGGATGATTTCCATGCAGAGGGCCAGCGTTGAAGGAGAACTCAGAGAGCAGGAGTATGAGGCCTGGTTAGACACTGAGAATGTGAACTTGAGGATTAGGGCTGTCTTCATTTGAGCCACAACTGTTCTACATTAGTGACTTTGGGTACATTGATTTCCAGTTGGAGAAATGGGTAGTACAACACTTTCTACTAGGAATACCTCACTGGAGATCGTAGCTTTATTATTGATAAGGATTCTTTGAGAAAATTCATGTTAAAGTCTTTAGCATAATAGTTAGCACAGAGTCACCGTGTTTACATTTTTTTTTTTAGTTAAGGCAAAATATTATGATATTTTGAAAGATTTTTATTAAAATTTTAAACAAAATCATGAATATGAATATATGTATATGAAAATAAAGTTGGCTGGGTGGGAAATGGGTGAATCAAGAGACAGGAGAAGAGGCTAAATATGAATAAAGCACATTGTATAAGATCCTTAAAGAACTCATAGGAAGTCTTTATGAGCTTGAAAAGATAAACTTTAGTTATGTAGCCCAGTTGGTAGAGTGCTAGCCTAACATGTCAGTCACTTCTTGTTGGTATGACAGAATACCTGATGAAAATAGCTGTTGATAGTTCAAAGATCCAATGCATCATGGGGATGAAGTTACGGCAACAGGCACTTGAGGGATCTGGTACATTCCATCTATAGCTAGATGCTGAGAGCAATGGATGCAATTACTCATATCATGCATAAAGGTGTGGATTAGATTCCCAGTAAGACATAAACTGAGTAGAACAGCTACACACCCATGATCCTAGCACTCTGGAGATAGAGGCAGGGGGTCATAAGTTTAAGAGTCCTCTTTGCCTAGACAGAGATTTTGAAGCCACCCTGGGATATGTGAGAACCTGCCTGAAAAGAAAAGAGAAGATAAACTAAAGAGATTTGGGAGAAAATTATTTTAGCATGGTATTATATATCCTGATTCCTGTTAAATACCTATAGCATGCAAAATAATGTCTAGCTTGTAACTAAGAAAGCAGACAATCTATGCCCTTCTCTAAGAGCCTCTTTTCTGACTGGTAGTAGTTTGTTATATTCCATGATATTAATGCTGTATTATAAACAACAGAAAGGAAGGAAGGCTGTGGGTTCCATTTAGATCAGGAAGAACATTTCAGAAAAGGGGACCCATAAGCAACAATGGGTGGAATGCTATGTAGTAATAAACAACTTAGAGAAGTTGGAGAGTTTCTAACCTGGCCATGGATCCTCAAGTAGCAGTGACTTTGGGTGTTACGGGAACAGTAGGACAGGGTTGCTAATGCAGAAGGGCAGGAAGAGCAGTGTGGCAGGAACACCTATATATAGAGCCTTAAACTCTTTTAGGACTTTGCCTGTGAAGCTGAATAGCAACAAGTTGAAAAGCATTGCTCAGACTCGAGTGTGGAGCCTGGCTTGTAGGAGGCCTGGAAACGGGCTGGCAGGTTTAACTGTTATGTAATCTAGCTGAAGGGTAAAGAAGCTGGAAATGATGATAGTGGAAGTTGGGAGGACTAGCCAAAAGCTGGACTGTGTGTGTTCATACACGTACTTTTTATTTATTCCATATGTATTCATGTGTGCCTGAGTGTATGTATGTGTACCGTGTACATGCAGGCACTAGCAGATGTCAGAAGAGGATATCCGATGCCCTGTAGTTGGAGTTATAGGAAGTTGTGAACCATCATATGAATGCTGAGCTTGAACTTGGGTCTTCTTTTAGAGCAGTAAGTGCTTTTTGCCCACAGAGCCATCTCTGCATTATATATTGAAAGAAAGGCCAGTAGGGTGGGCTAGTGGATGGGGAAGGTGATAGGACTACAAGCATAATTGGTGCTATGAGGTCCAGGGCTGGAGCTTTGGGGAAGCTGGGAAAGCTTTTCCAGCAGGTTACAGAGAATGATGAGTATTTGTTTGGGAACACATTAATTGGGATAGCAGAAATGTTGACAAGATAACGGAATACATGCATATGGGGTTCAGAAAGGAGGTTCCCCTAAATACAGTTTGGGCATAAAGATAATGTGGGAAGGGAGGTAACTGAAGGTTGTATGTGAGAGACTGAGTCTGTGTGTATCATAAAGCTCCCAGGTAAGGCTACGTGTAGTCAGCAATGTTTACATTGTGCTCTAAGTACAGGAAGAGGCTTTATCTTACAGGACAACATTTTATTGTCGCCAAATGCTTACAAGGTACCATGTGCCATCCTGTAACTTACTTTTGGGTATTTTTTGGTCTATGGCATGCATAGTCTGATCCTTGCTTTTTTTAGGCTGTTCAGCTGCTGAAGCCAGGGGGTGTGCTGGTTTACAGCACATGTACAATAACTCTGGCAGAAAACGAAGAACAAGTTGCCTGGGCCCTTACAACATTCCCCTGCCTTCAGCTTCAACCCCAGGTGAGAACCCTAACACTTCCAGTCTTATCAACATCTCAGAATGTGATGTGTACTGGAATACACAGGATGCTATGGAGAAGTAAGTCAAAACTCTGAAGGTCTCTATTCATAAGAGTGATGGTGTGGTCTGACTGACCATGGAATTCACATGACTAACTAAACGATAAAGCATGCTGCATGCTCTCTCTGTGCGCTGCCATTGTGCTAAACTGGGGTAGGCTTGGGTATTTTCTACTGTTTATACCACGTGCTGTTATTAACACTGCATTTCAAAGAAAATGCTTTTATTTACTCATGTGTATGAGTATTTTGCTCATGTGTGTGTTATATACACCATGGGCATTCCTGTTGCCCGTGGAGGTCAGAAAAGGCATCAAGTCTCCTGAATCTGGAGTTACAGATGGTTGTGAACCACCATATGTGGATACTAAGACCAAATCTGGTCCTCCATAAGATCAGCAAGCACTCTTAACCATTGAGACATCTCTCCAGACCCTTAAAAGACTTTGTATTTCATTCCCAGTCCTCTGTTTTTCTGATTTGGAAAAGATTGAGCACTTTTGCTTCGTGCCACATCCAGCACACTTTTGTAGCAATGGACTTCAGGATATCAAAAAACTAGCTGTGGGGAGAAGCTGCAGCTCAGGAATGCTAGCTTTCACTTTTATGTTAATGTAGAATATTTTTAAAGCCCTTTGTAGTTTAATTTCAGTGAGCATTAACCTGAGTTTTTTGTTGTGATCTTTATTAAAGATGATTTGATTTTTGAGATGTTCATATCTACAGGGATATTAACATTCAGAGACACCTGACATTGTGGCTTCCTATGCAGAACTCTAACAGACAGACAATAATGGTTAAAATCAATCTAGAAATGGCCCCTAGACAGAGAGATCAAGACAGTTAATGTTAATGAAAGCAAGACTTCAGAACTCACATGAAATTTGTATAAAGAAGTAACGGAACATTCTCCCCTCACTGCCATATATAATGACTATATTTTCATGACAGTAGGTTTTTTTTTGTTTTTTTTTTTCTACCAGACATTATCTGGGGAATGATGACTTGTTGGTATTTATGGATCTTTGACACAAGTGGTTTTCAAAAATCACTGAATTCTTTTGGATTCCTTAAAACCTAGTTGATGTATTCATGATTTATATATCCTTTTCTAATATGTATCCTTCTAGTGAGTGGGATACATAAATTGGCATGTGTATCCCATAAAAGCAAGAATATTTACTTGTACTTCTGCTTCTGGAAGGGGTCAAATGCACAGCCAATTTGTCTTTTCAAGTTAAGCTATAAAGAGGCAATTTACTAATGTAGAACATTCAACCATGGTTACTCATTTCTTCCCAACAGGAACCACAAATTGGAGGAGAAGGAATGGTGGGAGCTGGCCTGTCACTGGGACAATTGAAACAGCTGCAGCGATTTGACCCATCTGTTGTGCCGCTGCAGGACATGGACACTGATTGTCTCGGAGATGCCAAAAGAGAAGATATGATCTGGTTGGCCAACAAGGATTGTATAGGCTTCTTTATTGCAAAGTTTCTAAAATGTAAAAGCACAGAAGAGAGGGTTTCTTGGAAATGAAAATTTGGAATATTGCGTGTTGCTTTTTCTTACACCAAAGTGTTGTCAGGCCAAAGGAGGGATGGTATGTTTGTTCTGGGAATAGGAAGATGCAAACAATTTCCCTGGAATCAGAAGCACAGTGTATATATGTGACCCTGGAAAAGTGGGGGGCTGGGAAAGCATAATCTGCCTTACATGATAAAGGAAGAATTCCCTGCGTGGTCTGGAATATACTGTCAGTTTTAACTCACAAACATTAGTTTTTCTAATGTGAAAAAATAGTTTAAAGACAAAAGAATAAAACTCTAACCCTTTCATGTCGTTATGAGAAAAGCTATTTTCTGTTCCAAAGATGGCAGTAGTTATTTCATTAAGCATTTGGACCATGGACAGTGACCGTGATTGCATCATGGCTGAGATAAGTAGTCTTGTTACCGGACTCTGTGTCTCTCTCTCCTAATTAATTCTAAATCAAACCTCTTTTAATTTAAAGATGTATTCACTTATTTACTGTGTGTGATCTGTGTGTGGAATTACTGCTCATGCCATGACACATGTAGAAATCAGAGGACAACTTTAGGAGTCCATTGCCCCCTTCTACCTTGGGCTCTGAGGCTGGAACTCATGCTGTCAGTTTTGTGTGATAAATACTTTTATTTGCTGAGTCATTTCATCAGCCCTCAGCTCTCTTACATGAAGTTTGGAGTTCTTAAAAGTGAAATATAGGTATTACTTTGTAGATAAAAAAGCAAATGAGAATAGTCCATAGTTTGGCTGCATTTTATTATCTTTTTGGAACAGAAATCACGCAGCATAATAGAAAAAATGCTTGGTGAGAAGCAGAAAATAATTACTGACAACTGAGACCTAGCCTGGCACTTTCTGCTGGCCCTTGGCTTCTCTTGATGAACGCAAACTGTGTCTGATAGATCAGACAACATAAAAGCTCTTCTTAATCAAATCTGACCTCAACTCAGACAAAATAAGAACCTCACCTGTCTGCAGAAGTGACCAGGTATCCTGCCACTGTGGCTACTCTGCTCTAGATAGTATATTCAGTCTGCCTGGACCACAGTAACAGCCTAAGTATTTGCTTTTCAAAAGAATCATCATGCCGTCAAGCAGATTTCATTCTACCTTCTCTGTAGAACATACCAGACTGGTTTGTTATCTTTCATTTATACCCTTCCAAATTACTGGGCTTTTGTTGTGTCAAATGGACAACTAAAGCCATCGTTAATAGTTTCTTTTCCTTGTAGGTTTTCTGTAGAAAGGTCTCATAACTTACTGTATCCACGATGACTGCAGCAGTTCTTGGATCAGTAAAGCCTTTGGGTGGCTTCTTCCTGGAGAAAGTCTCTATTGTACAGCTCTGAGCTCTGCACAGTGCCTATATCCATGGCTCTTGGTACATTGTGATTCCAGTTTACTGTGTGTTACCCTGAGCTTACTCCTACACTTAGGAAATGTACTAGGATAGATAAACTAGTGGGTTTTTTTTTTTGTTGTTGTTTTTTAAATTCACTATCTCTTCTTCAGAGTAGTCAACAAGTGTTTATTGAATATGAAAAATTATATTGAATTTCCTAAGATTCAAGAATATGATAAGCAAGTCCCTTTCCATTTTTCATTCTGCCTGTGTCTAGTAGATGCCATTTTGACTAAACAGAAACACTATCTCTTTGTGTCACTTCAGTTTCTGGGACTCAGTGTAGCCCCTCTGATTTTAAGCAACACCATAATCATTATTTTCTCTCCTGCTACCTGTACATTCTTATCTGCTAAGCTGAGTTAAGAATGGGAGAGAGACAGCCTACCAGCAAATCTGCATGCTGTCGACTTTTAGCCATTCTAGTCAATACCAGAGTGCAGGCAGAGCTTAAGGTGGGCGTTTCTCAGTGTATTTCTTCTTCTCACATTTGAAAGCAAACCGTGCATTCTTCAAGAACACAAAAATGTTAGAAAAAGATTCAATAAATGAAAAAAGTCAGGGACATGTGGGAAGTTATTAACATATCTTTTAAACCATAAGTTTTAATATAGATGATTTCTATAAAAACAGAAAAATATTTAATTCACTAGTAAATACATGTTAATTAAAACCCTATGTTATATTTTAGTTTATATAGCAAAGTGCAAAGTGAAGTAAAGCAGTTAATAAGACCAAGAGGCAACTGTATTGATACTTTCTGGAGTAAGACCAGAGCATCAGGGAGGAGTGGCAGCACCTCACTGAGCAGACAGGGAAGCTAAGAAATAAACTTCTAAGTAGGATCTGGATTATTCTACAGGTTAAATTTTTGTGGGAAGAAGATGCCTTTCTGAGGTTTACACTGGAAAAATGTTTTACTTACTTTTTTTTTTTTTTTAAATTTTTTAAATGAGACACAGAGGGAAGATTACCAGAAAACACAGGTTATTGGCATTGGCCAGTTGAAGATGTTCACATGGTAAGTGTAGAATCTAACATTGTTCATTCCTAAAAGGGCAATTAATACCACTAAACAGTATAAATGTCAGCTCTTTGTTTCCATGAATAACTTTAAAACAAGTTCGTTAAGTAGTTTAGTGTCATGACAATGAGTGTTTAACAGACATGCAGAGCAGACCATATTAAAGTGTGGCATTGTCTTGAAGTACAGTATGACTGTAAGATATCCTACATTTAGCAGCACCTTTTTTTTTTTTTTTTTTTTTGGTATCAGTAAGTAAGTAAGTAAAATATCAGTAGAGAAAGACTCAGGAAAAACTGAATGACTGACATAGAAGTATAATACTATTAACTCCCATTCCCAGGGTTGACTACAGGAAAAAGAAATCAGGATTCTACAACTGAGTGGGTTAAGATTAAGCCGTTGCTTTTGAAAAGGCTGGGATTACATTCCACAAGTCAGTAAATGCTTCCATCTTCCTTGGGATTGTTTCCTTATTTATAGGTCAGCTGCACCCTGCTGACATAGACTTACTATGCAACTTTCAACAGACATGCCTCTTTGTCATATCCTTCAGCAAAGTGAGGACCTAAGAATTGGGTACAAATTAAAAGGTGAACACCATTAAAACTCTTCTTTGAAAGGGCTCAATGGTGAGAGCAAGTGATAGAACCGCCATCCTTAATGAGACTGAGTGTCTCAGAGTCTTGCCTTTGGATGAAATCACATACAGGAAGGGATGAGATTATTGCTAAACATCTGTAATAAATGCTTAATTTATTTTATGAAAACAATCTGAATTTGGATCATATTAATTTTGATGTAATCTGTTTAGTGAGTAGCATAGTGCTAATTCTAAGGGGAACATTTCATTTTATAAGCAGATAAGACATTGGTAAAATAGTGTACTTAGTGTATTTAATTCATATTTTAAATGCTTTATTGTGTTTAGGATACAGTATTAAGTGTAAAACTCCTTTAAATTCTAAGAATATTTGGGAAAAACTAGAATATCCAGGAAACAAATGAAAAATATATTTATTATAACCATTATTTGTTTTAGTAATATATGGATCTGGTTGGGTAATCACAGATTGGCGCTTTCCTAGGAAAAACTTCAAATGCTAGAGGCCCATGCAGCTAATACAGTCGTCCCTATCTGTCAGCACTGGGCTTCTCGAGAGATACAGGGATTTTATAGCCTTAGCATAAGAGCATTGCACACTTCTTAAAGTAAGCAAGTTGAGGCATGAGGAAAATATCTCCTAGGTTCCCCTTGAGAGTAGATGTCTCATGTAAGAAAATATTTTTAACTTTTTTCACTTCAAGTCATCCCATTTTGCCCTGATAACTTCTCAAGATTTAGCAGAGACATTGATTATAAGAAGCACTTCTGGGTTCTGATAGACAGGGAAATTGTTGGGGGAAAACTGAAGATAATAAACAACAGGAGCAGTAGGCAATGTTAGAAAGTGAAGTGGGGTAAGTTATAAAAATTTATTCCCCTACGAAATAATTGCACAAGCTGTGTAAACATTTCTTACTAGAACAAAATATTCTGACACACAAAGATTGTACATTTCCAGTGGAACACTCACAGTACAAGATGCCCGTGTTTTCTCTTTCAGGAGCTAAAGCAGGGAGTCCATGGATGGGTGCTTCCTAGTTACCTTTGGCAGCAAGCTTCTTCACATTCCTTGGCTGCTCAATGGGTTTTTAAAGCAACATACAACACAGTTAAATAGTAAGCCAGGTGGGCAGGGTTCTCAGCCGCCAGCCTCTAGTTTCTCTTTCAGTTGTCTGTATTCCACTTACCTCAGTCTCTCACACACTCACACTCGTGTACATGGCGGGTTGGGCTTGGATACTCCAGTGCAGTGACTATAACAGACACTAGCTGCTAAGAACGTGTTTGTCACAATCAGTGTGGACTGTATGGAGTAGAAAAATCTCTGGAGTTTGGTTATATTTACCATAATTTATGGTTAAAATTAAAAACTCAAAACAATGGGATAACATTCAGAAATCAAACCTCAAGTCAAGCAATCACACATATTTACAATATGTACAGGCTCTCTTTTAGAATGGGGAGAGGTGTCTAGACAATGTTATTAGAAATTTCCTGAATGTGGGCATTTCTAGTCCCTGTGATTCATAAAGCAAATCTGCTGACTTGGCATTAAGACCCTAAAATAGTGTGGTCAAACTGATACATATATATATATTATATATATATATATAATTATAATGTGTTTGCAGAAATAACATTTACAAACTGTCTATACAGTACACAGTACTAGTACATAGAAAATAGATTCTAACTTTATAATCCGCTTTGTGTAAGGCAAGACTGAATCTGTCCCCAAATTTAGTCAGCCAGAGGTACAAGCAAGAAACAGTGGTCCATGGAAGAATGATGGGTCAGTTATCTGGGTATTAAAAAGCTGGAGAAATTCCACTTGTTATCTGTGCTGCATCTGGCTCACTGGATCCATTACCTACATTTCTGAAGCCACTTTTAAGTGGCAGCTGCCCCAAACAGCTTTTGAAGAGTCCAGGATAAAGATGGAGGACTGCAGCTGTACTAGGCCAATTTATGTGGTACTTACAAAAGAATGTATATTAATACTTGATTGCATGCTATTGCTATTCAAGCAACAGCAATACAAAGTATACAAGACAGATCAAGAGGGTTGCAATGTAGCCCCCAAAGCTTTTCTTAAGGATGATGTTACATAAGACTTGGGGGCAGGAAACACACATGGTCATTGGCGGATATAGACATCCCTATTCCACTCGCCAGCCTCACTTCTTCTCTTGGATATTACTTCTCCTTCCTTGTCACAGAAGCGATCCTTAGATTTATGCCGGCTTCGTTGTTTGTTGCATTCGTGGTCCTGCTCTCGACCCATGTCCCTAGAGCGGTGGCGAGATTCCCTGTGTCTGTGGCCATTGCTGCTATGGGTCTCGTCCCTGTGGTTATGTTCACGGTGTGGGGCATAGTGATCCACATGTTCGTGTGAATAATCTTCCTTTGGCTCCACATAGGCAGAGTCTCGGCTCTCCTGGGTTTCAGAGTCAAACGTCTCTTGCCTAGAGAGGCCTCGACCTGTCCCACTGCGGTGGTTTTGGTGTGTGGCTGATGAGGAAGAACGATGTTGGGATTTCTTGACTGGTTCCTGACAAGGTTCTTCTTCAGCTTGGGAAGCAGACCTGGGAGCAGAACGATCAGTCCTCTGATCACCTTGAGAACCCTGGAGAAAAGGGACACAGTTGAGGACATCAACTAAAGACAGAACCTAAGGAACTTTAAAGTACATGCCTTTAAGTACCCAACAGGCTGAAATGAAGCCTAGCCTAGTTTAGGCACTTTTTTGAGACACCTGGTGGCACTGTTGAATTGGATTTCTGTTCATAGTGACATTTCATTTTAACGATGGGGAATTTTTTTTTATAGTCTTTTGTAATTCTAGTACCAATACAGGTGTCTTATACCTTAATTTTAACTAATCTGCTTGAGTAGATTAAAACTCATTAAGATGGGGCATCTAATGGGGCATGTACTATTCCAGAACCCCCACAAAAGACAGATACAATGTCCTTAAGTGGCTGCTTTCATTTTTTTCTGCGAGTGGCATAATATGGAGCTAAATCCTTTGAGTCAATTATGAAGCCATTTGAGCTAGCTCACTATTATGGTTCTGGAGGCAAGAACAGCCAAGGACCTTGCTGATGTTGTGAAGCAGAGCAAGAAGGGTTTGACTGCAGCCATTCTATCACTTAGTGACAGGATAGGGGGCTTCAGAAGCTGTGATGTTCAGTTTATTGTTCTTTGCTTACAGGCACACAATTCATACTTGATAGACTTGTTTAAACGACACAAGTGTTTCTCTTTGGTGAGAAAAGGATAGTTAAAAAAACGAAAGCCTGGAATTACCTCTCTGGGATTGAGTCCCAGGGGTATCAGCGCAGGCAGCCTAGATTCCCTATGAAGATCATAAAAGCAGTCTCTCTTACCTGTGAATTAGAGGCTAGAGTGGGGCTCAGAGGTAAGGTTGAAGTGGCTAAAGTTCGGCTAAGGAGAGGGTTAGGGAGGTTACTGCTGGGTGGGTGGGTGGCCTTCCAGTAGGCCTCCAGATAGTCGGCAAGATGCTCACAAGCATCCTCAAGCTGATTCTCATCCAAGATCACATCAAATGACTCCTGCTAAAGTAAGCATTTCAGGTAGTACATTAATGCAGCCCAGGACCAAGCTCCCTCTCCTCCCCAAAGCTACAAGCCAGAGGAGAAGCCTTGCCCATTTTGTTTGTTTGCGCCCTGCTTTTTCCTTTTCTGTTGGCTGAGTCTCTTAGCTTAGGCGGGTGTGTCATCTCAAATCCTTCATTAGAACACTGAATGGTTAACTAATTGCCCAAAAGTGGACAGCTATCAGCATGATCGGTAAGGGCAGTGCAGGGGAGTTACTATCAGTTGTGAAAAACAAAAACGAAAAACAAAAACATCATACAATTTAGAAGAGTGTTTGTTCTTGGTCCAGACTGCAGGAAGTTGTGGAAGCTAATGAGTCAGGATTAGGTCATGCTCTTTGGCAGAAGTAGTTCAAGCTACTGACATTGACATGATCCAAACTTGGCAATGCAGTAGGGGGGAGAGGTCCTTTACTTTTGAAGACTTAAAATTGTTGATGTAGAAATTTAATTACATCTTGTATAGCTTTTGAAATAATTATACTTTAATGAATCCTAGATGGGATCTATAGTCCCCAAACTAAAAATGTATTTCTGGGAAACTTTTTAAAAATTTGGTGAGGACTTATGAAATAGCTCAGTGGGTAAAAGTGCTTGCTGTGAAACTGTGAGGGTCTGAATTCAAATCTCCAGAACCCATGTCCAAACCATATGAATATCACTGAGCTTCCATAATCCCAGCACTCCTACAGAAACATAGGCTACAGGCAAGAAAATCTTGGACATCAGCCCGCCAGCTAGCCTGGTGCATATATGGGCCAGCAACAAGAGACAACTATGTCTCAAACAAGATAGAAGGTGGGGACCAGCACCCACAGTTGTCTTCTGACTTCCATGTATGCCATGGTAAGCTAGCTCACATCTGCATTCTTATAAATGAAAGTCAACATTTAGTTTGACATGGTCCCAAGTCAATTTCTCAGACACTTATTAAGAAAAGACAAGTTATTCCCTGTGGCTAGATGTGGACAAAAACCAGACTCCAGACAGGTCCATCTTATAAACACAGTCCTATATTAGAAACTGAGGCCTGCTCAGGATACATGTAGCATTTTTGGATGGGTGATCATTACCTGGCTTACAAATGCGTGGTCACACAAGTTATGGACTACTTTATTTATTTTGGAATGAATGCCATTGTGAGGAGTAGTATCTTCCTACAGGTATGTAACTGCAGCTTTTTTTTTTTTTCAAATGTAGACCTGATATCTCAGCTGTTTGTACCATGTAGATAACTTACCGGAGGGCACTGGGCCAGTTTATCAGCTGCTACCATCTGGACATTGAGGTGTTTTGCTTGAGATTTCCCTCGAGATTTTATTAACCTTTGTAAAACCTGGAAAAAGGTAGGGGTATGTAACAGAGTTAAGCTACTACTTTATAATACATAATGTATACATACATATATAATACATAATGTATACATACATATATAAATAATACATGGATGAACAGCATATATCATTGAGAAATAAAATAGAGATTAACAAAATTAACATTCTTGTATAAGTATCTTGCAAGCTTTAAAAACTAGTATGATGCTGAGTCTTTTTTTCTAACCTAACATTTCTCAAACTTTCTGCCTCATGACCTATTTAAGTTTAGAAAAACATATGAACCCCAAAGGTCCATTGTTTGTAGGGAATATTTCTAGTATTTATCATAAATCTTAGCACTGTTAATTCATAAAACAAATCTGTTAATTCATAAAACAAATCTGGCACATGTTAATATAAGTCATTTTAATGAGAAGAATGTTTCTATATGCAATTTGCTATAGTGTACAGTTTTCTTGATATTTGTAAAGGGACCATTACAGATACACAGTTAAATAAAGGAGGATATGTCGGTTGTATCTCTTCAGCGAGTTGGTGATCTTCTTTGATACTATATTGAAGGCCTGCAAGTTTATTCCCATAAACTCGGGAGCCACATGGAACAGCTTAATGTTCCAGACTAAGAACAGTCCTGTGGTCTGTAAAATTTGACTGGAACTTTCACTATGCATGACATGTAAGGTCATTCATGGCATCTTATATCTTTTACATATTTATATAGGTTTAGTATTAGTACTGCTGGCAACTGATGGCTCATTTGAAGTGTCTGAAATGTCTGTCTGACTTTGTTTAAGGAAATATCTGCTAAGTACATAGGTCTGAATGAGTATCATGAGACAAGAGCTCTGACACAATGGCCTAGGTGTTTCTCCTTGAGACAATTTACTCTGGACAGTAGGTGAATGTTATAGTTCATTACACACAGTGTTAAACCATGTGTTATGACTGCATCAGGACAGTCTTATGTGAAACCGGTGTTTGTAATGATGAGAACATAAAGATGTGTTTGCTGCTTGCTATATGCATTCATGCTGGGACTCCCAGCAGCTTTACCACCATGTATGCAGATGCCTAGAGTGTGGAAAGGAAGCAGCATCTTAATTTTTTCATAATGTGGAAGCAGCTTCCACATTATGAGCTCTCTGAAAGCATGTCAGCAACACACGGCCCACACTTAAGACCACCACTCCCAGCCATAACTAACCACACTCATACTTCTTCTTGACTAGTGTATTTCTTTAAAATTCTATGTCCATAATAAAGCCATAGCCTGTGACTACTGGAAACCAGAGCATAAAACATATTTCAGTAATGTCTGACTATAGAGAACAATAGCAACCCTACTTACCTTAGGTGAAGAAATCTTTACATACACTATGATAGGGGCCAAAGAGGTCTTACTCAGTTGAGCTGGGTGATTAATGGTGTCAGCATCAAGGACTACCAATTGCAGTGTTCTTGCAAGTTCAAAAATCCTTTCAATTTCACTTTGAACTTCCGCTGTAAAGGTTAAACAGAGTTTGTTTATTGAGAAGACCACATTTTTAGACTACTGTAAACTGGAGTAAATAGTGTAAAGTGGCACACTATTTCTTTATCCAGAGAGTCTGCTCCTATTTTAGTGATTATAGTCAATATGACTGATGAAAAGTATCCTTTAGCAAAGGCTATTTGCTCGCACCTTGTCCAGGAATTGTCCTTAGAGCCAGCACCGTGTGTAGCACAAGTCCTTGCACATGAGCTTACCTGTGTTGGACTGTCCATTATGTAAAGATGTACAACATGAAGGGTGCCTATTACAAACTATACTACATACTTTCCACCAATGAAGATATGGTCTTAAGTATAATAACCTGTTCAGTCCATACAATGCTACCTGTGTGTATGTTTTCAGGGTTGACCATTTGGTACTGGACAATGGATTGGCATGCTCTGCTCTGGGGAGGATCACCACTCCCATTTTCAGTTCTTCTCAGTTGCTTATAGTTCTTTGAGTAGTATTAAGCCCTTGTGAACTTTTCTCCATCCAGTTTGTCATGTTCATTGGCTTATTTCTTGTTCAGCTCACATTTGGGCAGTCATGTTGGTGAGACTTTACAGGTATAGCTTCTGACATTACTAAGAATATATATTTATATACATATATGCATGCAATAACACTTTGTTAAAAAAAGAGGTCATGAATTTAAAGGAGAGTGGGGATGGGTATGTAGGAGGAGGAAAGATAAGAGAAATGTAATTAAATTAGTATCTCAAAAATTAGAAAAGAAGTGGTTTTATAACATTAGTGTTTCAAAGGGTAGTTTCCCACTAGAAGCATCATGTAAAATTACATAAATGGCATGAGTTCTTCCCCTCTGCAAGGATTCTACTACAGGGCTTCCCAGTTGAATATCTGTGATAATGGGAATGCTCTCTACACTCTAGTGTGGTGGCTGCTAGTCAATGTGTGAGTATTTAGCACTTAAAATATAGCTAGTCTGAATGAAAAACTGAATTTTAAAATTTTATTATTTTATTATTGAACAGTAAAGTAATGTGACCTCTAGTTCTGACTGAAAGTGAAAGGTCAAGTCCACGAGACTCCTTCTGACCAGCAAGCTAGTGCCCATCGATGCTTTCAGTTTCTTTGATTCATTTGTATTAATGGCAGAGCATCCCCAAAGATTGATTTTAACTCAACTATTCTTTAGGAAAAGGCAAGTCACTAACGGTTTACATCAAATTCTTCACTTGGATACTTTGAGAAACCACAAACTACCCACATGAGATACTAACTTCAAAATGATGTTTGGTCATACTACATCCTTGATACTGTCTTGCTACAATAAATACTACATATCCTATCAGATCTAGCTCTTAAGTTTACTAATTTATCAGGATCATGGAGGACAAAATTGGATAAACGATAACAAATGTAATGCAGTCAGCAAAATTCAGACCACCAGGAACCTTAATAAATAGCCCAGTTTTTTCAAGAAAAAAGTTTTATGAGAATTGAGAGATTTGAGAGACTGAATTAAAATATATGGACTCTATCCTATTAAGACAATAATTTATATATGTGTAATAAATAAATTTGGTAAAAATATGTCCGTGATTTGCTTACCAATAATCCCTGAATGTGAGGGTAAAGATTCTACATAAAAGAATATTGCCTATAAATAGTTCTTTAGCTTCATAGCTCCCTGGTGAAAGTGTCTATAGTACTATGCATTCTACAGGTGTCACTGGATGGAATGTCATTTCCTCCCCAGGGGCCTTTCCTGGAACTAGTCATGCCCTCCTCAATTTATTTTCCACTCCTTGGGCTCATGAGCCACTAACCAACTATCTGCAATTTTCAGTTTATTTACAGCTATATCTTGTGTCCTTTGCTTTGATGACCCTGGAATACTGCCTAGCAACAGTTAATTCCTTACTGCCTTAAGAGTAAGCTTCTTAATGTTTTACTTTATGTCTTTATGGCATGCCTTCTAACCTCCCTTTTCTTAAACTATATACTTTAGCCAAAGTGACATGTGTTTTCCAGAATCTTATTAATTGCCATTATCTCAAATCATCACCTTCCCAACCACTTTCCTTTCTACATGCTTCCAAGTGTCAAGTCGCATCCAAGGATTCCTCCTGGGGAAGCCTTCCCCGTGGCCAACACTTACTGCAGCATTAGCTCTCTGGCCCCAAGTTTAGCTCAAGAACAGTGTTCATTCTGTACCCCAGTGTCTGTTTGCCTTATTGTGCTAGGCACAGGGGCTGTATCAAGTCTTTCAGGCTTTAACACATTGTCTGGTACCTAGTACATGCTCAATAAAATACATGGAATAGAAGAGATGTTTAAAACACTTCACATCCAATAGTTGGTCACTGTAAACTGCTTGACTTGCTTGACTTTGTTAATTTGTTAAAGGTATGAAATGATAATTTTATAACAATTTAAGTACCAGATAAGATATTTCTACAAGCAAAAATTATCACATTTTCTTTAAAAAACAGTTATATATGCTGGGGTATCACTGTGTGGCCCAGGCTGCTTTTAGACTTCAATCTTTCTCCCTCATCCTCTGAAGTGCAGGGTTAGAGTATGTGCCACCAAACCTACATCTCTAGTATGTTTCCTATGTCCCTAAGGGTTCATGAGGGCTTATTAGAGGACAAAATGGAATTGAATGTTTTATGTTGACATGTATGTAGGTGCCCAAAGAGGCCAGAAGAGGGTGTTGGATACCTTGTGGAGTTACAGGTGGTTGACAGCTGCCTAGTACACACCAGGAGCTGAGTTCCAGTTCTCCACAAGAGCAGCAAGTGCCCTTATTCATTGACATATCTCCCCAGCCCCCAAAAGAGAGTTTTATGAAGTATTACTATAAGATAAAATGTTATTGTTTCTCTATTTATATGATTATAGTTCAGAGTAATTGAGAAACCTGTATACTTAAACCCTACCTCCCAAAGGATTTACATGTTCAGCATAAATTAAGGTGTTAAGTAGACCTAAACATGTTCCATAACTTTTAGAAAAGTATAAAACCAAAAGCCTAACAATATAGTAGTTCAGAGTGTACCAGTAATTAAAACACCAAGCACCTTTCAGCAAAGAGAGTAGCTACTAGAAGGGCTGAATTTTATCTTAGCATTGTATGTTAATCAGCAGTTTCCAATTACCTCTCTGAAAAGACATCAAAGTCCCCATGCTACTTTTACAAATTAAAAAATACTGATGCAACTCAGAGGACAGACAAGAAATGACTTCTGTTGTTATCTGTTTCTTCCATTATCATCCTCTTCATCACCGCTCTAAGTATTTGATGAACATTTTTGAAACAAACCACAGTTGTAATGGCAGGTGGAATGTTTTGATGTAAGCTATCTTAATAATCCATACTGAAATTATTAGGACTATAGACTAGTTGTTTAAATCATTTTTTTTAATATGGTACTTGAGCTGTTCTCCATTCAGATCTGCTCACTGTTCTGTTGGGAAAGGAATATTTAAATAGCTCAAGCTCATTGATATTGACTGACTTACCTAAGCTTGATCTTGTGTTGGATCTTTCTATTATTGCATGCTTACTGGGGTTGTTTAATACTGAGCGTTTGGCGAGGGAGATGTCAGCAGTGACTCTTGTGATGGATATCCTGTTGGAGCAAAGAGAAAACCCTCAGGTTCTTAAGCTAATAAAACAGAAGTACATGTCCAAAATTTAAAGGATGATTGATACATAATTTACACATAAGGGGCCAGAGAGATGGTTCAGCAGTTACAAGCATTTGTCATTCTCGTGTTGAGCCAGGTTTGTTTCCTCACACTGCCATGGTAGTTCATAACTATCTGTAATTCCAATTCTAGGAGATCTAATGTCCTCTTCTAACTTCCATGGGTACCAGATACACACATGATATACATACATAGATGAAGGCAAAACACTCATACACATTCAATACACATGTAAGTATCAACACTGCCTGGATGGCCAGGAACCAGAGACAGGACAGTCCAGAGACCCAGGATAGATTAAAAAATGAATGGTAAACAAACAAACAAATCAATGAAATGATTCTTAAATGGTATTCTGCTATACTCATGGATTGGTCCCTAACCTAATTGTTATCAGAGGGCCATCAGTTCATCCAGCCATTGATGGGAGCAGAAACCTACAACCAAAGACTAGGTAGAGTCAGGGGAACCCTGCAGAACAGGGGGAGGAAGGATTGTAGGAACCAGAGGGGTAACGGATACCATGATAATAAACATGACCCACAGAACCAGCTAAGAAGACCTCAGAGGAGCTCACAGACTGAAGCAACAAGTGAAGACCCTGTATGGTTTGATAGAGGTGCTCTGCATACAACATTTGTTGTGTAGCTCGGTGTTCCTGTGGAACTCCCAACAGTGGGGATGAGGGTGTCTCTGACTTTTCTTTTTTGTCACATGTGCTTGGGACCCTTTTCTTCTACTGGGTTGCCTCATCCACTCTTGGTTTGTGCCTAGTCTTATTGTAACTTGTTAGGCCATGTTCAGTAGATATCCCTGCTCCTTTTGTTGAAGAGAGATGGAGAAGTGTATCTGGGAAAGAAAGGAGGTACAGGAGAAACTGGGAGCAGTGGAGGGAGGGGAAACTGCAGTCAAGATGTAATGTAGGAGAGAAGAACAAGATAAGAAAGGATATGCTCTGTGTCATGCAGACTAACTTCAGACAAAATCTTCCTCCTACAGCCTCCTGAGTACTGGAACTACAGGTATGTGTGTGTCTCTAAGCTTGGTCTGTCCCGAAACCCCATCAAGTATACTTGAGCTAATTCTGTTCTACAGCTCTGATATAAAACTATTATTTTCGAAGACATTGTCTCATATCTAAGTAAATTTCCCACATCAGAGTATAAAGTGATGTAAACATTTCCCAGGATTATTGATTTCCAGTAAGACTCCTTCACAGAACATTCAGACAACAGTGCCCAATATCCTTATAGCAATTCCAACACTTCAGGGCTGATAACTGACATTTTAAAAGTCATCATGGAAGAAAGCCAACTTTACTAAACTCAGATAGTAGCTTGCCTTCTTCTCCACTTCCTTGTTAATGCACCTGCTATTGTTCTAAAAGTTATAGTGATTGCTTTGCTTACATGGCAAAACTGGTTATGGCGGGTCCAGCTGCTGCATTATCAACTGAAAGAGGATTTACTGGCTCTTTTTTGATGTGACACATGCTGGTACACGGCCCACAGGAATTTTTGACTGCTCTCCAGATCTTAACTATGAGGGCTTAATACCACAATTCTTGAAAGCCTAGAACCTTGCCATTGCCAACATTTCCCATCATACTCTTCCCTTGTGGCCCTAACATTTTAAAAAGAAAACTCATTCAGTGGATTCTAAAGAGTACATCAGTTATCATTTAGACTGCCCTGTCTGTGTACACACACCCGTGGTTTCTGACAAGTTCCCACTCTATATCTGTCTTGCTTTGCCAACATTAAAGACATTTAAAGAGATAGTTAGACCCTGGATATGCTCCCACAGGTATAGGTGAAATGATTACATCTTTTGAAATTCCACTTTTTGGATTCTGACTTCGCTTGGCAACTCTTAATGCATGGTCACAGGCCTAGACTGTTGGAGTGCAGTTCAGGATGGGCAGCGTAAGACCATCAGTAATGCACAGGGAAAAATACTTTTGTCTAGAAACAATAGACTAACCCTAAATTCTGTTATTTCATCTATTTTCTTCCCAGGTAAAATCAGTTTGTTTTTGTGAGGCCATAGAACATAGGCCTGAGATCCAGATGCATAAATGCTCAGGGTTGAACAGAAGTAAGTTGGTGAATCCTACTTGTCCATTTTCGGCAGTTATAAAATGGCAGTGAGCATTTAATTCATCCATTTCACTCATAGACATCACAGAGCCCACTTTAGCATTTGAAATAAAGTAGGACCATTCAAAGCCTATCTTTCCTGGCACAAATGATCAAATATTTTTAAAAGTTATGAAATAAAGTCTAATGGCATGTGGCTCCATAGACCTTTACTATAATATTTTCTGTACTTTTGAAACACAACTGCTATCCTCTCTGTTTCATTTAGTCCTTTGTTCTATCAGACATGGTATCAGTTGTTCTATAAAAGTCCCCTTCCTGTGTCAGAAATGATATGTGTAGGCATAGTCTACACAACACTGTATAGGAATCTGAAAGGATGCTGAAATCTACAGATATGGTCAATTTGTAGTTTTGTTGTTAGCACAGAGAAATAATATGGCAAAGAACCAGATTTTCATGTGAAAGATGGAGATATGCACACTAGCACTGCCTGCTCTCAGGTCACCTGCTAACTAATCTCAGTCTAAACTTTGAGGGTTTACATGCTGGATTTTCTTACCATGTTTCTGGCAGGTTAGGAGTTTATTGAACACCCATTGATTATTTGATTCATCTCTCAGTGGTCACAGATACTTTCTGTTGTCTATGTGGTTACAGGAAATAGTTTAATTCAAGTAGATATTTGTCATGTTAGTGTAGTGTGTCTGTGTCCGGGATACTATAGTTCCTGTGTCAGTGTCCATAAGCTAAATTTGGCTTGATCCCTGCTAACAAACCCCACTCTAATTCACTGACCATACCACTTTTTACACAAAATCACGTCTTGTATTCACTTCCCCATCTTCCAGAAGACTCGTGCATTTCCTCTCTGTAGACCTTTTACCTCTGTAACGCTAAGGTTCCTATCTTTTTCCTTTTTTTTTTTTTAAGTTGAGGTAAAGGATTAAGTCCTGTCTCATAGCCAGAACTTTTTAGATATGCCAATGGCTATTGATGTCAGTTTCCTGAGTAGGTTTATTCATAATGCTATATCATACCTCGATACCTTCATTCCATTTCCATCATCTATTTCCATGCCCTTCTCTGATTTGGTTGGTGAGATCTTAGAAGATTTAAAACTGTTCTAGATAGCAACATCCTCAAATCGAGTGATTACTCCTTTCTCTGTACTACTTGTACATTGCGTATGCATACATGTGCTGGGCTGCCCTCATAATTATATTCTGTTTTGCTGTACAATTTTCACCTTAAATTTATATGTGGGTTCTTCAGAGGTAGGGACAGTGGCTTCAATGTGTCTGCATTTCTCTAGCAAAGAAAACACAGCAAAAAACCTCAAAACAAAACACTGATTCAGCACTCAACTGTCGTTTTCATATTGAGTACTTTTGCAGACACTGAGAGTACGAGTACCAGAGTTCATAAAACATTGAACACCCTACCCTCTCATTCTTGTTGGCGAATGCCAACAAAAAAGTCATACATACAAAAGAAAAATGGAGAAGGGAGAGAGGCCATGTTTACGAGGAGAATGAGTGAAGAAAACATTCCCACCAGAGAACAGCAAAGAACAGATAGTGATGAGGACATGGGCCTGGCTGGCTGGAACACACAGTGCTAAGGAAGTGGCTGTCAGGGAACACGGAACTGGAGTGGATATGAAAGTGGAAGCAGAGTGAGTACAGTGTGAACAACCCAGGGAATTCCCTATGAAGAAGGGAGAGATGTTCAGTCAACTGTGAGGAGAAATAACTACAGCTAATGGCATCTCTGCTAGGACAGGAAATACTGATTAGAAAGGGACATATGTTGAGAAGTAGTTTGAGTGGGAAGGAAATGGAGAATGTGGTCTAATGTCAAGTGGCTGTGGGTTAAGTTAATCATTGCTAAGAAAGCCATAGAAAGGGGAAACAACATTCAGGTAGACATGCAAGTGGGGATGAATGCAGTGGAGGTAACTTTGTCTTCTGTTGGCTTCTAGTCCTCCTGCCTCCAGGAAGAATCTAACTATGAGAGCTAGCCTGGCCTCCTTTCTCAGCCTCAGGTCAGGTGCTATGATTACAGGTATGTGTCAGTCCCAGCTTGCCTGTTTTCTTTCTTTCTTCCTTTCTTTCTTTCTTTCTTTCTTTCTTTCTTTCTTCCTTCCTTCCTTTCTCTCTCTCTCTTTTTTTTTAGATTTCTACATGTGGATCCCAGTTTCCTCTCCCTTCCTCCCTCCAACCTTCCCTCCCTCCCTCTTACCCTCTTTCTCCTGTGACATGCACCCTGGTCACTCTCCCCTCCCATCCCCCCCGACCCCTATTCCACTTATAGGGCTATACTATCTAGGTTGGGTCATGTTAATCTATCAAGTCATTTGAAGTAGGGACTAGGACTTCTCTCCTGTCTCTAGGTTAAGGGGGTATCCCTCCATGGGGTATGTGTCCGCAAGGTCCTTTTGTGCACCAGGAATAGAACCTGTTTCTACTGTCTGAGGTCCCCCAGACTGCTCAGTCCTTCTAGCTGAGACCCATATTCAGGTGGCCTGAGTCAATCCCATGCTGGATTCCCAGCTATCAGTCTAAGGGGGCTGATTAGCTCCTCCTTGTTTTCTTAATGAAGCAAGAATTTAAGTTCATTCTCAGTGAGAAGGGGTTAAAGGTTGATGTGGGGAGAGGATGCTAGGAAAGTTTTGGAAGGGTGGGACAGGGAATACAGGAGAGTGTACTAAGGAACCAATGGCCCATGAGCGGAAAGGGGAGACAGTGAGCAAGGGGGGGGGGTACATTCAGTTTACAAATACAGGTGCAGGGACCTGAATATACTGGGATAAGAATGTGCGACAAACACTGGATCATGTTGCACTAAATGAAGCCTACTTCCTGTCACATAAAACAGTTTACTCTTGGGATCGAATACTTGCCCCATAGAGTCTGACCATCTTCAAGACAAAAATATGCAAAACCAGCATTGTGGAATACTTACCGCCCTTCAAATCTGTGTTTTAAAAAATCGAACAGTGCCTTTTGCATCATATCTGTAACCTGTAATTTGACAATAAATTAAAATGTGAGAAAATCTGAGGATAAAATATGGTTACTGATTATGAGAAACAATTTTGGTTCTCATCATTAACACTGAAAAACCTGAGCGTCACATTTGGAAGAAGTGTGGTTACCACATTTCCTGTTTCCAAGCTCTAATGAAATATAAAATTTCTGAGCTTATGATGTTTCAGTGACAAGAAATTACTTTGCAAGGGCTTGCAGACATTCTCCATTTGATACTGTTTCCTGGATATGGTTGTTATAGCTAGGAATATCCAAGGCAACCTTCAGGAAAGCAGACCATACCACAGCCTGAAAACCAGCATGCTTGGCTGCCGTGAATCAAGCCCCAATTCAACTCATACTCACCTCATACCCCTTCAGAGAAGGGCCCACTAGGACTACTGGTCGCATGGATGGTACCACATCATAAGGGGGAGTGTGCTCTGTCTGCAGAGAGATGAGACAGTTTTAGACTTCTCAAAGGCAGTGGGTCTGAAATACTTCATGCATAAAGTACTTTTTCCTGAACTCTAATATACAAGATACTGGTTTTTCAGACACTGAAATATTTCCATAATTGCCTCTTTTCTGAGTAAATAAACCCAATGAAAGATCGGTAGCTTTCTTTTCCTAAGTTACTGACTAGTCTCTAGTTTCCTTGCATATAAGCTACTTGGTAGAACAAACAGAAGCAGGCCTGATGCAGACCAGTGTTTTAGGCTCATTGCGCATTGCTCTTCAGGTCCACTTGGGCTTTCTGAAGAATTGAAAGGATCATGGTTAATTAAGAAAGACAAAGCCCTGTTAGCTTTGCATATATGTTGGTCTTACCTGTACAAACCCTAGTTTCCAACATTGTGCCTCTCGCTACCAAATGCTTGGAATTCCATTGAAATTAAATTATGAAGAAGCAGAAATAGGCATGCATGTTTGCCACAGCTTCAGGACCAATGCTTTGGAATTTTTGACCTCTGGATTTTTGTTTTTTGGCATTTATAAATTTCTCAAATCAAGATTTATGTGCACTGGAAGGAGGGTGAATGATTTGTCATAATTTCATTTGACCATGCTCCAGTGGCTTCAAAACATTTATCTGTTTCTAAAGCACCTATTAGCTAGTTTCTGTTCCATAACTGATTCATACCTTTCTGTGGATAATCTGTTTCTTTGTTTTAGGAGAATAAGGTAGGAGCTAAATTTTATTTCCATTTCTAAAACTCTTACTTTTCAGCTTGTTTTTTTTCTCCTTCAAATAAAACTTTGAAACTTAGGTAACATAATTTGCTTGATGAAATTTAAATAAGCTCTTGTAACAGGCAATTGTAAAGTGATACAGAAATAACCTTCCTTAATGCCCAAGGGCAAGAGATAGGACTTTGGATACTGGATGACTAAATCATTTACTCTCGTTAATGACTTGTGAGCTCTGTAAGACACATCCTCCCTTAAAGAGCATCTGAATAATATATTTTAAACATGATATATACCAAAATAATTTTAAGAATTTGATCAACTGTTGTGCATGTAATATTTGTACTATTCTGTCACTAAAAACCAATACCATTTGACTGTTTCTGAAAAATCACCTATCACAAACTTGCTGTATTCCTACATTTCTCTTATTTATGGGGCTATGTAGACACACATCAAATTCAACAGTATCCATATGAACTTTCACCAGGAGTTATAGACTATATAATCAAACGGGAAAAATATATTATTGTAAATGGGCTGTTCACCCTTTACTGCTTAAAATTTTCCCTAGCACCCAAAACTTCCCTTTAATAGACATGATAAAGATAAAATACATATTGGAATGAAATTTTAAAAATGAAATTTTAAAAATTAGACAAACACAGTACAGTGACAACACAAAAGCCAGACAAGCAGCACTCTAAAAGCAACACTGAAGACATTGGTGTAGACTAGCACACAGCCAGCTCTCTTGTTCTGAATTCTACGTTATCACAGAATAAGGAACACAAGAGTGAGCACCAGTGCCGCAGGCATCAGAAGCATATTTGTTAAGTGATTGCATTTCATAGTGCTTGGCTTTGTACTTAAAATGCCTAGAAGCCACATCTTTTTGATACTACAGTAAGAATCCCTCTCAACGTTATCCATAAGGATAGAGATTGCAAGTATTGTAAGAACAGCTATTAAGAAATCTGAGTGGCCCAGTATTAGATAGTATTTGGTTCCTTCAGTCTGTGACTGCCAACTAGCAAAGGATTACCCATGCTGGCCATCAATCAGCTTCTCTAACAGCAGGGGCTGCAATAGAAATGACCTTATTTGATGGAATATTTGTACTCTGTGCCATATTCTAATGACAACATTTTATCTGTCCTTTTTGGCTAAGTCATTTGTGCTTCGCTTCTTTAGTGGAAAATTAGAATAAACTTGCTTAATGTTTTGAAATTTACAGGCAGGTGAACTTCACAATACTCTGACAAACATGGTCACATCAGTGTTGCTACTTGGAGTCCAGAGTGGCTGAGGAGTGTTGGCTGTCTAAGAAACACCTTCAGGTACCTAGCCTCAGTTGTGATGACAAGGTCAGACCAGAGAGGTGGTCCTCACTTGTAGAAGATAATCAGATTGGGGCCTTATGTGTCAACACCAAAAGTCCAGGTGTTCAAAAACTGCCTGGAGTTCTTTTCTTAATGGTTATTTAAAAAGAAAAACTAGTTTATGCTTTTATGCATGATAACTTACTGTTAACCTTTACAGAGCAAACAGGTTTTTTTTTTTTTGTGTGTGTGTGTGTGTGTGTAAGACTTAATTTGCTGAAAGTCTAGGGCAGAACAGAGTTTGCTTCACATATAAATTAAAAAAAATACTCATGCTTGTGCCAGACTTGGTAATAGGAATTATGAACCTGAAAGCATAATGTCTGTGTAACATGTTATGTCAAAGGAGAAGAAAAATTGGAAATATGGAGGTCTTTTAAAAACAGTGGTGCTACAAAGCAATGAAACATGCCGAGAGAAAACTTGTATAAAGAGGTCTTGGCAATTCTCTGGAGTTTCCAGTCAGGGTACAGCATCGGTATGTCATCTTGATTGGCCAAGGGAAACGGCTCTACATATGGCCAGCAGCCCCATTGCCTAATAGGTGAGATGCTGAAATTTCACTGATGGAGAAGGCAAGAATATTGGGAGAGTATTTATATATGACAATAGGAAAAACTCACAGTAAACCGCCAAAACAAGCCTGTAGTTTTCCACTGGTCTTGTTCATCAGCAGATTTTGCACCTAGTGGATTAGAAGTTTAAATACTGACTGAATTAAAAATTGAATAATCTCTTTTTTTTTAAAGCACAAGCAATGTATGTGGATATTATAAATCAGAATCCATAAATGATTTAATATGCTTTATTATAAGTTATGTTCCTGGCAAGAAGAGAGACAGACAATAAAAGCATGTACAACTGGGGTATGTTGTACAGCATGGCCAGTGTTGGCTTCCTTGATTATTTAAACAGAGTCTCTTGTTGCATATATTATTCCATCAAAAAGGATAAGTATTGTAATGGCATTTCAACAGGCCACTCACTGAATTTAGTTGGTGTAGGATACATGGGTTCAGTTAGGTGTTGACAGGCTGTCTTAGGACTGGGATGACTGTACTTACTAAAACTGAAGAAATTGATGCTAATGATGCCAGTGGCAGGAAGAACACGGGCGTGTCAGTGTTGACTTACCGATTTCTGCTTCTGCTTAGCTACAGC
Source organism: Cricetiscus sungorus (assembly GCA_030556225.1). Taxonomy (NCBI): domain Eukaryota; kingdom Metazoa; phylum Chordata; class Mammalia; order Rodentia; family Cricetidae; genus Cricetiscus; species Cricetiscus sungorus. Next base: position 12,064,472 of record JANBXA010000103.1, read on the forward strand.
AGCATGGAAAAGAAACAAAGAATAACAGAGCATGCGTGTTATTGACTCGTCAAAGGACGCAGACAATCAACAGGACTGGAAGTGTGACGCAGTGCAGTTGAGCAAGTGGACAACAGGAGCTGGGAAATCTGTGTTACCTTCTTAAAGAAGGGCATTCTTTTCTCTTTGGAGTGGGGTGACGTTACACTGTTTGCACTGGGCTTAGGGGAGCGGTGGTTTGCTGGAATATCACTCTCTTCTGCATCTAAGCCAGTAGCATCTATGTCTATAGCTATATACAGACAAACAATTCAAAAGTCATCAGGTGGACAGGAGAGGAAAGCAGGTTATAAAGAAAATAAAATGAAAGCCAATAGACTAACCACTGTAGAAGATTTATCACAAGTGAGCAGCATATTGCATATTCAGAGTAAAATATAAATGTAAGAATGTTAAGGATACAATGCAATCAAATCAAACTACACTGAAAGACACCCTTGTATAGCTGTTTCTTATGCAAGTCAGTTTTGTGCTAGATCTCCTGAGTACTTTTAGAGAACCATTTTACTGTCTCAAATAGTAATATTCCCCATATTAGCTTATAAATGTAAGATACAAAGCATTTGATCTCAGTAGAGTGTCCTAGCTCAGCTTTTAGATAAAAGGACACATTTAATACAATAGGCCCAGTCATCTCACTTTGTTTGATTTTAATACTAGGAGAAAAGGGCCACATAAAAAGTTTCATTAAAATTTTAACAGACATTTGAGGACAAGAGAATAGAAAGCCCTTACTCCACACAACACCCAAGAAATCAAAAAGAAGGCAAATAATGGTTAGGTTGTTCTGGGATGGACAGAATCAAAGTTATTTCAAGGTAGGATGTGTGCCTTCAGAGAGCCTGATTGAAGACCAGTGGGAAACCCCAGATTAATGAAATCATTGTATCAAAATCAGTTAAGGTTTTGGCAGTATCCAAGCCTGTGAGGAAGAATGAAGAGCCCAAAGACCCAAGAGAACAGAACTCTTGTTTGCTCATGAGTAGAGTAAAGGTTCCAAGTTGGTTACTTGACATGTTTTCACTTGTGAAATCCTTTTACCTGAAAATATAGCTCTAAAACTAGTTAATGAAAAAAAAAGATCTATTATTTCATTTTCAGGTTTCTAAAATATTTCTACATGCAATTACCATAAAATTTTATCAACTACAAAATCAAGTGGTAAGTTTCAAAGATCAACTGAAACACTCTTGTTTTTTAAGACTTAGAAACATATTCATTGAATGAAAGGGCTTTGCTTTTGGTAGAAATCCAGCAGTGTCAGGCTGCAGACCAACACTCCTGCCTTCCAGTGGTACCCATTCCTGCACTACATGGTCTTGTAAGTGAGGTACCTTTGCCATCTGAATTCATTCTTTCTGTACCTTTTACTTCCCCATTGATCATGTCCTTGGGTCATGATTCTGAACAATATCACATTTGGGCTTGCTAGGTAATTACTTAATGGTTGCAATTAGGTCAAGTAGAAGAAGAGAACATTTCTTCACCCCATTAAGCCTCACACAAAATATGTTAATGCTTGAACAAATTCCACAATGCATTGATATAAGGGATAGGTGAGCAGTTAGAGTAACAGTTTGGCACTCAGGTTCAGCTGCCATTCCCTGTGATACACATGCTGAGCTGAGGGTTTCAGAAGTCTCTCCTGGCATTTGCAAAAGATGGGAGATCCTCTGAGACACAACACATTGTTTTGCAGTGACTGTGGTTTGAAAGGTTTCAAGCTTGAGAAGAGGGGTTTCCTGTTCAGTGTTCTTTTTGTTTGACTAGTTCAGAAGTTTGTGAAGGGGCAGCTCTGGTATTTTATGGGTAGGGATTTTCTTTTTCTCTAGTCAATGCATACTAATTAGTTAAAGGTTCTGATCTTGATCTGCAGAGAAATGTCATAGTCATAAACTTTGCAGGTGTTTGAGACCAATTCAGATTTTTACACCACACTATAGCTTCGCTCATGTTGGAATGTTTCTTTATGGTGCTTCTTGAGCAATATCCTGGAGAGAATGTGAAAGCCTTGGATCCCAATAAGGAAGCTGTTAACAACTTCAGGACATGAAGGCTAGGCTACTATTTCATTCTTCTACTAATAGGTCTTGACTAACAGCAGACCTGTTTCCTTTCTGGTGGTGTATTCCCATAATCTTTATCCTCTCTACCCTTCACTGGGCTTATGAAAGCTACATTTGAGGACCAGTACCCTCCAAGACCTTGATTGGAACTGAGGCTAGAGTTCCAATCAAGACAAATGCAAGAGTTCACAGACCTTCAAGGTGCTGATATTTCTGAGTTGGATTTTGGGATTTGTTCACTGAATCTCATCTTCTATGGTCATCAGACAGATTTGTCTAAGGGAAATTAATTAAAGAAATTTCGGCTGTGAATTCAAAAGAATGGGAATATATATAGGTCTGGTCCTGACAAAGGCCACCCGTACAGAGCCTGTGTTCTAAATGGAAAGTCACCTTTACCTCAACAACCCTTCCCAACTTAGTGCTTGGTGACTTTGTGCTTTAATTTAGGTATAGATGTGCCTGGCTTCATTCTGAAACACACTACTAATCTAAATTTTGGAAAATATGAAGAAGCAGTCTTTTCAACTTTTTTCAGTTTTCTGTATACTTCAGTGAACTCAGATGAGTCTTCTCAGAGATACTACCCATTTTTAATTACATACTCGTCTTCCCACTCCTTAGCAAACATTAGCATTTATGTGAGAAAAAGTGCTTCTACTCAGAGCATACACAAGGTATTTCCTTGCTTGATTTTCAATACCAAGAAAAAATGTCCGTACTGTCTGTAACTTCATGGGGGCCTTTTTATTTCTGATACACTTTAACATTTGTAGGTTTGTAAATTCACGTAACTAAAGAAGTCTGGGGAAGCATGAAAGGCATATAGAATGGTCAACAATGGTTCCCTACTTACCAGATGATGGAGGTGTTGATTTTCTGGAACTAGGTACTATGTCACCCAAACTGGATGATGAATTTCCTCCTGATTTACTGAAGTAAAGCAAAAATTCAGGTTAAACCCAACAACTGTTTTAGATGCTAAAACATTATACTGCTTAATAATATTATAATTTATTGAGTTTTTAGTTGAACAAAAAAATTGTGTATTTCTAACACAGAAGCAGTTATTTCCCAATGGATATTCCTGGAGTACTTGAAGCAGTTTTATGATAGTCTCTGTTTTGAAGTTCAGGGTTTAATTTTTTAAAGTCCCTAGGAGAATGGAAAAGAGTTAGGATAATTTCTACGGTCCTCCAGTTCCATGACCAGATGACAGATGGCAAGACAGAAGAGATATCCTGTGTGATTACATTTAAAGGACTTGAAGGCAAGGTGTAAGACCTCAAGGCTAACATCTGAAAGTAATGTTTAGATCCAGTTCCCTAGCCACTGATTTTTGTCAGACTTAGAAATCTTGGTATATCCATACAGATATGTGTATGTATATATGTGTATATATAATACAAATAAGTATATGTGTGCATATATACACAAAAGTCAGTCTTATGAAATATGTACATGACACATACATATATGTACATACTGACCCTGACAGAGTTGGGCATGATAGCTCACACATTTAATCCCAGCACTTGGGAAGCAAAAGGCAGGAAAATAGTTTTGAGTTCAAGGCCAGCCTGGTCTACAGAGTAAGTTCCAGAATAGTCACAGCTACACAGAAATACTCTGTCTCAAAAAAGTAAAACAAAACAAAGCCCCCACTGACTCTGATTATGTCCTCACAAAATATACAAAGTGTTAAAAGGCAAATGTAAACACTTGTGGAAGTGAGTAGAAATACTTACACATCGCTAGACAAAAGCTTGGTAAAGAGATGCAATAAAATAAAATCAGCAAAGTCAAAGAAAGAGTCTACAGTTATAAGAAAAAGTAACCCAGTTCAGTAGAATAAACTGCAATATAAAAGCTAGTTTTAATAAGGTTGGGTATAGTTATTTCACTCATCTGTTGGCAGGAGGTATAAAATATTTGCTAACATTAAAATATTAACACTAACAACAGAATTTATATAATATAAACAAGCAAGATATTATGGATTGAAAATAAAACTCAGTTATCCACATGAAGGTAAAGTCTTCTCTGTCCCCCTCTAACCATTAACATGAGAAGAAACAGGCTGTGTTTTTCAGCTTAGCTATATAGGCTTCAATATGAAATTCACCACATGGATGAGAAGCCCTCCTAATGAGTATCTTGGGGAAGGGAAGCTTAAATCTCCTAGAAAGGTATAGTCAGAGTAATAGGCCCAGGCTATTATATAACTCAGCTAACTGCTATTCGTAAAGGCAATTTTAACATGCTCATACATAGTGTCTTTTACGTGCTCAACAGCTGGGAGAACTGAAAATTGGGTCTGTTAGGTGAAAATGAAAGTAACAGACCACAGAAGCTGCTGTTTGCCAGTGATGCCTAAAGAATCTCTCAGCCACATTGGACAGCCACAGACAGACACTGGGATTAGTCACCATGGCAGCTACGTGCCTGAGTATATTCAGCAAATGATTAGGACTCCCTGCTGAAAGCAAAATTTAATGCTTTGTGACCTTAGCTATTTTTATTAATGATCATAATTAATTAGATTCTCTATCAAATGGGATAAGAATCAGAAGCTGGGTTTAAGTGTTTTTAAAGGGAGCAGTGGTGCTGGCGATGAATTGTATCAGCATCTGCTTAATACATAATAAGTTCTGCAGCTCTCAGCAAAGACCAGGACAGAGATGTGGGCCTTGTCTGCGTTTTTATATAAACAGTGGATAGTTTCCTCATACCTGGAGTAGAATTTTCCTTGCTTGGCTCTCTGTTCATGCTGTAGCCTCATGTTTTCTAGCTTGACCGGGCTTGGAATAAATCCGATTTCACAGCCTTCTTTAACCAACCGTCCTATCCACCAGTCATTATTAAATTTCTACACACAAAATCAAAAGTATTAAAATGAATTAGCACACAGAAGTTTAAAGATATGAATTAATGTTATCTAAATCAACTGTTTCCACTGGAGAGAAACATGGCAGTTAGAAGCATGCATCTAATACCACAATTCAAAAAGCCCTTGGGTTTATGGGTTCAGCTAAGAAGAGGGAAGTATGCCTGGGTGATCACTCAGCAGTCCAAAATGGCTTTGCCTTTCCTTGTCTTTCCCTTCCCAGTGCTGCCTTTAGGACCAGGACCTAGCAAGAGACAATTAGGAGCTAAGGAGTCTTACAGAGCCCTTTCCCCTATAAAACTGGATTAATCGGAAGTATTAATATTGAGAGAGAAATACTGAAATGCACCAGAAATATTTTGTGTCAGCAAAATGTAGTTCTGTACAATTGTACAGAACATTTCTAAGAAAGCGCATGTTTGTCGTTCCCCCCACCCCCATGGTTGAAAATGATCCATTAATAAAAGTCCCTGTATTAGTCTAACTTCCTGTTGTAAAGTGGTTCACCATCATTTCCGAACACTTTCGTTTTTTGTTTTGCAATTGTGAGCTCTTTTAATGGGCAGTAGTAACCTCCTTCACTCACACCCTCTAGTGAACTTGTCATGTAATTTTCATAAGCTTCCTATGAATTCTTCCAACTGTAAATTCCATCCAGTCCAAAAAAAAAAAAAAAAAAAAAAAAAAGCTTATGTGCTTATGTGAATTATTGTAACTGTGATGGCCCACAGAGCAAGCATGTAACTTGTGGGGACACCAAACAAAATAACAAAATTTAATTAAAGGTTAATTTTTCCAATTTACAGATTTTGTCATTGTCAGCTTAGGGGAACAGGGATTTTCTTGGCATCAGCTTCATGTCTCACTTGCTCTAATTCCTATCATCCCCTTTCCACTGCAGAATTATGCTCCTCTGGTGGAAAGCAACAAAACCATCACCCAGAAGACAGTTATGGTTACCTCCAGCTGTAATTCTAGCACTCAGGTGAATGAGTTGGAGGGCAGGATAAGTAGGGGATCATAGCAAATCTGAGGCTAGCCTGGGCCACAGAGTGAAATCTTATCTCACAAACGAACAAAAAAAGAAAAAAAGAAAAAAAAAATCCCTTAGATAACTTTAACTTCAGACATCAGGGAAAATCACATGTAGTCAATCAAGGTTAAACATTAAGAGACAAAATGCAGGGCGTGCTTAAAAATGGATAACCTAACGAAATAGTTCCCAATTTCTAGGGCACAGAGTCCAAAGGGAACCTGCCAGGAGCCTCTGACTCTTTTTTACATTAAACATTTCTTTCTGCAGAAAGGGTTGTGAGCCACTGATTTATTTGGCTGTATTGTAGACAGCTGCATCTAGACCGGATGCTTTTTCACAGCAGTAAAAAATGAGTGAGAGTGGAAGGTGAAAAAAATCACACTGAAAGAAACTGAAATTCTCCTTACTTCCTTAACATGCAGAAAATCTTTTGCCTCGAATGAGATGGCCATGCCTGGCACGGGAATATCATCCTCCTGGGCTGCACTGTACCTGACGTTGGTCCGAACTGCAAAAGCAACAGGTTTTGTCTAAAGAGGGACAGGAGGAAAAACAGTAAGAAAAGCGGTAACAGTGGCCTTCCCTTTTACCCCTTCAAGTACAAAGATACCCCCAAAGACTGCTGGAATCACTCTTCCTCACTGGCCCCTCATCATGGAGCAGCTGGTTAGTATCCACAATGATTGTGATAGCGTTCAGCCACACCCACACTTCTGAATAGAAATCAAAACAAAGTATTGTTCTCTTTGAAAGCATCACAGTAATAAAAGTAAAGATGAATGAATGGAGTCCATGTTTAAAACCTGATAGCAGGTGACTACCAGAAACCAGGACAATGCCTAATTTGGTTTGTATGGGGGGGGGAAACATAGAAACTGCCTCCCTACCCTGAATATCCACTCCAATTAACCAGTAATGATGTAATTCCCAATGGTTACTATTTGGAATGGAAAAATAACTAAAGAATATACGCTCTGGTCTTAGCAACCATTATTCATGGCTGCAGGGAATTGTGAAAGCATTGACCTTTTTATCCTACCATTTTTTCCTCTCTGGGTTTACTCAGCCACTAAAGATAACATTAATTTAACCATCCTTCACTGTTTGGTGCTTCTGAAAATTCACAGATAAGTATCTGTTCTCACTGGCAATACATGCATATTCAGGAGATGGCTAAATTAAGGAGGCTGATTTTTATGGCATGCAAATTCTGAGACCCGTGGCTATCTTCCCTTTTCTTGTTTCCTGAGTACAAGATCAAACAGAGTTCAAGACATCTTGGCCTTATAGAAGACTCACAGGAAGGTAGAATAGTGGAGAGCATGGTCATAGACTAGTACAAAAATCTGGGACACAGTGAGACCCAAGAGATGATCTAGCCTAGAGGGCAGCAAAGCTAGGCCAGCCTTCTAGACTGAAAATCAGGATGAGCTCTGAAAGTGAGTTCAAGCTGCCTTTCTACCAGCTTCAGTCTCTTGGGTCTCCCAGGTTTAACAGAAAAGCTTCATCAGGACTTAAGGTATGGTGGCAGGGAAAATAGACTGCACAGAAACAGGGCTAATCCACAGCCCTATTAAGACACCTATAGGGGGAACTCCAGGGCCAGCTGTTGTAGAATTATACTTACATCCATGTTTATTCAGGGTCATTATTGGGATACCGGGTTAGCTGAGAATCAATATCATCCAAGTGTCACTGCACTCTGTTATTGCCCTAAGGGCCACATCCTCAGACCCCCTCATCACTCTCAGAGTGATAATAGTCCTGCATCCCTTTCTAACTTGCTTTCCTGCTATGGGGCACAGGGCACCTGAGCAGCAGTGGATCATCCAGCCCAGTTTTGCTTCTTATGACCCTGTGCCAAGGTGCCTCATGGGCACATGTTAACATTGTTTAAGGCTAACTAGTAACCCATCCATGCTCTGTTGCCTCCTTTATGGCACATAGAATTAAAACATTACCTCATGTGATAAACAGATTACCAAATCAATAAACGCCACCTCACAAGAGAGTAGCACCTCACCCTCCAGGTAAAGAACTGAAAGTGGTTTAAGAACATAAAAGCCAAGATTTAGTTACCCCTGTCTTCAGCCTATTTCCAGGACTTAAGGAGATGAGAACCAGCACATGATACAAATGTTAAAGATTCCCATTTTTCTAGGTGGTTCTTCACCTTGTATGTGGTATATCTTATAGTAAAATTATAAAAGCAAGACTGTGGGAATGTCTGCCTCCTGGCAAGCAGTATGCTGAGTGCTGTGAATAGATCGTTGCATATCACCAAATCACTAATGGTCGGTCTTTTTTCCCAGATGAGGAAATAGGCTCCAAAAGCTCTCCCAGAATCCTGGCATGGTGGCTTACATGGGTAACCCCAACACTTGGAAGGCTTAGGCTGGGCGTAAACATGTTCAAAATCAACCAGGGCTAAAGAGCAAGACCCACTTCACAAAAGCAAAACACACCTCAACAAAATTGTCCCGGGTTGTAAGCAGTGGAGTGGTTACACAAACTCCTTCATGGTGGTTTCAGGCCATTCACATGTTTGTATGGAATTTTGAAGATGTGAAAATTGTCTTGGACCCTCCAAAAGCCCCGAGTCTACCTTGAGTGTCACATACCTTCATATTGTTTTGCTTGAACCAACTCGAGCTCTAGTATGTCAGTAGCAATGGTAAGTAATGATTTTCATTAATTTGGATATATCTCTTTTACCCCTTTTTCTCAAGCTTTAAGGCAGTATTTCATGCCATGTGAATTGAGATATTAAAATACTAGTGGCTTCAGAGCTTCAAAAAAAGTACCACAGCTTAGGTACTTAGGTACTTAGGGAGACAGTGAGGAAGAATATAACTACTCCCATTCAGGAAAAAAAACATGAGCAGAAACTATGGAAAAATTCCTTGGGATGAAGTATTAACTGTTAATTGTTAACTATAAGATTTTTTTAGTAGCTTGAAATTTATTTCAGCAACATGATAGCTTTACTTTGCAAGTTGATATTTATTTATTTTTTTTCCCCGCAAGACTGAGTTCCTGTGTACCTGTGCTCTGGCAGCTCTGAATGCCTTGGTCCCTTGCCCTGCACAGAGTCCCTTAGAACTTTGCAGTTCACCCTCAACTCTGATTCCTTACAGTTTTCATCAGTTATGGCTTCCATCATGAACTTCCTCTGGAAATGAATATACTTCTAAGGTAGTTACTGGACATGCTGCTAAAGATCCAAGCTACCTGTTGTCACCACCACCCTTTTGTCCTTCACTTTCACACTAGCCCCACTTGGCCTAGAGACCCAAAAGGATTTCAGAAATATCTCTTGTCACTGCTTTAGCTGTCCACCCCTAGATGCTTCTGCTGACTCCATCCCTCTAATTCCTCACTCTAGTCATGTAGTCTGTCTAGAGTCAGCCACTGACAGAGGTGTGCACAGAAAGCTAGAATGACCGGTCCCAGAGGATGGTCTTGATCTCCAGCGGATGCTGGCTAATACTGACTCTACAAAAGTTCCTATGGAAGCCTGTCAGAGATGAGCTTAAGGCTCAGAGCAGGGGCAGTTCTCATGTCCTCACAGCCTCCTACAGCCACTAGGCTTTGCCCTTAGACAGCAATTATCATAACAGTTACCATAAGTAGAAGGTAATTATGTTATGAACACCTCTGGTCATGAAGCAGAAGGAATAGACCATCATAGACCCATGATACTAGTTCCAGCTTGCTTCCCAATAGATGACTTAATGAGTTCCTATTGAAACTAATATAAATAAGTACAACATAATGTTTGTTTTAATTTCACTAAAGCATGCCAGTTGCCTAATACTATTCAAAGACCAAAGAGAATTCCCTGAAGATTCAAAATTTTCAAATATTATTACAATTATTATTTCAAATATTTCAAATATTATTACAATTATGTAGATTTTTCTGTATGAACTTCTTTGTATGAACTTCTTTATTCTTATAAAGATGCATTACATTATGTTAAATAGCAAAGCATACATTTTCATTAGGAAGTGGCAGATAGCTTAAGATGAAATTTATAGTTTCTCTTTTTAATGGTTATGATGGGTTTGTCTTAAAAGTTAACTACTTCCAACTTGCTATCTTTAGTACATTTAAAGAAAAAATATAACCTAATTCCCATTAGATGGGATGATCAACAAGAGAAGTTAAAGGGTTGGAGAGCCATGGCTCAGTTGCTTTAAGAGTCCTTGTTTTTCTTGCAGATTACTAGGGTTTGGTGCCCAGGACCCATATGGTGGCTCACAACCATCTGTAACCCCAGTTTCAGAGGATCCAATGCCTTTGTCTGACCTCTGTTGACCCTGGGCACATCATGGTGCAAACCAAACACACCCAATAAATACGTCTTTAAAAATATTTCAGATTGCTGACCTGACATGGTATAATATTCTAGTAGAGATGATTCCATGATAAGTGTATTTCAAAGAACTTAGAGATAAGTCAACATAGACTAAACATGGGGAAGGCTGGACAGCCAAAACATATTAGAATCATAAAGGCTTTTCTGACTTTTCAATGACCTGTGAATCCTCAGTCAATCCATCTATTATCTTTGTATTTCAGAGTGCTGTGAACAACAGGGGTGCATCAGTGAGCAATATTAGTGAGATTGCCTGCCCCCCCCAAGAGCTCACATTCTTGAGAGACAGAGCAGGTGCATCAGAATCTTCTAGTACTCCAAGAAGATGAAGACGAGAAACTGCTGTATGAACCTTGTAACCCAAAGGGCAGCAGCATGATAGGGACTAAAGCCCAACAGAAGAGGGAAGAATAAAAGGAGAGGACACAATGAGTATAGAATGCCCAGGGAAATTTATGAGAAAGAAAGGGATGGAATTAGAATTGGAATATAACAATTTGGTTTTTTTCCTTCAGTAAATGTGAATAAAAATAAGAGGACACATGAAAATGAAGAATTACTAGTAAATGTCCCTACATTGGTAGGGGCCACAGGCTTAGACAGAAGCAATGAATTCCATGCCAGTCAAAGGCAAGAAGGTTTGTATACACATACAGACACCAGTGGCTTCAATGATAGAATGCTATCTCAATGGCTTACATTCTCATTGGCAAAGGAAGATGGGGTTTACAGACAGGGGAAAAGTCAAGGTGAAATTTAGAAGAGAGACAGATGGTCTGATGTGTAGCTCATCTAAGAATGTGTTAGGTGAGTTGAGTAAGCAATTATGCTGGGCTCCAGTAAAGACCAGGTAATTGATTTCTAAGCTCTTTATAAAGTAGTTCTGTCATGCTAGACTATAAGGAAAATCATACCATAGGGAATTGAGTTAAAAATATAGGCCTTTAACAAGATATCATGGCTTTAAAACGGACTTGACTATGTTGTTTTCAATGTTACATAGCCACTTAATATATGTGATATGTATAGATGTATATACATACACATAACATATGTACATGTATGTATACACATGGTCTATGTCACACACATATGTTACATACCTGGTATGTGCTACATATTTGTAACATGTATGCATATATACATGCACACATATGTATATATAAATAACCATTTTTATTTACCTATGGATCTCAGAAATGAGTTACTAATGTCAGATGATTTGAATTCCTATTTTGATAAATGTTTCATGTACTAGTTATACTTTAGTTACTGCTAAATAAATGAAGCTAATGTCTTTCTTTTAGAGGAATCAACTACTCCACAACTACTACTCTACATAGGACTTTGTTGGGAATGGTTAAATCACTACAGACACCAGGCTACAGTCTGATCAGAATTGAGTTTTAGTTACACAACTGTAAATGCAAGCATATATGTGTTTACTTAATATTAGATTTAAGCAACATGCATATGTGTATGTTTTCCTGTATTTGTGTTACTGGGTAGTGAATCCAACATCTCAAACATGCTAAACAGGCATGATAGTGCTGGCTATGGCTTCAACCCTCCTCTTATTTTCTACTTTAAGACAGGGAATACTAAGTTGACCAGGTTGGCCTTGAATGTACTATGTAGTCAAAGCTAGCCTTTAACTTGTAATCCTCCTGCCTCAGCCTTATTGAGTATTTGGGATTACAGACTTACATCACCAGTCTTAGTTAAGGAGTAAATGTTTTAAAATACATTTGAAATCTTATGCTAAAACTATTAAACTTTCAGAATATGAAGTCAAAGTAGTATATAAAACAAAATATATGGACTAATAAGTAGTGATAAACCTGTAAAAGTTTCATAAAATAAATAATAATTCCTAAAATATAAACTTAAAGATCTTATTTGAAAGGAAAAATAGGACAAATCCATGAATACAGAAGGAACAAGGATGGTTGCTTGAAATTACAGAATCTTATTGCTAATATAATAGTGAAGACAGAAATATGCAGCAATGTCACACACTTCCCTCCTCAGAATGTTCATGCCAGGTCCACAGTCCCCCACTAATGTGTACTAGAGCATTAGTTACTAGCTTCTTGAGGCCGCATGTTTATGCTCCAATAATCAAAGGTTAAATTCTAATCCCACACTGACCATATGAAAGGAGAGCTCTAGGAAGCAATCACGTCATGAGAGTTGAGCCTTCCTTCACGAGTGGACTGATTGAACTTAGGACCCTTCTTTCCCAGCCTCCTGATGGCTAGGATTATGGTTACATGTCACCAAGCCTGCCCCTATCTACAGTATTTTTATAAAGCTATTCATAGCCAAATATTATTTCTTTGTTTAAAATTCCTATATGCACTGAAAAAACTGATAAATGTTCAATCATTAGAAATCTGCTCTGTCTTTTGATACTCATGTCCTTATCATTCTTTTTTATTTGAATTTTTGTTTTTATTTCAGCCTTGCATAATTGACTGAACAGGACACAGGGCTTGCTTTTGCATGCTGCCTGAGACCACAGTGGGAGAACTCATGCTGACCCCAGACAGAAGACATAAATTAAGCAGTAGAGATGACTGGATTCCCATGTGGATAGATTCAAACACAACTGTTAGGACAACCAGTAGCTGGCTGTATCATTTGTATACTTGCTTTGTCCAAATCTCAAATTAAAAGCTTTATTTACATTCTTTGCTTGTACATCACCCACTTGCATATCCTATTTCTTAGCTACTTTCTCCTAATATTGCTTCTGTCTTTTTGTCAAGTACAAAAACAAACAGAACACAAAAAGTGGAATGGTGTGACGCTATCTCTTGAGACACCAGCAACAACACTCCCTGAGAGGCGTCAGTCCAGAGTGTGGCCCAGCAAACTCAGGCCTGAGGCACTGCCTACATTTACCTTGACCACTGTGGTTCCATTCAGCATTTTTCTTTCTCATGAAGATGGGAGGGAAGGATTTAAGTGGAATCAATAGCAGGGTCTCTTTAAATGACTGCCTGGCATTTAAACTATTATAAAATGTCTATTCTATACTTATTTAGAAAATTACACACCACAAGGAATTTGCAAAGAAGCATTCTAAACAAATGCATGAGAAGCCCATTCAGAGTCCCGGCTGCAGACACGTTATGTTTTGTGGTAATTAGCAAGCATCACTTTAGCCTATGCTTAACAGTTGTGGTCTACGCTGAGTTTGTAAGCTCTGGAGATCAGAAGGTACGCAAGCATTGGAGCATCTCTTTTTTCTATTTCATAGCAAGTGTTTTGTTTTTCTTAAAGAACTGAACAAATCATCTCTATGACCAAACCAAAACTTATGGCAGAGTAAGTTAGCATTGTTGGGAGTCAGCTCCAAACGGGAGAGCCCATTTCATTGAAATGAGAGATAGTTATTATTTATTTATTTATTTATTTATTTATTTATTTATTTATTTATTTGTTTGTTTATTTGTTTATTTATTTATTTATTTATAGCCTGACTTTGCTGTTGTGAAAACAAACAAATAAACAAAAAATACTTTGTAATATGAGGCAAGAGAGATGGCCTGATAATTAAGAGCACTGACTGCCCTTACACATGATCCAGGTTGAAATCCCAGCACCCACATGGCAGCTCATCACTGCTTGTGCCTTCTGGTTTCCATAGGCACCAGGTATACACATGGTCTATAGACATGCATGCAGGTAAAACACACAGGTAACATTAAAGTTTTTAAAAGTATTATAATGTCTTTCGAGGTCAAAAATGTCCCAAATAGCCACTCACAACATCTCCATGTCAATCTGCTGGATATTTAGAAACTCTATGACCTTCAGAAGGCAAAATGTTAAAAATAGTTAGTTGAGAATGGTGGCACATTCCAGTGACCCCAGCATTTAGAAGGTAAAGATCCAAGGAGCTTGTGTTCAAGGACATCCTAGGCTATGGTGTTTTGGTTTTCCTCCAAAAAACGAAAAAAATCAAAACAAAAATAAAACACAAACAAGGAGTAAGATACTCCTCTGATAACACCTATTTTCGTGAACACTACTTGCCTCTTTGTGCCAAGCATCTTCTTAAAAATTCCTCTGCATGAGGTCTGTGAGTGGTGTGAGACCCTCTTCATCATGCTTGAGTATAGAGAACAGACATGATGTCCAAGGGGCAGACTTCAGAACAAGCCTGATTGAAAATGATAAGTGAAATCATCTGACTGTCTCCAGACATGGTTTGTAAAGTGCCTCAGGGGACAATCTGAGGGATTAAGCAATCAGTCACACTTAGAGGCAGTCTAGTCATAGATGTCCATCACATTGGTTTTGTTCCTTTCTGCCTTCCTTTTCTTGCTTTGGACTTCTGCCTGTGTTAACATCTCCCACATAAACCCTTTGCTTCTGCTTCTGTTTCTAGGGAACTGAGAAGTTGTCTAGATGGGCAAATAAGTTGTGTTACGTATTTAACGGATACAGATATGTGTAGCCACTGAAAAACATACACAGAATGTTAGCAAATATTTAAAGGGAAAGGGCTTAAAAAATTGTATGTCTAATATAACCACATTTTTTAATTTTTTTTTTTTTACAAAAGTATATAATCTCTAAGCTGTTGGGTAGATGTGGAATTCATAAACAATGTTTCCTTTTTAGGTGTTACTGCAATCTAAATAGTTCGCTTCTGTAGGTAATATTTACGGTGAACATTTAGCTGCATATCCTATGAAAAATTTAACTGGAGGACTGGAGAGAGATGGTTTAGCAGCTGAGGGTGCTTGCTGTTCTTGCAGAAGACCTGAGTTCTGTTCCTAGCATTCATGTAAGGCAGCTCACAACAATCTGTAACATCAGCCCCAAGGGATCTGATCCCCTCTTCTTGCCTACACAAACACATGCACACATGTGCCACATACAATCCCACACATAACTAAGAATGACGATCTGAAAAAAAAAATACCTGTGAAAAATAATAAGTGCAGTACAAAAAGCTCTACATCCAATGGGTAGCAAATAAAGCAAAGTGTTACTTTTAATACTTATTAAAACTTTGAGAGGGACTGAAATAAACTTTATATGTCCATGAGATGCTATGACAGATAATAGGTCTTAAGAAACTAGGGGCTAAATAGAAAGGAATGAAATCCAAATTCTTACAAAAGAGGCTATGGCCTCTTAGGGTGGTGACCCAGAACATATGCTTTTATAAACATACACACATGCACGCATGCGTAAGCACACAGGATAAAACAAGAAATCCCTCAGCTTGTTTGTGTGTGTGTGTGTGTGTGTGTGTGTGTGTGTGTGTGTGTGTGTGTGTGTGTGACAGCAATTTAAAAAAAGAACATGGATTGCGGGAGGGAAGAGTTAGGAGGAGAACCAGAGACAGGAGTGAATTAGCTGCAGTCCTCAGGTATGAAATTCTCAAAACCCTATTAAAAAGAAATTTAAAGTATTTTTTTCCTGTTTCCTTAGACAAATTCTTAGATCAAAAGGTGTTTACATGCGAAAAAGTTTGCTACGAAGTACCAAACTCCCCTTCAGGAAAAAATTTGCTAATTTTCTCGCCCACTAGCAGAGGATAAATGTATCTATGTTCTCTACAGCTGCTAAGCTTTGGGCATGGGAATGACAGAACAGGTGAAATTTGTGGGTTCTATTTTCTGTAATTGAGCTTGTAACACTTGACAGAATCAGGACAGTTATTAAGTTATTTCTGCTGAACTTTGAAATTTGCTTAAGTGTCTCTGACACACAGGGCACTTTCTTGGCAACGAGAACACAGAGAAAGAATGGCTTTGCTCTGACCTGCTGGTACCCTATTGAGGAGAACAATGAACTCCGCTCATTCTTTGTATGTGTGTGAGTTTCCCAAGGGAGTCATTCTAAATGATTAATGTTCATAGGTAACACACACGGGGGGTGCCTTCCTCTCCGAGGTTAGGAATACCAATCATTTACTGACTAGACTGGCAACTTAAAAAGAGAAAATAAAATCCTATACTTCTATCATTTCTAATTCCAATAAACTAATATAAAAATTCATAATCTTCAAATAAATGAATTATTGCTTAAAACTGGCAAAATACATAAACTTAACAAAGTGAGAGGGGGTCCTAACAAATGAATATCTTTGGGGGGAAAGGTGCCTATATTCTAGATTTGCTTCTACTGCTTGGAATCTATTTAAAATTCATTGTTGGAAAGCATCAACAGAACCAAAGGCATAATATTTTCATGCCCTTAATATAGGTAACTCATTTTTCTTTGAGAACAAGTTACCTTTCTGAAACAGCCCTGAGCCATTTAAGGCCAAGTTAAATGGATAGAGCAAGTAGATGATCAATTTGGGAGATCAACTTTTTAAATTAAAAACATTGCTTGAGGGGCTGGAGAGATGGCTCAGCAGTTATAAGCCTGCACTGGTTTTGCAGAGGACTTGAGTTGCATCCCCAGCACAACAGCTTGTAACTCCAGCTCCAGAGGCTTCAGCACCTTCTTCACACCTCCACAGGCACCATAGGCACCATAGGCACGTTCCCATGTCCCAGGCCACACATATGCATGAAAAAAAAGAGACATGACTATCAGTCATGGGTATTTTCCTTATACACTGAACTTACCATCTCAGAAGTTAGTCCTAGCAGTTAGCTAACAATTTTTGTGAAAGAATGCTGGTCCTACTATGGCAATCTAGGAGTTTCCTTAATTTCTTTGGTTATCATAAACCATCTAATTTGAGTTTTTTAAATTTACTTTTATTTCACGTGCACTCATGTTTTCCCTGAATGTGTGCCTGTGTGAAGGTGTCGGATCCCCTGAAGCTGGAGTTACAGGCAGTTATGAGCTGCCAGTGGAAGAGTGGCCAGTGCTCTCAACCATCTCTCCAGCCCTGATTTGAAGTCTTACTAAGACTCTCAGGTATGATCCTGTGATTGCTCAACACGGGCTTGTCAAGAGATAGGATCACAAAATCTATAAACTTTGTGTTTACTTTTCATAGGAAAAAAAAACAGGAATGGGGGGCTTCAGGACACACACATACACATTTCACATATGCACACCCATGTAACATAACATAAAGTATATATGTAAATACCACATAAAACCAGTAGTATTGCTATCGGGCTATTTTTGTAAGAGGGCTTTTTCGGGCTATGCAGCATTTGGTTCCATTTTGAGTGTAAACAAGGGAGCAGGATGATGTTGCACTTTACTGTGCCTGAAAACACAGCCATCTGCCTAGCATCACCCACAAGGCACAGAGCAATAAATAATTTCTTTCTAAAAGCAAAAATGGGTACCACCCTATACACTTTTTAAAACAGACAGGGAGAATATGAGCACATGGGCATATTAAAACAGTACCAGAGGAAACAGGTCTGAGAACTTATCAAACATAACAGCCCAAGGAAAAATACAACACCCTTCCCTGGACTCCATAAATAGAGGACACCTAGACCACAGCAGTAATGGCTTCCAGCACCCTGACATCTGACCATCTAGTTAATGACAAACGGACTGACAGGCAGAAAACTGAGGGACTTTATCTTGGCTCAGTTGCCACTGCTGACATGGCCTACTTTCTTTGCCACTGACACCCCATCCCCCACCCCCAGCTCCCAATCCTACACACCCCATTGATCCTTCTGAGATCAGTCCTCTACTGATCCTGCATTATTGTGGTTGGTTTTAATGTCAGCTTGCCACAAATTAGAATAACCTGAATAGGGAGTCTCACCTGAAGAACTGTCTTGATTTCCTTGACTGATGAGACAATTATCCCAATTCTGGGCAGCACCTTCTGGTAGCATCTCAGGTAAAAAAGTATATTTCAGAAGGAAATTGCTTTTTGCTTGCTTGGCCTTCCATCTTGCTGCAGAGTTGCTGTTGCTGTTTCTTTGCTGATAGCAGACCAGTACTTCTAAGCTTCCAGCATGGACTGGAGCCAGTGGCTCTCCAGCAAACTTTGGTCTCTGGTGCCAGACTAGGATTACTGATGAACCCTATCTTATTGTTGGAGTCATCACCCCCTAGTGAAAGACATCTATTTTGGAACTATTCCAAACTGTTGAAACACCCACTTTCTAGAACCAATAACAGGGTCTCAGCATCCCAGGAGCAGTTTGGCCATTATTACTTTTTAAAGCTCATTATTACTATTTAAAGCTCATCCTATAAATTGCTGTGCATACATACATACATTACATACATACATACATACATACATACATACATACATACATTCATGCATACATTATATCCCCTTGGCTCTGATTTTGTAGAAAACACTTGATAAAACATGCACCTTGACTCATGGGTCTGTAGCTTGACTCAACCCTGAGGTTCATCTCAAACCTGTATCTATGTAGCTTGTATCTGCAGCATTTCTGGCAGTTGCCATACATGATTGGTTAACTAATCCACCATATTCTTTGCATCTCTATCATCCTGCCACCTCCTCTTCTAGGACTCTTTGAACTCTGCTCTGGTTTCTTTAAGCCTATTGTAGCCATTCTGTTATATACATATATATACAGATATGTATAGCACCATACAGGTAACTATGTAGACAGATATAGTTACTATTCAATATGTGATATATGACTTTAGAATTAATATTAGTAGTTAAGATTAGAATGAGAAAGTTTGCTAAGGGCCAGCTATCAAGTGAAATGTGGACTACTCAGTAGCTGGAACTGAAGGGTTAATGGCCTAAAAGCCACAGGTAGACTGAGCAGTTCTGGACAGAGCATTGGCTTAACCAATAACTGCTGAGGAAGATTCTGATTAGGAGATTCACATACCAAACCTGACGGGGTCTACCACTCCGAGACTTCAAGGGAACTGATCTGCAGATGGAATCATCTACCTTCAAAGTCCCTCTTTTCCATCCTATAAAACCCCAAGTCCCCTGTGCCACTGTGCACAGGCTCCTCCCTCGGAGAGACTGCAGCTCTTCATTTGTTCTGATTAAAAGATTCTGGAAATGCCTGTCTGCCTTCATATATTTCCAAGTCACCTCCATCAATCCCAATTTAACAGTAACCAGTGAAACCCATATAGCTTATGACTATGCCATTTAATAAAGTCTGACTTGGTGGAAAGAGACAAACATAATGCTTATGTGATAGCATGCTCACGACACATGGATGTCACACCAAATCCATTTTTCTTCTCTTAAAAGTGAATGATGAATATTATACCAATGTTTCACCACTCAGGTAATCACAGGCTTCTAGGCTACACCACTGTGACATATGTGACATATGAAAATGAGTTTGGGAAACAAAGCAACAAAAGAAGGATGAGGAATTTACTCCTCATTCATTACAAACATCCTGGAACCTGTACTTAAAGGCAGGTGTCTGTGATTGTTTAGGCTGAAATCTAAGGCATCTGTAGTGTGTTTGAGTAGGAAAAGGCTTTGAAGAGCATTTTTTCCCTACATATCTCTGCCCCATGGGTGGGCCCCTATAAGCTGCAGAATTGTTTTCATTGTTAAAATTTCTTTTTTTGCTGGAATTAAACATGGGGCCCAGCAAGTGCTTAGCCCCTGAATAGGTACTGATAGTCCTAGATGGACATTTTTAAAAATGTAAAGACATTTGACTTCTTTCAGTACTTATTCATAATTGACATGTAACTATACATATCAATGGAATGCCAGCATGATGTTTTGATGCATATACACATTGTGTAACAATAGGGGTAATTGAACCCATCACCTGGGAACATTTATTGCATTGTGCAGGAACATTCAAAATGTTCTTCTGTAACTGCTTTGAAATAGACAATACCTTATTGTTAGCTGTAGTCACCCTCTGTGCAATAGAATCGGATGTGGAGGGGAGTTTTCAATCTGTATCTACAAATAAGGAGGGGACGAAGAAATGGAACCCTGGTTACAAAAGAAAATCTGCATTCAGCCTATTCTGGTGGAGCATAGGCACGAGTCTATCCAAAACAGATGACAAATGGGTTATTGCAAGCTTTAAATTAATCGCCACTTGTCCTTTCTATAGTGCTTCGAGCTTCTCTGTGCTGATTCAATATAAAACTTCCCGTCTCAGATTTCGAGGTTCAGCTGCTGTTTGTGTTCCTAAGGTCTTCCTTAAGCTTAAAACTGGCCACATTTGTGCCCACACTCTACCCCTCTCACTGGAAAGAGGAATATCACAGGTGGATCAATCATGGCAAAACGTTGAATACCACCACCTGGGGCTCCGGCTTCCATTATTTTCCATTCTTATCTTATTTATGAGCTTAACCAGTTTTCTAGTTCTGGATCATGTATTTATTAATGTTATGTTTTTCACTGCACACATATAACTAAGACATCCTTGGAGAATGTAGTCTTGTTCATGAACTTGGTGCGTAAGAGAGGCAGCAAGCCACTGCCCCTCAGCTGTTATAAAGCCATTTTGTAAATGTGAAACCAAATGGAATTAACTGCTCTGTGCATTACCTGGTTAAGGGAGTGTGCTCAACAAGGAGAAACCATCAGTATATAATCAATTCTGCCAGGTTAGTACTGGTAGATGAACATATTCATTATTTGGAGGGGGAGCAATAAAGTTTTGATGGAGATAAATCAATAATTATAGCCATACTCTAAGAATGTGGCCTAAGTGTAAGCATGTGTTATAATGAACACATTTTTTTGGTGCATGCCCCTGCTCTGTAGAATATGGTTCCTTCAAAGTGAAGAGTGTTTTTATATGAGGATGAGATAACCACTGGCTAGTGATCAGGGCCTTCTGGTAACCTTGGTATCAGAGCTGCCAGGGGAATCCAATGATTAAGGGTTAGAACTTGACATCACCCAGTGATATCCATAGTAGAGAAAGTAGTCTGTGAATGTCCTAGTTACCAGAGGTCAATGATTCAACCATTCATACATAAGTAATAACACTTCCATAAAACCAAAAGGAAAATTTTAGGTTGGTAAACATGGAAGCTCTGTCCCTATTCCAATGCCTTGGTTTATGTCTCTATCCCATTTCATTCTTACTGAGTGGGAATCCTTTTTACTATAAATTCATCACCTAGTCAGTAAACTTGGTTCATGGATTCCATGAGCCATTCTTTTTCTTAAAGATTTATTTGATTGATTGATTGATTGATTGATTGATTGATTGATTGATTGATTGAATGTATATAGGTGCTTTGTCTGCATGTATGCCTGCAGACCAGAAGAGGGCATCAAATTATGAGGTGCCATGTGGTTTCTGGAAATTAAACTCAGGACTTCTGGAAGAGCAGCCAGTGCTCTTAACTGCTGAGCCATCTCTCCAACCCTCCATGATTCACTTTTACAAATTATTGCACCCAGGGACCAGGTATAGAAACTTCCAATGTATAGTCAAATCAGATAAATAGTGTATAATTTGGGGATTCACTGCTTCAGACTGGTGTCTGAAGTGGATCTAATCTTGTGGCATTGAGCCTTTTACCAAGAAGGTATACATAAACTCTAAGTTAGAATGCTAGAATTTAATTAAATTATAGGATGCTGAGCTGATACCTGTAGAAAATGGAAGAATTTCTTGGCCTATAGTAGGGAAAATAACTGGTATTAGAAGTGCTGAGAATTGTGAGGGACAGAAAGGATGTTTCCCTGCTAGCATCCCATCATTTAACACAGGGCTAATGTAGCCAACACTGAATTTGATCTTTCAAAAGTCAAGTCAGGTGCTTTGTTGTGCTTCCCAGCTACCAGCTTATCCACTAAGGCCTTCTCCTTGGGAAATGTGAGCTCTTACCAATAGCATGAACAAGGAGGTCACAATTCCCATGGGACAGGGAGGTACATTGATTTCCCTACCTTTGTACATGCTAACAATGTACACTATTGATTAATGTCACCTTCATTAACCCAACTAGAAACAGGCTTGCTGCCAGACCTCATATTCTATAACACTACAATCTATGGTCCCAGAGAGCGAGCAATCCTTTGGGACCTTGACTTCTTTGTGTACTAGACAACAGGTACCCAAAATATCCCAATATATCATCATATTCAAATTTGCAAAGTTCTACTACTCTTCTATGAAAGCTCCTCCTACCCCAAACTACAATTTTGTCTTTTCAAAAAGCTCCATTCCTGGGTAAGCAATTTCAGCAAAATATTTTGATCTGTCATGTTTCATGATCTTTAGTATTAGAGCTCAAAGGGCCCATTGCCAGAGAAAACAACCCTTTCATTTTAAAGATGAAAGACTGAAGCCCAGCAATTTTGTGTTTTGTTCAAGGTCACAGAGAGCAGCATGGCAGGAAGCTGCACCTGGGCTCCCAACTCTTCCAGCCCTGTCTCCAGTTACACCCAATCCTGGTTCAGATTCATGCAAAACACAACTGAAACCTCAGCAAACTATTTTTACCTTTAGGTGGTAGCTTTTAATTGCTATTTTACAGCCAGAAAAATAAAGATATATTTTTAAGAGGCAAGAATGACTGTAAAGTCGATCTTGTTCCCCGCTTTGGCTATTTAAAGCAAGCCATGTTAATTCTCTGTGTGAATGATAGGGGAAGGCACACATTTCTGGCATCACTTCCCAACACACCAGTGCACCAGATGAGTATTGACTGATGGCTCCAGACACTAATAAGTCCAGAGTCTGTTCCTAGGAAAATGCTCTGCATGCGTCATTAAGGCTATTTTCAGCCTTGCTGTCTTGAATTGAATGTCAACTAGCTCTAGTGATTCTGAATTTAAATGGGATCTCAGTGAGGGGTAGAGAAAGCAAACATTATTTTCAGGGCTTGGATAGCTGACAATATATTTTAAAGGCTGCATTATATTTTTAGGCATTTATAAGACTTTTTAAAGCCCTTTGAAAGATAACCCAAATATTACCTTGATATTGACTGGTTCGTTTGGTTAAGTAGAAACACTGTTGTCTGACCCATGTATCTTTTTGGACTACCTGTAGATTCTACCGTTCTGTGCTTCTGTGGTATAAATAAGTCAGTGGTCTTCAGTCTATAGTACTTTCAAGAGATGGTGAAACTTTTAAAGATGTGAGATACCAAGGAGGAAGTGAGGTCATCAAGGGCATGTCCTTGAAGGAAAGGAACTCCATCCTCTCACATTTCTTTGCTTCCAGCTGTCATGAAGTAAGAATTTCCTGTGTTCCCACTCTGATACACTGCCTTGACCCTGTCCCCAAACCAATGCCAACAGACCATGTACCAGAAACCCACATTAGTGTACAGCACTATGTGGGCACATGCAGTAGGTATCTTTATCACTCTCCTCCTTATAGCTTTGAAAAAAAAAAAAAAAGCTTTTGCTGAATTGCAAGCTCACCCTTTTGGTTAGACTGCTTGGCTAATGAGCTCTTGGGATCTGCCTGTCTCTATCTGCAATACTGGAATGACCGCTATACACAGTCATGCCCACATTGTTGTGTTGGAGCTTGAGATTTGTACCCAGACACTCGTGCTTATATAACAAGTGTTTTTACTCACTCACCTATCTCCTTAGTTCTATGTACATTTTAAAGAGTGGAACTGGACCCCACCTGAAAAGAACTACATTGGAATGGGTGGATCCAAAAGTATGGATGTCTTTCACTGACAGGTATTAAAACATCATAGTTGATTTTCATTGATGTTTGCAAGAGCCAGATACCACTAACAGCCCTGAAAATGCTGCTAAGTAATTTTAACATCTCACAGCTTTAGGAACTATAGGTCTGCAATTAATGAAGTGGGATGTGTTCATCGCCGCACATTTTCCTCTCTTTTTTAATCTCACTTTTCCCTCTTGCCTTTCTTTTTTCTTTTGAGACAGAATCTCATATACTCCAGCCTGGCCTTAAACCCACTCTATGGGCAAGGAAGAGTCTGAATTCCTAATCATCTTGCCTCTATCTTCTAGGTACCTGAACTAGAGGCATTCATTACCTGTCTTGGCTCAGAACTTACTGTCTTCATAGTGATAGTCAAGTCCTGTTTTATAGCACAACTGACCAGTACAACGAAGTTGTCAAAAATGAGAAATCAGGTTTCACTACAACCTGATCATCTGAGATTACTACAGAAAGGTAGACTGAGATAGCAACATTCTAAATAAAACTATGTAAAATATTCACAAGTGTACAAATGCTAATGACCAAAACTACTAGAGATTTTCTTTTACATCTACCCAGTTTCTAAAGACTGAACAAAGAATAGAGAACTAGGAAGTTTAAATGGGAGATACATTCATGTTAAACACAATTTTAATCTAGACCCAAGTTTGACAAAGGACCTAACCCATTAAATTCTGCAAAGGTCTAATGTCACAGGAGTAACATTAGGTTAAGAAGTAGCTGGAGTTTAAGAACAAAGACAGGTAGGGCAGAAAGATGGGAGTCAACAGAACTGAGACAGATTCAGTTGGCCAACTGGGGCTAAAGAGACAAGAAAAGAGCTAAGACCAGGAAGCCATGGACAGAAAGTAGAGGAGCCTAAACATGTAAGGTCACAAGAGCTCTATAAGAGATGGGTTGAGTGCTATAAAGGAGCCAGGAAGAGAGCTGACTGGGAGAGAAGGAGATGCTAGTGTTCAGCAAGTCTGGCTTGTGACATGATTCTTCCTTTAGGCACTAGTGTTCTTGAAAAGCAGCTCAGGAGAAAACACATGTGTGCTATTGTCATGATGGTGGGTGGCAGGGGCACAGTAAGGATTAACCCATCAGAAAATATCTGTAAGACATGTTGTGACTACGCATCTCTACCTAGTGTGTTCTTTTCTTATTCCTCTCAACCTTTCAGATTTTTTGAGACACAGTCTCACTTTGTACTGCCTGGCCAAGAACTTGCTCTTAGGTCAGGCTGTGCTGGAATTGGCAATGGTCCTACTTCAGCCTCCTGAGTACTGAGGTGGTAGGCTCCAGCCACTGTGCCTGGCTTTAACCATTTTTTTCTATGTAAATCAGAAAACAAACACTTTAAGGTCCCTCTGAGTTACAAAGTCAAACACTTCTGGCAGGGACATTGAGTGTTATTGTTCTCACTTGGCAAGTGAAGAAAATCAGATGGCAGCCCAAAAGCAGATGGTCGGTCGTATGTGGTAGGGATGCTAGCCCGTAATTTCAACTCCCCATACCCCATAATTTCTCCTCCAATTTTAGGCTTTGGTTAACTCACGCACTGGAGGAAATGGAAAAAGCCAAAAGCTTAACCATGGGCAGTTTGTAAAGACCACTAGCATCTGCATAATGGCTTCCTCTCTCGCAGCAAATAATAGCTATAAAAAGAATGAATCTTAATGTATCAAGGCAGATATTTTAATAAAACTTAATTTAAAAAGCATAATTGGTTTTCATCACATGTAAATCTTTAATTTCAAGGCCGTCTAGAAACAGTTGTTTGAAAAACCTTTTCAGCCTATATAACATCTTGACATATGACCATGAAGTGTGGGCAGGCTTGGAAATGGCATCTGCCATTACAATCTATGCTGTTTGTTTGACCCATGGACACACCCCATTCCAACTTTGCAGGTGTGCCTCTGAGATGAGATCCAGTTCTATTAGGGGGAGAAGATAGCTCCCTTTTATCTTTTTATTTATAAAAGGCTTTCCCTTTCATCTTTTTATTTTGCCACCACCAATACCTTCTATTCCAAGCCTTCAATACCCAAGCATTTGAAAGCCAAGCACTGAGAGACCTGTGAAAACCCGTTGAAAGGATTGTACAGACCAGGTATCCCACAATTCTGGTATGAACAAACTGATCCAAGTCCAGGAAATAAGAAAGGCATGTGATAAATACCGTAAATGAGAGTGTTTGTTACAGTTTCTTTGCAAAATTGAAGTAGTTTATGTCAAATTCATAAAAAATTCTAACATGCCCATACTACACACAGACACACACCCCTATCTGCTTCCAGGTGTAGTGGTGCATGTATAAAATCCCAGCACTCAGGAGGCAGAGGCAGATTAGTAAGTGTGAGTTCAAAGTCAGCTTGATCAATGTTGGGAGTGCTAGCCCATCCAGGGCTACAAACTCAGACGCTGTATCAAAAAGCATTAAATTAATTAAAATCAAAATTCAGCAACTAAGAAGTAAGTTGGCATGATTATTTGGACCCTTGAGATACAGACAGCATTTCAGCCCCAGAAGATATAACATTTTGTATTAAAAATGTTAAGCTACTTTTTGTATTCATAAAAGTCTACTTGTGATCATCTGAAGCTCTTTCCCCCAATTCACTTCTTTTTTAACCTAACACCTTTTGGCTGGCTCAGGCATCTTGCTTCCTTGAAGGAAGAGAGAAATGCATTTTTATAACCTTATTTCTAGTAAATAATTACTAAGCTAAACACTTTATTTTGTTTTTCAGGACAGGTGTCTGTTCTGGAATCACTTTGTAGACCAGGCTGGTCTTGAAGTCACAAAGATCCTCCCGCCTGCCTCTCTCTGCCTCCCAGGTGCTGGGATTAAAGGCATGTACCACCACTGACTGGCTGAACACTGACTTTTAATTTTTATGATTAACGTTCATGCTAAGTACAGATTGAAAAATATGATAGATGACAGGAAAATAGATCAAGCACGTTTGAGTGCTGACTCTTAGCAACAATGAAAGGAAGGAGGATCTTCAACCTCAGGATCCTGTGACTTGCCAGAGTAGAACAATCTATATAAGTACAGTTGTCAAGAAATCGAAGAGAGGGAAGTTACAGAAAATGCAGCCAACCATTAAGCTTGTTCTTGATGGCACTATATTACTTGCAGAGATGTGGGTAAGACTTGATGTGGTAGCTGATATAAACTGTGTCAGGTCTATGGAACTCAGTGAACTAACACAACTTCCACCTCAGGGAAGCTAGCAGATCTCTGTGACTCAGGCTGCTTAAATGCAAAGGAGGGAGGTAAAACTCAGACTGCCATTGCCTCTCAGTAAGTCATCCCATGAATCTGCCATTTATAGCATCCAATTTCTAGGTTTGAAGTGTTCTAGGAATTTGCTAGTAGTAAGCAAAAGTAACATCTAGAGTCACTTCTTTTAAAACCCAAGTCCATTGTCCCTGAGGTTGGTATTTGTCAGTGTTTTGTTTTTTGTTTTTGTTTTTTGTTTTTTCTTACCCAGTGGCCAGCTATGTAACCTAGGTTGAGTGCTAACTCAAATTCCCCCTGCTTTAGTCTTCCAAGCCCTTCGATTATAGCCATGTGCCACACACCTGTCTTCACATACGTTTCTACTTCTCTTTATGTCTGATCACCACCTGCCTGGCAAAGCCATGTTATTATAGATGTATAAGGGCAGAATTACAGCTTTTCTGTCACCTTATGAATTCACTGGTTGCTTTTATTCCTTATAAAAGAAACATGGAAGAGGATGTTTTAAGAATATTGTAGGGATACCAGTAAGTCTAAAACAATTCACAGGTGAACATACTGTAATCCCAACAATTAGGAAGCTGAGGCAGGAAGATCTCAACTTCAAAGCCAGCCTGGGCTGAATTACAACACCATGGCTCAAGTAGCCTGGACTAAATTACTACAATATAGCTCAAAATATTGAAAAAGAGAAGAGACAAAGCAACTGGAAAGAAATCAGAGTCTTGTAGGAGACACACACAAAAAACTGAGACACACAACACAGGAGAAGAATAGGAGTGTACCAAGGAGGGGTTTTTGAACTGTGTCAGATAAAGGAGCTAGGAATAACTGAGTCCACAAAACTGTTCCAGACTCTGAAGCCATTGAGATAGATGGAAAAGACAAGTAAATGGCATTTGCTGCTCCCAAGCTGCTGCTATTGAGTGAACACCAGCAAGTTATTCTCTCGTTACTTTTACTGCAACCCTATCATTCTTCCTTCCCTGCAACACACGGGGGACCTCACTTCCTGTGTATAAACTCAGCTGGTATCTGATATCTATTACTTCATATCACTCTTCACACGTTACACAGGTCATGTAGCCAGACTTTAGATTTCCCCAATTGTGAACTGTGGGGTGCAGGAGGCAGCTCACATTCCTCATTGCTTTCTAGTACTTGGTATATGTTGAATACAAGTTACTTTTTCACCTCAAAGGTAAATTTAAGGATCTCCACAAACACGTGGGAATTGGGCATGAGAAATTCAGCATTGATGTCTGAATACCAGTGCCAACTCAAATTAGTAAATACGGAAATGTCATCACAAAAGGGAGACTGCAGAACAAACTTACTGTGTTAGTTGTGAGATGCACAAATATCTTACTCCATACTCTTCAAAACAGAAGTCCTTTCTGTTTCATTGTATCCCACTTAAAGCTTTGTTTCCATAAAACTGGAACATTATTTGCAGTTTCTTTAGACTTGCTTCAATCTGGGAGCTAGTTTATTTACATGTATTTCTAACTGTTGTTAGCCTACTTCTAGTTAGTTAACTGTTGTTAGTCAACTGGTATCCTAGCACCACTGAGCTAGGCTTTGGAAATGGAGAATCATGAAGTCCCATGATAATGAAGGCAATTGGCAATATGCATTGTGTATTATCCAATTACTGACTACAAAGGAATATATTTTTTGTTTTTCTTTTTGCCAAAACACTAGGCCAGACCCTTTTGGTAGGACTTTCACATAACTCGAAAATTAGTGTCATAGTCAGAACAACAAACCCAAGTAGAAGGACAAGGAAGAGAGATGGAATGGATTCCTGCTTCAGTGCCTGTGGGTTGTACTATGTGAGTGACTGGGAGGTTTTCTTTGTCACTTTGGAATTCTTGGCATCAGACACTCTCAAGGAGTGTGTGAGATAAGTAATGCCCAGGGAGGGCAGGTGTGATTGGATTTGTCTGTCAAGTGTTGTCACTCTCTCACCGGGTTTAGATAATTGAAGATTAAGTGCCAAAATGTTCAACAATTAAACCTTTATAAAGAGGGTGGACATGACTGAAGGGGACACAGGCACTGTGCTTCCTTCTGTGTGTATCCTGTGAATGGTTATTATGTGTGGTATGAAACAGTGAAGAGACAAGCGATCCATGCCTGGGGCTGGAAGAACAGATAAGAGGGACGAGAGGCCAACCTGAGGCCAGTGAGCAGACAATCTGATTCTTCCATTGATACATTTTTTCCCTCAAACATATACACTTCATGGATTCAGGTACAATGACATAGGTCTTCACGTTCATCCAATGTCTACATATTTAACCTGGGTATTTTGGTTCCAGCTGTTTATATCCAAATATCTCCAAGCATATCTTGAGAGTTCCAAAACTTACATTCAGGAATGACCTAACAATATCTAATTTTCATATCTTTCCCATTTTGACACCATTTTTGTTCTTTCTTACTGTCTACTGCTCACCAAGGTTGTGTGTCTTATGTGCTACTTGTTTTGAAATGTATCCCTTCTCCACTAGCCCCTTTTGTCCCTTGACAACATGCAAAAAAGGTCCATTTTCTCCAATTTTACTCCTTTATCAGTTTGAAAAGGAACAAGAGAATAGATAGAGTTCAGTTGAGAAATGAGGTAGGAGGTATTACTGTCACATTTTACAGTTAAGAGGATAGGACTATTCATGGTGGGGCAGTTGTTGAGAATAAGTCAAGAATGAACTCACTGAGAGTAAACAGTGCTCTGGTGTGCACAAGTTTACTGTGAGGGCCATGTGACAATAACATAAGTAGCAAGACCATATAGGAATTGGGTCATAAAATGTAAAACCTGGATGGCAAGTATACATTAGAAAAAATACATGAGCTGTGTCCTAAGTGAGAAAGGATCCTAACATTGAGAGAGTAAGCAGAGGCTAAAGAGCCCATGTCCTTCTACTCCCCAGGATTTTTTGTTTTGTTTTAAAGCTGGCAAGGGTTGGCCAGAAGAACATGATGTCACAAAAGTCAAGAGCTGACAACATTTCAAGTTGGAGAGGGCAATTGACTATTTTGAATGTTGCTGACAGCTTGAGCGAGATCAGGCCCAATTTATGACTTATTTGACAGCCCAGGTGACCTTGCTGGAGCCTTCTGTTGGGAGTTTGGGGAATCTAGACATGAAGAGGCTACAGAAGGAGAAGCTAAAAGGGCCATTCTATTGTGTAAAGTCTGGCTGGGAGAGAGTGGAGATGCTGAAGCAATATCGGGGAAGCTATGACTTTTAGAATGGCTAAATATCACAGTGTACTGAAGTATGTGAATTGACCAGAAGATATGGGAGGTATGGATGCTGCAGGAAAGGGAACATGACTAGAGTATGGAATCCAGAAAGGTGAAGAACAAAGGAGAATATGCTCATAGGTAGAGGATGCTCCTATTATAGCTGCAGAAAATGAGAATGGGGGTTACAGAGGAAGGCAGTTCACAGGTTTGATTAGGGCATGATGAGAGTACGACCACCTGTGAACCCCACTTTCTGGGTGGAGAAATCAAACAAGTGGAAATTAATGAAGTATAAGTGGAGTTACTGTTTCACAGTTTTAAAGCAAAGAGGCAAAATAAGCAGAAGTGTGAGATTAAGTTAGAAGAGAAGGTATGAGAATCATCTCAGATTACATGGAAGTAAACATTGGTTATATCTGCTTTACAAACAGCCCCTATTTACTTACATTTGGAGGGTACTGTGAAAGATACTTTTAGACACATTAAGAATTTCTTATATTGGATATTCTATCCTATGAAATTTTTAGAAATTTTGCAAAGAAAAAGACTGGGAAATCAAGCCCACTGGAATCTCACATAAATAGTTCCCACAGGGAGAAAAAGGCCAAGGTGCACTTTGCATTCTGCAGCACTGGGTAATTCTTGCCTGGTGATGGCAGAGGACGATCTTTTCCTATAGTGAGCATATATCTAAAATGGGAAAAGGCAAGAAAGAACAGACATCTCTCCAGAGCTCCAGGAAGATTCCAGTTTGTGGAAGAAGCTACATCTGAGACTAGATGAACTTCCTTCCCCCTGGGGTGACAAATAGCAGGTTGGGAGCTAGTAACATGGCATGTTTGACAAGATACAGGCTTTTGGCAGACATGTGATCTGGGAAAATATAAAATACATTCCAATAGAGTGAACACATCACATAAGGTAGGAAACGCTAGACAAGGTCTGTCCAGAGTGATGTGTCTGTCACAAGTTCATTCTGGACAAAATCCAAAACCTCAGTTCAGAAAACCCCAGAACCATGAGGAGAAGGTTCTATATAAGATAACTATGGAAGAGATATCAGCACAGAAAAGGGGAATCTCATTGTGAGGAGATAAGTATCCTTGAAATGTGTTAAGGGATGTTCAAGAGAGATGTGGGAAGGGAGAACTGTGGGTGTTTAGGATCAATATGCAGTATACATTTGTATGAAGTCAAACAATAAATAAAAGATATGTATTGTTGTTCTTTTGATACAGCTGCTGTGATGCAGCTGCTATGGCCTAAGAAACACAAACACGAGATTGAGCACCCATGTGGAGTTTATTGAGAGAGGGGAGAGGAAAGAGCTGGTGGCCAACCGAAAGCGGGGAGAGAGAGAGAGAAGGGGCCCCAGAGAGAGCAAGAGAGAGAAGCAAGAGAGAGAGGTGCGCTTGGCGCGCTTGCTTTAAAAGGGGGAGCTTGTGCATGCGTAACCCAGTCTCTGCAGCCAGGTAGCTTGGGCAGTGGGGCTTGTGCAGGTGTAACCCAGTCTCCGCCCAGCCAGGTAAGGCCTGACGTAGTGATTACGCGTCCCGCCCATCAGAGGCGGGGCCCACAGACTGC
This sequence comes from Cricetiscus sungorus, assembly GCA_030556225.1. Lineage (NCBI taxonomy): Eukaryota > Metazoa > Chordata > Mammalia > Rodentia > Cricetidae > Cricetiscus > Cricetiscus sungorus. Next base: position 12,096,535 of record JANBXA010000103.1, read on the forward strand.
CGAGCCTCAACATTCCCACCTCTTATTAAAAAGGTGGGGGTTGGGCATGGCCCAACAGGGGTTAGAAACTGCAGGTTTCTAACATGTATAATTATTTTATGGGTATTATTTAAGTACAACATTTTTTTTTGCCTCATGAATGACTTAAATTTTGTGTAATTTCCTATTTAATCATGAAGAAAATCCAAGGAAGTTTCCAAATGATACCACTATAATCATTCAATTAGGTACAGTCAATATGTATTGAGTACCTACTGTTTTCAGTAAACAAGATATACAATACCATCTTCATAATGCTTACACAATATATTAGAATCTCCACAAGCAGAAATTTTTCAAATGCAAATGAAATGTGAGCTGTGAAAAAAAAATTAGAACCAAATTTTCAGTTTTTCACTTACATAATATTTGATTTGCCAAATTTGTTTTTATCCTTCAGCTGGGAGGTTAATATTTTTTATCTCCAATAGGTATTATATGGGGATTTAGGGATTCATCTGTTCCCCAAGTGCCAAACACACCTCAGAGCTTACATAGGTTTAAATACTGTGTATTTTTAAAGCAAGTATTTCATGAACATCAGAAGGTAAAAGACTGATGAAAAGATGTTACTTACTGTTATCAGCATGGTTTAAAATAATGGCTCCCCAAAATGTATTTGTAGTCCAGACTGATAATCATTGAAAACAATTAGCTATGCTAAGAGTAAGTAAATATATTATGCTAAAATATGCTAAAAGTAAGTTGTTTTATTTTTCATATTCAGTTCTCTAAATATGTTGTTTCTAAAAAGAGTTTCTGGGAAGGGTTTCTACTCTGCCAGAGAGAGCTGAGACATGTTTAAAAAAGTAAGTCCTAGTACCCTGAACCATTTGAAAGTGAGGCACTCTTCTGCATGAAGAACTCAGCTAGTGGTGTAGAATCTGAGAAACTGTACATTTTATGAATATAACTAATAGGATTTCATCTGAAGGTTCTTGGAGGTCATTTGGATACCCATGTTCATAAAAGCATTTAAAGGGCATATTTGAAGAGTTTGCCAACAGATGAATAAATAAACCAAGTATCATATTCACGAAGATCAGCCCTAAAGAAAAGATATTCACATACAAGTTCTAATACCCATGGAACTAGATAATGCAATGGTAAGTCAAATGAGCCTGTCAGAGATGGACAAGCATTGTATGATTCCACTGACATGTACTTGAAATAGTCAAACTTGTAAGCACAGAAAGTAGAACAATGGCTTCTAGGGAAAAAGTGGGTGGAGTTGAGTTCTTGATTGGTATGAAGCTTAGTGTCCTAGATCACATAAAGGTGTCCTAGATCACTGAGTCTTAGGTGCAAGACTCATGTGTAGATGTATCAGTTAGACTGTAAGTGCCAGAGGAACAAATAACTTGCTGTGAGATTTTGTTTCTTAGAAATATCAGAAAAGCAACACCCATAAACTCACAGCAACATGGCTGCCTAAACATGACCCAAACAAGGATGATACGAATAGACATGCTTATGTGGAAGGAGTAAATATAACAGGGCTTCAATAAACAAAGAACTACAGACAACTAAGAAAAGGGAGAGATGGTCTTCCCCAGGGATGAGCATACTAACTGGTTCTTTTAACACCAAATGATCAACATATTATCTGATACTGAAAACATATAAGTAACAAATAGAGCAGTTTGTATTTATGTATTTAGGAACACACACACACCCTAATCAAGAAAAAAAGAGATCATGAATTTGAAAGAGGGAATCAAGTAGGGGGTAACAGTAGGGTTTGAAAAAGGAAATGATATAATTATAGTATAATCTCAAAAATAAAGTGTCTTGGAAATGGATAATGGGGATGGTTGATTTAGTGTGTGACTAGCTTGCACTGCATTGTCTTAAGTCTGTTTTCTTTCTTTTTCTAATAACATAGATCTTTACTGATTCTTTGGGAATTTCACATCATGCAACCCAATCCTGCTTGCCTCCCAAACCCTCCATATCCTCCTCTCAGCAAGCAGCAGCATCTCCTGCCAAAAGAAAACCCACAAAAATTAAAAACAAATAAAAAAAAACCCCATCTCACTCCTCCACCTTTCTTACCTCTCCATCAGGTCATAGATGGGGTAGATGTTAGGGTGGGCCAACCCAAGTCCCAGGATGTGGGGCTGGGTAGTAGCTGAGCTGGTCAGCCACTGGAGTGCCCCCACACAGGGGCAAAGCCAGCTCTCTATGCCCATGCCATAGTGGCCAGTTCTCCCATATCTGTGGTGAAGTGCAGGAGTGTGTGCAGTGTCCAGAGAGGGGCAGAGATATCTATCCCCGGGCCAGTCAAGGGCAGGACAGGCTCAGCACAACCCTTGGATTTTAACATACATGGTTCCTATGGCCCCCAGTGGTACCACAGGCCATGGACAACAACTGAGACCCAGTCATGGCTGTTGGCAGTGGCTTGGCCCAGAAGTTACCATGGCCCCACAGCACAGGCTACCCAAATCAGTATGCCCCTGGCAGCAGCATGGTCCTCAGACACCAACATGTTCATAAGTGGCTGACCCAACTTCAAGCATCCCCATGAAAGCTGTGTTCTTAATGTTGTAAATTAATTTTGTTTTATATGTAATGTGCCATGCTAAATATTTTGAAATAAACTCATCACAAAAATAAGAATCCATTAAATTTTTTAATGAGAGTTTTTCTAAGAGATAAACAATCTATACACGCATCCAAACAATTGTTATCAAATATCTTTCTAGTTTATTATTTGAAGCCTTCAATGACAAATCACATAATATCCATTTTTTTTCAAATAGCCATCATTATACTTATCCAATGTATCAAAGAAAACAGTGGCCAAAGAGAGTCTCTGCATTGTTGGGTCAGTGGTTAGGAACAGCTAGACATACAGAGTCTTGGGAAAGTTCCTGAGTCATTTATAGCAATGTTAAGGGAGGAGTTAAACAATTATTACTGCCTAAGCAATAATAAAGGGCTCTCCTCTGTCTATAGTGAGAGTAAACAGCGTTTATTGGCTGTTTAGGTTATGATCATATGTAGAGTATACTTAATAGTAAGACGCAGAATTGAGGGACACCGTGGGGAAGAGAGACTACTGAGAGGCAACAGGGGACGAGAAATGAAGTGGTTGAAGGGATAAAGAAAATAAGGAGATTATAGTTCAGGGGTTGTGATTGGAATGAAGGATAATGTGGGTTAGCTACAAAATAGAGGGCGTTAGCAGTCTGTAGGGAATACATACAAAGGCCAGAAGATGTCTTCTATGAGAGGCATTAAGAAAGTGATGATTTACATAAATTTGTCTTTGAAATGGTGATTACATATTAACAAAACAAAGTATTGGCAACAGGGAGCCTGTTTAAGTGATAACTGGGTTGAGTCAAGCATGTGTACTTATTTCTGTGCACCTGCACACCCCACACTCAATGTAAACAGGGATGTCAGCTTTAACAGGACTAAACGTCGCCCTCCGTAAGCATCCTTCATGGGCCAGCAAGCTAGGCCATGTCTCACTTCACTGCACATCGGTAATGCTTACTTCTACTTGGCTAAGGAAATGAACTTTTGTGCAAAGCACAGAATTGAAAGCTCACTGCATTTGAGCTATCCTCTTCCTGTTATCAGGAAGTGGTATCTGTTTGCAACTGCCAAATACCAGCTATTATACTGAATGGAGCCCGTGGAGTTAAACCAGAGAACAAAGTTCTGTCCCTTAACCTTCTTAAAATTCCTGGAAGATAAGCAAGTGTTGACTGATACACAGTTTGCCCTTGGGCTCAGTTCCATTATTGAAAATGCCTTCAGTGGCATTCCACACACTCACCATGGAGGAGGCCCTGGGTATTTATTGTGCATATGCTCCGACCTACAGCCACAGCACCAGTGGGAGGTAAAAGTCACTCTTTTTCTTTGAAAATGTTTACTGGGCTCCATAAAGCTCTGCACTCTCTCCTACTCCTGCCTCTTCTGGGCAGTTTTATCAGCACCCCTTTACCTACATGTAATTATCATTCCTAAACCCAAGTCTTAGGCTATACTTCCTACACTAAGTCACCTCCCTAGCATAGCACCAAGAATTCTTGGAGTCAAGGAGGCTGCTTGTGCTCCTTTTCACACCGTGCTGTGACCATCCTGCAATTGTCTGTCACACTTTCTCCTAAAAATACAAGAGCTTGAAATGCATCATTTCATGCTCCCTTTTACAGGTCAGGGCCCCATGACATATGGAAGGCTATTTTTATGTGAACTGTTGTTATGACTTTGATGGTGACTTTTAAATTTAATGAGTATGATGCCACCTTAAAAAAAAATCAACAACATCCCTCTTTGTTTTATATTTTTTGCTGTTTTTGCTTTAAACATTACTATAATTGACATTTGTTTGCTTGTTTATAGTGATTTACTGATGTAGTGACTCGTGTGTGTGTGTGTGTGTGTGTGTGTGTGTGTGTGTGTGTGTGTGTGAGCATGTGTGTGAACACACTTGCTTCCTGGGTGCATGAATAGAGGTCAGAGGCCAATAATGTGTGTCTTCAATCACTTCTCCATCTTACTTTGGAGACACAGTTTTGGCTACATTGCATGGCCAGTCTGTCTCTGGTCCCTAGGGCTGAGATGTACATCACCATGGCTAGCTTTTATTTGAGTGATGAGGTCCAAACTCAGGTTCTGATGCTCACAAAACAAGTATTTACTCAACAAGCCATCCTACCCAGTCCCACCACTAAGACTTAAAAGAGCAAGCACTACAATGGTTATCAATTTCATTTCCTTCAAAGTATGGTCCTATGAGCTCTATAAAAGCTTACTATATGAAATTCAGTGGGGAAAATATCACTCCCAAAGAAACAAAAGTTCAAGAGATAAAAGGCAATGATACTTATTAATGTATAAAGAGCCAAATATGCACAGGATGATACAGAGTATAAATGTGTCTACGTCATAAATTTTATGCCAGCCTCCATAAGCACATCTACTTATGTGCTAATACATATTGAAGTACATACACAATCATGCAAAAAACCCCCCAGTAAATAATATATTGAACAGTTTATAAAGCATGGGCTTATCATGCTTTATCTAAAAAATTGGTTACTGTGGTTTGAAGGTGGTATGTGAACTCTCTCTTTGGCCTGATTTCTCTGTCTTAGTTTTTGTGTTGCTGTGATAAAATACCTTGTAAAAAGCAACTTACAAAAGGGTTAACTTGGCTCACAAGTCCAGGTGACAGCCTATCACTGTGGGAAGTCAAGTAGGCAGGCACTTCAAGCAGCTACTCTCATTGCATCCACAAGAGGAGTGAACAGAGAGCAGACAGCAAAGGGCAGAGAGCAGAGAGCAAAGAGCAAAGGGCAGAGAGCAGAGAGCAGAGAGCAGAGGGCAGAGAGCAGAGGACAGAAAGCAGAGGGCAGAGGACAGAGGACAGAGGGCAGAGGGCAGAGGGCAGAGGGCAGAGAGCAGAGGGCAGAGGACAGAAAGCAGAGGGCAGAGGGCAGAGGGCAGAGAGCAGAGAGCAGAGAGCAGAGAGCAGAGAGCAGAGAGCAGAGAGCAGAGAGCAGTGAGCAGTGAGCAGAGAGCAGAGAGCAGGGAGCAGAGAGCAGGGAGCAGAGAGCAGGGAGCAGGGAGCAGGGAGCAGAGAGCAGGGAGCAGGGAGCAGGGAGCAGAGGGCAGAGGGCAGAGGGCAGAGGGCAGAGGGCAGAGGGCAGAGGGCAGAGGGCAGAGGGCAGAGAGCAGTGAGCAGAGAGCAGAGAGCAGTGAGCAGAGGGTTAAAGCATGCCTGCTTGTGCTTAGCTTACTTTCTCCACTTTCACAGGGTCCTGGGGCCCAGACAGGGGTGGCCTCATCCATAGTGAGCAGAGGCATCACCACTTCTATTTGTAATCAAGATAATCCCCCTTAGGTAGACACAGAGGCTGGTCTTCTAGGTGTTTCTAGATCATCAAAGTGGCAATACTAATCATCATAGGCAGTATTTCAGGTTCTGGATTGCTAAATTTTAGAATATTTACACATATATGATGTAATATTTTCAGGATGAGATGTAAACTGAACCACAAGTCTACTATCAAAATCTAACTCGTGCAAAGTACCTAAAGGTGAATTTACACATTGTTAGTATATCTGCATTTTCACTGTGATGCTACCATGAAGCCAGGCATGGGATTTTTTTTTTTTTTTGTCTGTGGTATAATGTTGAAGGTTAAGGTGCAGAGACCAGTATCTGTATCTCATGAAGATTCTGCGTAGGAAACATGCTGAATGAATGACAGACAGGGGTCATGAAGAAATCACTGAGGAGATGACAACTAGTTGATATGTAGAAGATGACAGGAGGCAGCTACACAATGACTGGGAGATAGCTCAAGCCCAAGGAACAAAAATGAAAAGAGCTCCAGGGGGCAGGAGACTGAACCATCTTCCAAGCAATGAGCCTGGAGGAAATGACACAGAGAAATCAGGCCAAAGAGAGAGTTCTTCTTCAAACCACCTTCAAACCACAGTAAGGGCTGATATGTCAGCAGAACACCAAGACTGGTGCTAAGCAGGTTAGAGACAGGACCCAGACATGTTAAAGGGAAATCTCTGTGGATGTCGTGACGTGGGATGGTGGAGGGAAACAGTGGAGGTGGGAAGGATATGAGGCAGAACATGACACAGACTGGTGTGGTAATAGCAAGATGAAGTCAGGTAGACAAACACAAGTACTCTTAGCTGAAGGATATGAAATGGGTGTCATTTGCCAAGAGGAGCAATGTGAAGAATTCATAGTGGGTAATGAACTGAGTCCACCATAGAACTGGATTCTGCCTTACAGACTAAACATCCAATCCACTATACACATGCCTTTGAATTCAATACACTGAAGGCATATACTTTACCTGCATGTTTACATTTGTAGCTGTTGGTATAATCTTTAATGACTTTGGGTAGAGAAGGTCTCGCAGCAGAGTTGTGGCACAGCCTATGTAGTAGTGAATTGTGGGGACAAAGAATCCTTAAGTGTGTAAAGCTTCCCTTTTTATAGATGTGGGCACCAAAAAAAGAATTCTTTCCTTTGGGGAAATGATCTGCCTTCTGGAAGGAAACAGTGAAATGCCAGTTTGCTTCTTATGACACAGGGTTTCACTGTGTAGTTCAGACTGACCTTGAACTTGTGAGCTTCATGCCTCCAACTCCTGAGTGCTGGCATTACAGAACCTGTTATCTCATCTAGCTCCAGTTTCTCAATACACTGAATCAGGAAGACTTGAACACATGTGAACACTGGGTACTTTAGAGTAGTGCTAAGTCGACATATCTTAAAGACACATTCCACCTATGCCTAAAATGTATATGCATGGGATTTGAAGCAAACCACAGGGCAGAGGGAAGCTTCTATGTCTAGCTGGTTTCAGAATACAGTAAGTTATAATGAAACTAACCTTGTTGGGATCACAACTGGACATTCATAAGCTGAAGCACCCATATGGCTGTTGCTTTACTTTTATTGAGATATTTGTTGTTCTTCAAGGTTACGGAGATGGGTCAGTTGGTATGGGGACTTTCTGAGCAACCATGAGAACCTGACATATGAAAAAGCTCAGCTTGGTGGCATATGCCTGTATACTCAGCACTGGAGGCAGAAACAGGAGTATCTCTGGGGCTCACTGGCTACCAGTCTAGTTGAGTAAGTAAGCTCTAGGTTCTGTGAGAGACCCAGTCCCAAAAACTAGATGCCAAATGATTAGGTATGACATTTGAAGTGTATGCACAAGATCTCTCTCTCTCTCTCTCTCTCTCTCTCTCTCTCTCTCTCTCTCTCTCTCTCTCTCTCTCCCTCTCTCTCTCTTTCTTCTCTCTCACCAACTAGTTGAGGAACAGGAGCTAAAAGGGAAATGCTCACACATTACCTCATCACAGCCATTTTTCAAATCCCGATCTGCCTTACTCCCCTTCAAGTCTGATACAGGTTGTCAATCAACTCTGTGGTCTTAGGTACACTTTATCATTTTACAGTCCAAATTGCAAATTTTTCTGTATTTCTTCAGTCATTATGGTAGCCGAGGAACTGTGTTCCATGTAAGACTTTGAAATATCTGCAGTGATTCTTCATTGTTGTTGAAAGTATGCTGACAGGAGGGATGGTCATTCTTATGTGCTTTCTCCTCACCTGCCTGCTTGCTCTGGTGTACTTCCTGAAGAGGAAGCATGATGGAGTGTCCAGCTTCTGCAGTTTCTTTTTAACCACCTATACAATTTCAGTCTTCATCCATCATGTTTCTACCCACCATGTTTATTCCTCTTCACCACAGAAGTCGTTTGAGATGATGAGATTAAAAAGGGGTGTAGCAAAGAAACACGAAAGGTGCTTTTGCTCAAGGATGTTTTTAGCTTTGTGGACTGTCAGATCAAACACTGTAATCCAGTACCACAGCGCTTTCATTTTTAAAAGACAAATAACGAAAGGAGTGTAACACAAGGGAACTTTATGAAGCATTTACTGCTTAAGATTGCTGGACTTGTGCATTATAGTCCAACTTGGAACTTTATATAGACCATGAAGACACACAGAGGAAACAGCAAGCTTTGTAAAATGATAATAAGGATTCCTCAGAGCCTCAGTTGCTCTTTGCCCCATGCTACCAGGGATGTGCCTCACACTGGTAAGAACGGGCTCCCTGTGAGCGCCAATTCTCTCTGTCTATCCCTGTCTCTGCACCCCCCCACACACATTAAGAAAAAAAGAGATAGCTTCATTTTTCAGTTCAAGCTGCCTTGGAATTACAGTCCCCCAGCCTCAGTCTTCTTAGTGCCTGTGCTCTGGGCTCTTTAACACAGGCAGTTGGATACAGTCTTGACTGCCTTGGCAAGATTCACAAACAGAAATTCTCAAGCAGAAACCCCATATCCCTGCTTCTCCCAGCCCATGGGTGGTGTCAGCACTGGGTCACAGCACTGCCCTTGACCTCACTCCATCCATCATCACCACGGCTACAGTATCCATGGTGATGGCTTCCTGTAGTCTGGTATGGTGTGTAATTCTCCATTTCCACAGACTGCCACCTCGATTGTATCTCCACTTCAAAAGGTTAAGAATCTTTATCCCATGTTCCTTCTTCCTCATTTCTGAGGAAGCTTTGTCCCAAAGCTTCCCCTTTCTCTTTTTATCAGAGCAGAGGTTCTCAATAGTGGCACTCAGATCAACAGAGATCAGCCATGGCACCTGGAAGTGTGTTAGAAATGCCACTTACAGGGCTCCGTGAGTAGAATACCTGTTGCACAAATGTAGGACTTGTGTTTGAATCTCCAGAACTCTTTCCATTTTTTTTTTACATACTAATCCCAGTTCCCCCTCCCTCCCCTCTTCCACTCCTCCCACCTCCTCCTCACCTCACCCTCCATCTGCTTCTCAGAGAGGGTAAGGCCTCCCATGGAAGCCCCAGAACTCGTATAAAGCTGGGCACACATCTGTAACCACAGTGCCCCCATTATAAGATAGAGGTCTAGATAGGAGAATCCCTAAAACATCACAGGAAACAAATAAAAACAATAACAAAGACTTGGGTTCAGTTTTCAGCACCCACTTCGGGTGGCCCATAATTGCTAACTGACTACAATTCCAATTCCAAGGAATCTGAGACTTTTCTTTAGACTCTGTGGGCATCTTCACATATGAAGAGCACATAAATTCCCACCCTCCCCACCCCCCCACACACATGCACACATACACACAAATGCAAATAAGCTAATTTTAAGCAACTATGGCTACAGGAGTTCAACAGCAAGAAAGCACAGTTCTCCACCACTTCTTAACCATGATCTGCAAGAAACCTGACTCTTGCACCTTCTGAAAATTTCAATGAAATATTTCTTTCATAGACAGCATTTTCCTCAACAAGGGATTTGATGTGTTTTGTTTACGGTTACCCTAAGATTCCTTAAATCCAGCTTCTAGCCCCTCCCTTTCACATTCTATTAAAAGTTCTCCTTCCAGCCCAGCAGTAAATTCCTATGTCCCCAAATTTTAAGGTACTGCTGGCCCTCAGCCTCCCAGCTGAACACCTGCCTAGTCCTGAAAACTAGTCCTATTTTTCTGAAAGAACAAAGATACACTGTCCTTCTCCTGGGCTGTTGTACATCAGCCTCGTTGCCTGTCTGCTCCTGAATCAGCCTCTCTGCTTGCCACTTCCTGCATCAACCTTGCTGCTTGCCTGTTCTGTATCATAGATGTCACAGAGATCTTTCCCAACATCTACTCACTCTACGAACTACAAGTTCACTTACCTTCTTAACTTCTGGATCAAGCTGTAGCTCTATAGTACGAGAAAGCTTCCCAATGTTTCCGACTTACAGCCCACAGTTCCTCACACTCAATAATTTCTAAAGTTGGCTCACCATCTTCAGCCCATATCAATTTCTCACTTCAGTCTTAGTTTTTATTACTGACACAACCATTTTCAAATGCACTGCAATGTGCTGATAATAATCTTCCAGAACACCATACACTTTACAAATACATCAGGAGAGAGCTTCAGAAGGACAAGCAAGTTTGAGAAATGGGCCATCTTCTTCGATGTCAACTTTGGGTAGAAACAAGCTCAGAAAATTCTACATAGCAAGTACAATGCTTGGGCTGCAGGTGGATTTGGGGAAACGCTAAATCATTCCCTGTTCCTATGCACCTTTCTCCTTTCAGATCAGTTATCTTCCTGCCTCACTGATTTCTCCTTGCAGAGCTTCTGTGTCCAATCATGTGCACCATCCGGCTTCAGGCCCCCACTGCATCCTGCTTCAGGCCCCCTGCTGCCAAATCCTGCTTCAGGATCCTGCTGCTTACCCTTGCCCCAGCATTATAGCCAAGCATCTCTCCTTCATGTTCCTGGAACCTGAACCCAGCAAAATGAGTTTCTGGCCAGATTCATTTGCCTCAAGTGCTGCTCAGATCATGTTCATTCCCTGGCTCAAAAGCTTCATTCAGTGAAAGAATAAATGCCACCATACAGAAAATAACAGATAATGTCCTTTCTGACCCAGATTGATCTCAGGCCACTGCTCCATTTCCTGCCCCCCAGGCCTATGCCTGTCCCATGTCTCATCTAAAGTAGATCCATTGACCATTACATTCCTCTTGTTAGTTATGCAAAGCCACCCTTTTTCAAGACTTTTCAATCTTTCCTGTTCCCCACAGCTAAATTGTAGTCACATCCCTCCTACATAGCTCCTTGATGCTCTGCTTATAAATTATTACTGCCCCTTGGGATTCCCAGAGCCTTTGTCTTCCTTTAGAAAGCAGCATGCTGAGGACACGGACTGTCTCATTCATATTGATGGTGTCAGCTGTGCCTCCCATTGCAGCTTGCTCAGAGAGCTCTAGGGACAACCTGGGTATCAGATGAAAACCATACCTTGTTGGTTTGTACTTAGAGGAGGACATGCATGCCCTCTGATGCAGAACCATCTGTACTGGAAAGCCAGTAAAGAGGGAAGGGAAACTGAGTGTTCTTCCTTCAGCAGCAAGCTCCCTTTAATACTGAGTGCTATAATTTGGTTCAACTGATACTTCATGGGGTCAGTATAAACACCGGAGCTCAAGATTAACCATCAGACATAGAAATTTACACCACTTCCCAGGGTGCCACCAATGTCTCTTCCTTCCAAGACAGTCGAATGCCCAATAAAATTTTAATGCTAAACTGAGAACAACAGAATGATACAGAACCATTATTAGCAAAAATTTAAAGGGCATGAGTGGGGCATCAGAGGAGACCTGCTGTGGTCCTCAATATGCATCTGCCAAAGAAAATCCAGATGAGTTCATTTTGCTTTATAACAACCAGCAACAGACACTGACAAAACAAAATAGAAACAGCAAAATTTCTTTCTCAGAAAGAGCTTTTCATCTTTCTGAAAAGCAAAGGACAAAGCCATTGAACAAATATTCCAAACAGTAATTTTTAAAACCTACTTTCTTATATCTCTTTACTATGCCATTATTTACTGTTTTTTATCCCCAGTTACAATTCTACATACTCCAATCTTTCCCTGCAGCCAGCATGTCCCTTGATCTTTTCTCTATATGAACAGCAAAGGAAGGCAGGAGCCACCCTACTCGCACCGGGAAGTCCAGTCTCACACATTTAGGGCACAAAGCATTCTACCACTGGGTCACATCCTAAACTTATTTCATCACAACAGGAAGTTTGCTAAGGGGTGATTATCTTTATCAATTATCAAAACCTCCTGAATATAAAGGGTATATAAAGGGAATTACAATGGAATCAGAACATGAGTTCAAATCCTGGACTTTCTTCTTTATTTACTGGTTGTATAGCTTTAAGTGGTAACACTTTAGGCCTCTAAACCAAGGCATTGAGAGTAACTATTTTCTGAAGTTGTTACAAAGATTAAATCTGTAAGTTCTTAGAAACTGTTGGTTATGGTAAGCTCTCCATGAAAATATTTAAAATAAAATGTAATCAATTATTCAATACAAACACAGATAAATAGTGCAATGTAGATTTGTTTTTGGAGGGGAGGTGGTTCTGGGGATCAAAACCAAGGACTAACTGGTGCTAGACAAGTATCTATCCCAGAGCCATACTCCTAAGTCCTAGAGTATGGACTTCAACCCAGGTCTTTCTGGCTCTTTCAGTCTATCATCCTCAATGAAAACCATAGCTACACTTTATTTACAAAACAAAACATAAGCAATTATGGTTTAAATATAAATTGAAGTAAAGCATATAATCATCTTTCACTGAGAAAAATGTGTGCCATAGATTGAGCTGTTTCCCACAAAGTTCTGATGCTGAAATTCTAACACAGAGCCTTTTAGAATAGGTTTTTTATAGTGTGTTAGGATTTGAATATGAATTATCTTCTAGGGGTTCTAATGTTCAGTGCTGGGTCACTTTCCTAGGAAGTTCTGAATATTTTAGGAGCAAGGTCTAACTGGGAGAAGTAGGTCACTGAGGATGGGTTCTTGGGTGTCTATTACATGTGACTCTTTCCTATATCACTCTCTGCTTCCTTTGTGCCATTAAGAAAGCATCTCTCTTCTGCCACACACTCCTGCCACCATGATATTCATATGCCCAGGCACATGAGACAATTGATCATGGACAGAACCTTCTGCCACCGTTAAGTGAAGAGAAGTCTTTGCCCTCTTACATTGATTGTGGCAGGCATCCAGGCAAAGCACTGATAAGAATAACTACTACATACAGGTGTGTCATCAAGTTCAAGAGATCAAGGGTCCCACAACAAAGGCCTTGGTGTCATTAACAAAAGTGGCAATCTGGACACCAGAGACATATCTATGAAGATAAAAGGAAGAAATGACCTCTCACAGGCAAGCCAGGAAGGCCCAAAGAGATTCCCCTCTTGGCCTTCAGAAGCAACCAGTCCTAGCTTTATATTGCTTTTGGAGTTCTTACTTATTCTTACTTTTCAAAAAAAAAGTAAGACCATCACCAAAGTCAATAACATGTTGTTATGATAACTCTAGTGAATACAAACTATAGCCACAAGCTATGTTGAAAACAAGACCTAGTACAGTGACGTCCTGAAGCCGATTTAAAGGTTCTTCTGTGGGTACTGTTAGGTGACTAAAATTCCTGTATCAAATGATCACATGCTGGGTGGTTTAAATAACAATATGTACTGGCTTATAGTTCTGGCCACTGAAGCTGAGGATCAGTGTGTTGGTGATTTGCAGATTAAGGAAGGGGCCTCCCTTCTCTGTCTTCACAAGGTGAGCTGGAAAAGAGAGTGCTTGGGGATGGGGGTTTATGAAGGTGGTAATCCCATGCAAGAAGGTTCTATCCTCATTAACTATCACCTCCCACAAGCACCACTTCTAATTCCAGCCCTGTGTGATTATAATTCTTACTCATGATGTTGAAAGGGGCAAGAAGAGATTACAGCAGGCCACTGCAGACCACAGCAAATGAACTTCTTAAAGGCAGCAAGGAGGAGAAGAAAATCGGGTTTAAGGTATGGTCTAATGAGCGGCATACACAAATGGAATTATCTCTGTGCCCAGATGAGAAACAGAACATGATGATATGCTAAGGGTCCGAGGAGAACAAGGTATAAAGAGAGTCTTATCCTTGAGGGAACATTTGCTCAGACGAGTTAATGCCCTTTCGGATGACCTGAAGAACTGGCTTGTGCTTTCCTCCTGGTTGTTCAGACAACAAAACAAGAAGCAAACAGCAGCTGAGACCCTGCAGAGCAGCACAGTGGGCTCAGAAATTTCTCTGGGCTCCTGAAGGCCTCTCACTGACTACCCTGCTGGTCAGAATCCACCATTTTCACCTAGTCAACCTGACTAGAAACCTCAGGTTCTTGGTAAAGTGATGATTGCCTGATGGTGCCTCTCATCTGGAAATGACATAGATCTTCCACCTGTCCAAGTTTACTAACTTGGCATTTATTGCACACTCATTGACTCCCTCTAAATATAGTATCTATGACTCAAGCAGTGTGCTGGAGGTGTCAAAATGCACACAATGTATTTACTCACTCTAATATTCCATAATCAGATTAAATGAATCTACAAAACCCAATAAAACCAGGTAGAAAAAGAATGAAATCATGGAGCTCCTAAATTTCACTTATAATTGTCTCTCTTATTTCCTAGAGAGGTGTGCTCATATTTTCTGCACAAAGAGACTGATCGTATTACTCAACTGTAGCTTGTATACAGAGCCAGCTTTCAAGCCAGGTGTGTAATCTACCAAACACAAGCCCTTCCTGCTCCTTCCTCTTGTCTTTGTTTGCCTATTACATTCAGAGGACTAGCTTTCTAATCATGGGACATTGTAGAAGGAATTATGAGGACAGCTTGAATGTACTTTGAAAATAAGACAAGCTGTACTACCTCATGTGTGTGTGTGTATATATATATATATATATATATATATACATATATATATATATATATATATATATACACACACACACACAAAGCCTTTGTAGAGCAAAGCACAACGTTCAACATGACAAATAGAATTTTCAATGGTCAGTATTGCCTCAGCAAAATGAGGGGAAAGCAAAAGAGAATGATTTTCTTCAGTAAATGAGAAATATAAACTAGAGAAAGAAAAGAGGAAGTGGGGGAGGGAGAGCGAAAGCAGAGGGTCAGTGGGGGATTACTAGGATGGCTGCAGATGCTGACAAAACCCAAACTCCATCCTGCTGGCCTTAGCCCCATCTGGCTAGTTGTAAAACTGGAACCATGACTGTGTCAGGACTCCCATCTGGTTCACTGCTGGCCTTCAACACTTGCTTCTAGTGGTGGGCCTGCCTCATAAATACCAATTGCTTCTCTTCCACATTTTCTCTTTTGGATGTTCTCGGGATTTAAATTGAATCATGTCACCCTAGCTCATTGCCTCTGATCTAACACTCTGATGTCCCCAATCTAGTTTAAAGATTCTACTCGGTCTACAAGTTACTATATAGTTTTTGGCCTGCTTCCCTTTCCCCGAGTCTTACACTCAAGACATGCTGGTTGGTTTCTGGACTACTCATAGAATATACCTTAGGGCCTTTACCCTTTTCATCCATATTGCCTAGAATACTGTACTCCATGTTCTAAACATCACACACTCATCCTTTCTCTCCCCTCTCTCCCTTCTCCTTCCTTGTCTATCCATTCAGGATCCTGATCAAATGCCACCTGGGCAGAGAATCCCTTTCTGGTATCCTCAGTCCCTCAAACTCCTCTTATATTTGTGCCATGGTTTGAATATATCAATTTCAAGTTCATGTGTTGAAACTAAGTCAGGAGAGCATCACTATTACAGGATTAGTGACTATCCAAATGGGCCCAAGGAAGCCCACTGTCACCTTTCTCCCCTAGGTCCTCCAGGTAAACGTGAAGACACAGAAACAAGGCGCCATTCATGAAGAAGAGCCTAAGTCTTTAACATTTCATCTGCTAGCACCATGGCCTTCCCATAAGAGTAAGAAATAAATTTCTACTCTGTATAAACTACTTAGGCTTTGACGTGTTGTTGTAGCTGCAGGAGCAGAGCAATACAATATGGAGTTCTGTTGTTTTGCTGTTAGTTGGTGTTCTTTGTTCCTTTGATATGGGTTGTACTAGGTAGACCAAAGAGGTCTTAAACTCTGGAGTCTCGTGCCTCAGCTTCCAAAGGGCTAGAATTACAGGCATAAGCCACCATGCCCAACAAAAAAGTTTCTAATAATATACTGCTATGCTACATTATAGATGCATAGACTAGTATATAACCTTTTTTTCCTCCAACTATATGATAGTTGTTCTGAGGGCAGAGACTTATTCCTGGTTGCTGGGAGAGAAGGAAAGACAGGAAGAAAGGAAGAAAAGACCTATCTTCATTTAAGCCAAGAATCAAACAAGACATCTTACCTTATGCTGAGAGCATCAGAAGCTGCATAGATTAAATAATCAGGCTGCTTTGTAACTTATGTAAACAACTAATACCCAAAGATCCTGATTTACAGCAGGGTCATCTGAGGAAATATTTAGAGCATGATTTGAAGGTGGTAGTGGGTTTGGAAGATATATGCATCCAGAGGAAAGTAACTAAGAATAACTGAAGTAAGGGAACAGGCATCCAGGTATGCCTTGAAGGGACCAATCCATGTCATCCAAAGCTACTTCAGCATAAAGATTATTGTTAGCTGAAGCCAAGTGAAACCAAACCAAGTGAAACCAAACCAGAAGAAATCTCTGCATCCCCCTCATTTGATCAATACCAGGGCATTCACTCCATCCTATTTCTGAAACAGGAGCTCAATTCTAGTCACTGGCAATGTGAAGTTGACACTGAGTGCAAATTGACACCTAAGCCAACCCTTACCTTCCTTTAGGCTTGTCATGTTGTTACCTAGTGACTGCTCTACAATGCATCATTTGCTATATAAATAGCATCTAAGCCCCTGAGCATATCACTTTTTTGAGATTTATGTTTTCTTGGGAATGTGGTACATAAACACATGCATTCACATGTGTGTGAGCAAGTACATGTGGGGACCTGAGGTTAACATCACATGATTTCCTCAGTCACTCTTAATTTAGCTAGCATAGAGAGGCAGCTTGCTATGGGGACCCTCTGTTCCCACCTCCCTTGTGTTTGGCTTACAGGTATGCCTTGCTTATCTGCTGGTTGCTGGCAATCAAAATGCTGGCCAGTACTTTACTAATAGATATGCTTTACATCTCTCGAGCTCTTTTTTGGTGAACTCCTCTTCTTACCACCTAATCTGTGTTTTGTTAATTTAACTCAAAGGCCATTCTAAACTAACCATAGAAGATACACAATATTTCAACACCAACTTACATGCCTTTCTAGTTCATTCTATTCAGTGTTTGTCCAGGCCACAACTCCAGTGCTTAACCTGGCATGCACTGTATTTTGTTAGAGCTCTATTTATAGCACATTCTCACTGGAAAAGACAAGGTCATGGGTACAGAATGATACTACATGAGGACTTGGGTGTCATTTGGTGAAGATTAAAAAAAAAAATCTGAAGAGAAAAATGATGGTCAAGCATACCACAAGGCCCAGAGGGAACAGAACCTGCATCAAAGACTTGATGGTACAGAATGGCATATCTGTCTTTACAACCCAAATGTGGTTGGCAGGGAACACAGGCTGCCAGACAGGAAGAGGAAACCTGGCCTTTCTCGGTGGCTATAGAGTATGCATGTAGACATTTTAACAGGCCTGGAGCAATACCAACAGCACTAATGTAAACACAAGCAGAGCTCAGGTGGGCCTGGGACCTCACAGACCCAGTTGCCACTCACCAGCTATGGGGACTTTGCTGCCAATGGTGCCAATGGACAAATTTGGGCATCACTTCAACAAAGTAAGGTAGATTTAACTGTTTGCTGGCTATGATGGTTTGAATGAAAATGGCTCCCACGGGCTCAGAGGGAGTGGCACTATTGAGAGGTATGACCTTGTTGGGGGAAATGTGTGTCACTGAAGTTTCAGAAGCCCAAGCCAGGCCCGGTGGCATTCTCTCTTCCTGCTGATCCAGATGTAGAACTCTCAGATACCTCTCCAGTACCACGCCCTGCCATGATGATAGTGAACTAAACCTCTGAACTCTAAGCCAGCCCCAGTTAAATGTTTTCCTTTATAAGATTTGCTATAGTTATGGTGCCTTGGGAAAAAAAAAAAAACAACAACAGAAAATAAATAGAAAAAGAAAACATGGTAGAAGATTTTGTGGTAGAGACATTCCTTGCTCAATATCTCCATTTTTCTTCTTGGGCTACAGATGTTGTTTTAGCTTTCCTTGTAGTGAAGTTTAGTTCAAATGACTGGAATTTGGCCAGTGAAATTGCTACCCTCCATTTTTGAGCCTGGCTACAGAATGGCACAGGTAGGGCAGTTCTGGAAGCTGTGTGTGTTCAGCATGAAGTGATCACAAAACAGACAAAGCCGGCATCACCAAGCACTGTTTAGAGAAGAGCTACTCAGAAGGTGTTAGATTCTGACATAGATAAGAAAGAAGTCTTACTGGTTCAAATCACTGAGCATCTAGATTTGTTGTAACAAAGGACATTACGTGTCCCAGTGTACATGTCTCCTTAACATTCATAAACAAACTATTTAAATGCCATATTGTGTAAATATTACTTTACAAAGGACCATTCTGTAATTGCTTCTACCTTTTTGTGAATATCAGTAGAGATACTAGACTATCAAAACCTTTTCTAAAGGATACTTACATCCAGTTTGTTAAGACTAATGCTTGTTTGAATAATATTGAGTTTGCCATAATACCTGGTGTCTACCATTGTGAGTCCATATTCCCAGAAATGAATGCTAAATCTCTACTTAAATGTTTAAGATAAATTTACCAGGTGGCTTATATAAACACATGAAAGTAAGACTGAGATCATTTAGCCAATGTCATCTTTGATAAACAATACACAGTAATTGAGAATGTGTTCTCCTTTTACCACTAGAGATTGGTGAGGGCTCAAGAACAGGCTAACTCTCTTTTCTAAGGATCACCTTTGAAGGGAAAAAAGGACTTCATCTTGTATTCAGGCATGTCTGAAAATCTTTAGCAAATTCCTGTTTCTGAACATTTACTTCTGCACACTGCCTTTCTAAAGTGCAGATGGAAAAAATAAACATGATTTATTTTTGTTAAGTTGTATAAGCTCATTTGAGTTTTACATCCACGTGGAGAGAGAATTTAGGAACATTGTGTACATAAAATCTGCTTCTTTCCCCCCCCCCCCCACGTTTTTGAGGTTTAAAAAAGTCAAATATACTATGCAAGCAGAAGTACTTCTGATTATAAATCACATGCAAATGAATGATTATTAAATAACAAGCAAGTTTAAGAATCAATAAGACATAAATGCTTTCTTTTTTTTTAAAACTATTAGTAGAGAGCAGGAAAGAGAATGTGACAATTAGTAAAGCTAAAGGGAGAGTTTTGGCTCTTTCAGTAGTTTTGAATGTGTTTTTCACTAAAGAAAAAAAGCAAAACTACTGTTCTCAGATTTGCAATACAATATGAAATCATTTGAGAAGGCTCAAGTTTATGCTTTCCTGTCAAAACTGCAGGGTTGCCAGAGTATACTTGAAATGACTTCTAAGATTTTACTGAAATTTGAAATTAAACAGAAGTTTCTAAACTTTCACAAGGAGGGGAAGCTCTTACTGGTCAACTAACAATTACTGTTCATAAAAGGAATCACTATTTGTCTCAGTTTTCTTTTAATGTATAATATATATACCTAATAACCTTTATCTTTTAAAGTGGTCTCTGTCCTGAGTGATAGTGTGTGCCTTTAATCCTAGCACATGTGAGGCAGAGAGAGTTGAATCGTGAGTTTCAGGCCAGCCAGGAATAGACAGTAAGACCTTGCCTCAGTAAATAAATGAATAAATATTCTTCATGGAAGCTATAATAGTCACTTATGAAATCCTTGCTTTGTTAAACTACACTGTTTAAAAATCATCAAAACATTTCTCTACAGATTTGTGTAGCACTTAAGTAGTTTTCTCCCCAAGGTTCAGTCTGGGTTCAATGACGCCAGGAGCCCCATAAAGAGAACCACACTTTACTAGCCTTGAAGCAGACAACAGAAATTCTGATGTGTATGCGTGTGAATGTTTGCATGCACAAAGTTTAGAATAAACACATTGAAGTTTTGGAGAAAGTAGCCAAAGTTTGTTATTATTTGTTTTGCTGTTCTCATATTGAGACAAGGAGTTGGTTATTGGAGAGGGGTATGGAGTTGAGGAAATAGCATGATAATTTTCTCTCTTTATGTCTGTCAATGTAGAATCATCAACTGGGTAGATTTCTCTAAGTGTTTGATAAGATGCACTGGTTTACTCATTGCCTGTTCAGGATGGCACTTCTCTTAGCCTCATATTTTTTTCTCCTATTTCAGCCTATGGATTGCCTGGCAATTTTATATTTATAGGATCTCCATCAGTTGGGTTCTGATTGGATGGCTCAATGAGGACTATTGTGTGCAAGACATAGAAGGCAGGAGGGAAGTCAAATTCTTGCCCCATCTCCAGCAGAAGACAGGCACATGGGCACCAAGAGACAAGAGATAGTTCCATCAGGCCAGGAGTACTTAAGCATGATTCAGGAGCCACAAAAGTCAAACCCATTATGGCTGTACTAACACAGCATTAACCCTTTTATATAACCATTCTCTCATGATCTCACAGTGGTACTTCCCCAAAGATACAATTGACCTGCAATGAGCTTCTTAATCTCATGACTGAGAGAATGTCTGTTTGTGGAGTCTTTTATTATTATTATTATTATTATTATTATTATTATTATTATTATTAATTTAGTTTTTACTTTCAAATCCCAGTTCTTCCTCCCTCCTTTGCTCTCAGTCTACTAACCCCTCCTCCCATCTTCTTGCTTGAGGAGTTTTAAGACTTCCACATTTCTTTCTGACTTTTAATGCCATAAATATCAAGAGATAAAGTTTATAGAAACAAAAGCTCTTTGGAATGTCCAGAAATTTTCAACAATATAATGATCAGTCTTAGTTCATAGCAGATCTGCCATCTTAAATTTTCAAAGGCTTCTGGCCAACCTGAGAACTGAGGTCTTTGTTTGACCCTATTCTTTCGGTCCCTTATGGTGTTGTCACTTCATATTTTCCTATATTAAATCACTTCCTCTCTGAAATACTAACAATGGTCTTGTTTTCCTGATTCAATCATTAATAGAGTTGATGTTTCAATATGGGGTGCTACAACCTTAAAATCATGCCATGTGGGACACATCCTTTGAACCTCCAGTACCGATTAGAAAACCCTACCACCAAACCACTGGCTTTATCTGATGCCCCACACTCTCCATTTTTATATGTTCTAAAAAGGTTATTCTATGTAAAGTATGCTATATGCCATGCAGAGAAAGTTAAAAACTATAAAAGGTTTATATGAATTCTACTATAGTTCTTATTGACATTACCACTGTGATGTAGTTTGTTCTGACATGGTATTTGCATTCCAAGAAATTCTAAGCTATTAAGTATATAAGCTGATTAAATATGATAGTCTTAATTTTGGGGGAAAAGGAACAGAGGCTTGAAAGTGTCAAACTTTGACCAAAACAAATACTGCCTGTAGTATTAATATAATTTCTTAAGTTAAACACTTTCTAAGGATAAACTTATAGATACATTGTCTCATCATATTGAGTTCTTTGAAGAGAAAGGGCTTTTCTTTTTGGAAAGTAGGAATCAAACCAATGCTGCACAAATGCCAGTCAAATTCTCTACCTCTGAGCTGTAACTACAGCCCGGACTTTTCACCAATGCCAGTGAGCACCCATGCCTATAGGTTCTTAGAGATGGTTGTGTCATTCTGAGACAAACCAATGCAATTCCAACAAAGCTGCTGGGTGATATAAATGACAGCTACTCTTCTTGTGTCTTGCATGATTATTCTTGGATACCAGACATTCCTAAGGCCTGGCTCAATCACACCCTCCCCCTTGGCTCTGATTATGAATTAGCCAACCAAGTCATACTGTTCAGAGCTTCCACCAATGGGGATACAGTGATCACTCTGCTTTAGGATGAAAACTCAGCCACCTTCCATGGCTGGCCTACATGCTAACAAGGTGCGAGTTATTACACATTCTTTTGCAAATGTAAAAGTCATCTTGCTGTGTAACTTTTATTTTGTTCTGGTGCCCCTATATGCCACACTATGTCAGTCTTTCTTTTCCAACACAGGTCAATCACTCTATGAAGCTTCCTGACACAATCTAGGAACACGGTAAATATGATAAATTGAGGATGATGCAAGTGTAAAACTAAATTGTATTACACAATTTAAATACAATTTAAATTGTATTTCACAGTAAGCTTTTTTTAAAAAAAAATAGGTAGGAGTCTGAGGTACATTAACAATAAGAAGTATAATCTAGTAAACAAACAACAGCCATTTAATGTCAGTGTTATCAAATCCTGTGGCATATTTATTGTACATAGGTGTTTGAGAGGCAGCACAATGTTCCCGTGTATTGGCCTTCCCTCAGATAATGCCTGGAATGTGACAATATAATAGTTGCAATGTCACAAAGAATTCACCTTGGCTATAATCTTTGGGGTCCACTGTGGGATATGCGGCCCACTGCTGACTGAACTGTTATGTGACATGTGACTACAACTATAAAGTAGAGGATAACTTCAAAACTGCAGATGAAATAAATTCAGATTTAACCCTGTAGCTGGGGAAAGAGAGAATATGTAGATACTAAGGGCTCACTAGCCAGCCATTCTAGTGGGAATGGTGAGTTCCAGATTCACCTAGAGACCTCAAGTCGTAAGGGGTAGGGTGGGAGGTTTCCCAAAGGCAACCTCTGGCCTCCATACTCACATATACTGCTGAACACCTGTTTACAGCCCACCCCCACCACACACACACAAATAACAGTTTTTGAAAAGATACAAAATTGGAAACTTAATATGATTCAATTTGACAATTTTTTAAATCCAGAAATTTTGAATAGAAAAACAAATAAACAACAAAAAAAAAAAACATCCTTACCTCAACTGTGTTCACAGGAAAAACAAATAAACAAAAAAAAACATCCTTACCTCAACTGTGTTCACAGGAAGCTCCCTTCAAATATTATACTAAATGGTAAAAGTAAGCAAGCTTTTAACGTCTCACTAATTGTTCATTAAACCAAGCGTACCATGTGTGGCTAACATTGTAATACAGGCTGTAACCAGTGCACTTAGATAATATAAAATTCAACCTGAGCAGGGATTATCTGTGACTGTGATAGAAAACTTAAAATCTACAGAAAAGTTCTGAGCGCTTAGTAAGCCTAGAAATATTGACAAATGAAAAGATATGAAAACAAACAACATCCAAAAGAAGTAAACCAAGTTAAAAAAAATCTACAAAATGCAAGCAGGTCTCTTTGGGAGAGAGGAGTATTGGGATGAAATGGGAAACTCATATATGATGAGCAAATGCTCTGCCATTGAGCCATCTCCTGAGCCCATCTGCATGGTTTTTGTTGTAGCCAGGCTGTTCTCATCCCAGAGAAAGCAACCAGGATAAGCATTTTATGAATTTGAAGTTTTATTGAGCTGCAGAGACCCAGCCTGGGGCATGCACTCTTGTGACTACAAGTCTAAAGAGGTGGCCTGAGTTGGTAAAGTAGGGGTTTATAAAGGAAAAAGTACAAGTATTTGATGCAGGTGCAATGAGTGTTGACAGGCATGCAAACCTATGACCTTTTTACAAAGAATGTGGGCTAGCTGTGGTGGTTTCAGAAGCAGAACACTGGCAGGTGAGTTATGCCACCCATAAAGTATTATGCATTCCTGACCGACCTCAGTTTTAGCCTGAAGTTGGGTCAGGGTTTAGCAAATATGTTTTTCTTACTTCAGTTTTTATAGAAAAACTTGTAAAATACTTAGCAACAAAATTAATGAAAAACATTTCTTATTCACAAATAAAATGACTCAATGCTATACCAAAGGCATTTCCCCCTAGTTGATATAATACTTAATGCAATGCCCAAGCCTTAGCACAGTATGCTTAAAGTTTTCTTTTCTTACTTCTTTTTCCCCGTCTTTGGTTGAATTAAAAAAAATGGTATCTAAAATTTAAATACAACAGAAATGTATAAGCCATTGATTTTATCCTGAGGAAATGCTGAAATATATATCAAGATTTATTTTCACACTGCAGTGATTAATATAGCAGTGATTGTAGCACCAGCACAAGAAAAGCAGGCCAGATGCTGACCTACTCAGTGATGGAAAAGTAACTTATGGCTGGATAGGCATTCCAGACTAGAGAGAGAAGAGCCATTAAATAAAAATACCTGTGAAAGAAATGGGTTCTCTGTGTGAATCACATCCTTACCTCATACCAACATAAAACTAACTTTAGAGAGGCTAAAGAATCAGATACAGAAAACAAAGTCTTTAAACTATTAGAAATAAAGGCAGAGGAATTCTTTATGAACACAGGTACTAAAAACTTCTTTCAAAGACTCCCAAGTCAGACAGACAGAAAAGAGATACATAGGACTTGGCTGAATTGAGTATGATAAAGAAATGAGACAAGAGCAGCTATGACTCAAAGTTTTGTTTGTTTGTTTGTGTTTATCAAATGATCAGATAGCGAGAACATGAATACATTGAGTTCTTGTATCAATTCTTAGAAAACACAATTTGAATTCCAATTAGTCCAAAGCTTTGCACAGCAATTTCACTGGAGAAGAAAACACAAGTTCAAAAAAAAAAAAAAAAAAAAGAAAAAAAGAAAAAGAAAAAGAAAATAAAGAAAAGAAAAAAACATCCCAACTTCATAGGTAATCATGAAAACACAATTTAGAACAAAGTAAAATTTAAAGTTACACTTGCTAGATAGACATGAAAATTGAAAATTAAACCTGCTAAGTATTGTCAGTATAGGAGAACATGAAACAAAATGAACATTTCTACCATGGTATCATGTATATAATTTTCCTAGTAACAATATTTTAGTTTTGTTTCTGTTGCTATAACAATATACTCCAACAAACGCTACTTTAAGGGGAAAGAATTTATTTGGCCTAAGAGTAAAGATTACAGCCCACCAGTGTGGTCCAGCTAGTCCAACAATGGCTATCTACTAGCAGAAGGTCCAAAAAAAAAAAAAAAAACCCCAGTAGTTATTTCAGTCAATGAGGCTGAGTGTCTTAGCTGGACAAGAGGAGACAATTAAAACTAATCATCACAAGAAGTAAAGACACACATGCTTTATCTCACAGCAATTTTACTATCATACTCACACACACGATCTTTAATTATGACTATGATGCAAAGGCTGCTAGATTGTATAAATCACCCCATTTATTAAGCTAGTACAGTATAAGTGAAAAGTCACTTCAATTCTTTGTTTCTATACATTTTTATTCTATGACTTAGTTTCAGTCAACACTTGTAGAAAAATGTTGCCAATGAGTGCCAGCTTGCAGTGAGAGCTTATGTGCCACACATAAGAGAAGAAATCTTTCCAGTAGCCATGAAGTTCCACAGTGGCATTTTGTAGTTCAGTGCATACCATTTTCTTCTCTACACTCAATAATCAAGTAGTTTTTTCATGATAGTGCAGTAGGCGTCTTTTATGTCTCCTACCTGTGTCCTTTATAATACTTTCTTCACTAATTATTCTACATGACAACAACTAAACCTCATATGAACTCAGAATTCAGAAAACTTGTTTGTAGAATACACAATACACACCAGCATACCAAATTACATACATACATACATGAAACTAAAAGTCAGTCCATAAATCCCTCTATAATGGGCTGAAAAGAGAAGAAGGTCTGAATTAACAGTATACCCTCAATATCACCTTAGGTCACTTGTAGAGGAGACAAAACAGAACTTTAGAACTGGTGAGATAGCTCAGCAGATGGTTGCAATGTAGTTGCTGACAGGCTTGAGACCCACATGGTACAAAGAGAGAACCAACTCCTGGAAGTTCTCTTCTGACCTCCACATACATGATATGGCACAGGCAAACTCATTTATTCATACTCATATACACCCCCCACACACAAACACAGTAGAGGATGGAAGGAGAGAATAAACAAGTTTAAAAATCAATAACATTACTATACTATAAAATAATGATGGCAAAATATGATTACATCCAAAGGTTTAGTATTCATGTACATATTCCCTATTCCCTGAGAGATCCCATGATTCATTTCTTCTCCAATTCTATATTAATGTAGAGAAGAATTAATTACAAGTATCATGAAAGATCACAGCTGCTGCAAGTTGTGTTATGTTTGGGAGAGATAATCAATGACATCATAAGGGCAGGAGAAGCACAGTTTTCTGAAGATGGGAGAGGTCAACAGAGCAACAGACAGAACACTTAGGTACTGAAGGGCAGTACCTTTAACCTTTAGCCACAAAATATCCCTTTTCTTGTTGTTGACTAGGCCAGAAAGATGCCCATGTGATCCAGGGTAAAGGACAACAGGGAATCAGAGGTCCCTAGCCTTCCTTCTGGGACCATAGACAGTCAGGATTTCCTTTGTACAGCTAACTCATGAAGTTATCTTAGTCAGAGAGATAATCTAGGCAAGAATAAATGGAAAAACTACAGCAATTACATTTTATGTGAGTTAACACGAGATAAAGCAACTCAGAAGCCACAAACCAGCAAACCAGTGCTGGTATGTTGCCAGCCAAAACCACAGAGAACATTAGTTCCCACCCTCTGCTCAACTTCTTAAACTGGAGAGGATGTTTCCATTTGATTTACTTTCCTACAGACCATTAAAAAGCTTGAAACCAAAACATTGAAATCCTAATCCTTGACAACTGTTTAAACTAGAACACAACCAACAGCTATAGAACATGAAAGTATTTAGGCAGTGTGTATTTGCCCAGCCTCCTCTTCCACACTAGACTAAACAGCTATAGAGCTGAAACCAGAGCTTGGGACTCATGTGGGAATCTCCTCAAGTATTTAAGAGCAAACTAAAACATTCCACGTACGTAGGGTGATGACCCATAGTCCTTTGGCATCAGCCATTGTGACTGAAAGATGGATGGATTACTACCATGAGTGTCTCATAGTTTACATATCCTTAGGAGACCTGTGAAGACCCTGCAAACACACGGCAAGCTGTAGCCATAAAGGCTGACTGTGCCTCTACAGGAAGCTCATAGATGATATTCCAAACACAGAACACAATAGAAAACAATGGTAACACTGTTTTTGAAACAAGAATATAATTTCTTGTGTTGCTATTGTGTGAATTTTGCAAACGAAAAAACAGAACATACATTTTATGGGATTGCAAAAGTTAGTTGTTTTTTTTTTTGAGATAGGGTTTCAATAGGGTCTCATTGTTTACCTCTGGCTGGCTTAGAACTCGTGTAGAACATGCTGGCCTCAAACTCCTGGAGATCTGGCTGGCTCTGCCTCACAAGAACTGGGGGTAAAGGTATGTGCTACCACACCTAGCTTTATTTATTTTTATTTTATGTGTGTGTGTTTTGTTTACATGTATGAATATGTTACACCGTGTACATGCCTAGTGTTCACAGAGAGCAGAAGGGGACACTGATTCCTCTAGAAATGAAGTTACAGGGTCATGTGTGCCATAGAGGTTCTCGAATCTAAACCTGTACCCTCAGGAAGAGCAGCAATTCAAATTAATATTTATTATTGTGAGCGGACAGGGGAGTTGAGGAGGGAGAGAGAGAGCATATTGGATCACACACATGGGAGTCAGAAGATCAACAATTGATTTGGGAGTTACTTCCCTCCTTTCACTATAGGTTCTGGGTATCAAACGTAGGTCATCAGGGTTGTGAAGTAATTAGTCACTTTTGAAATGCCAACTCAAAGTTCTACCCTGTGGTAAATGGGATACACAAAACACTATGATCGATACACGCATACACACACACACACACACACACACACACGCACGCACACACATACACAAACATACACACACACATTCTATCTAGCACTCATTTATCACTTAAGTTACTTTGTGTGGCCAGTTGTGGTGGCACACGCTGGTAGGATTTGCTGATGTTACTTTGAGTGTGGTGGAAAGAGGAGTATATGCCTCCCACCATGCATGTGTGGACATCAGAAGACAACTTGCAGGAGTAGATTCTCTTCTTATTCTTTGTGGGGTCCCAGAGATGGAACTCATGTTTTTATACTTGGTGGGAATCACCTTTACCTACTGAGCCATGTTGCTGATGGTATTTTATTAAGAAAAAGAATAAGAAAACTGAGGTGGGTGTGGCTTTGGGGGAGGACAGGGGAAAGGATCTTTTATATCCTAGGCAGGCCTTGAATTTGTTCTGTAGCCAAAGATGATCTTGAAATCTTGATCTTCCTGCCCTCACCTCCAGAGTGATTAGATCATAGTCACGTGTACCACACTTCATTTAGGTGATGCTGGGATGGAACCCAGACCTTCGTACTTCTGAACAAGTACTCTACCAGCTGAGCCACATTCACAGAATACATTTTCATTTGAAATTAAGGTGCTGAATGAGATGGCATTGTACATCATCACATTACTATCTTAAATTTGATCTTAGACAGATCGCAGCCAAGGGTTAATCATTTTATTACAAGGTGGACACCTATTGTGTGAGCCATAAACCACAGTGGTACAGCATGCAGAGAACTTTGTCTATTCAAAAGGATTTCTCTTCCAGTCTGTTCATCCATTATACAATCTGTTACATAATGAAGTAGGGAGTCAGGCACTCAGGGCAAGCAAGCAGTCTGCTGCCTGGCTATTGTGACATCCCTTGTTCTCTTAGTCATGACCAAGGGTCTTCCTTTAGTTGAGCTGAGCTTGTGTGTGACACTGAGTTCCTTGAAAAAGAACCTGTAACATAACTCACCTGTATAAGGAATTGTAGTTGACTTAAATTCAGGAAACAATTGATTTTGTAAATATCACTTAAGAGTGACTACAGTTTCTCTTGGGAAGAAACGTAATAATTAAAATTCCAGAAAATACAACTTGAATACTAAGGGCCAGATTGTCTACATTTTTGTCTAGTTTCTTTCCTACCCACTTCCTACTGTGTCTAGGGAGGGCATGATGACCATGGTTTGGACCTCAACTATACAAAAACTGACATTAAAAAATGATGTGTGTAAAATTTGAAAATAAATATCAGTGCAAAGAACATTTGGTAGGAAACCGTGGGAATATAAATAATTTTGATACCTAATGGTGTGATTCATCATCTTCTAAAAATAGGGTTTAGGTTTTCTAAATCCATTAAATATTTCCTTTAAAATAACTATGACAGTTGTTTCCTAACCTTCCTTTGTAACATTTCTCTTAATAGTCAGTGGTAAAACAGGTTTTCATTTTTGTCTGCAATGATTTTAGACTTTCTCTTAATATTTTCTTTAGAAACAGATAACAATAAAATCCCTTTTCAAATCATTTCATTATAAATTTCAATTTCAAACTTCTTATTTCTCCATTCTTTATATAACCTAATTCCCAGGTAGTTGGTTGCTTTTCCATTTCGATACAGAAATCCCACCACTGTGTCTTCATGCACTTGACTCTATCCCCGTCTAACCAAGAATAGACTGTGCATATGCTCCGATCTCTTTCTTTAACAACTCACTACATGAGAGATTTTAGCACAAGATGTTTGTTTTAAATGAGAAGACGGAGGCTGGCAAGATGCTTCAGAGGGTGATACTTCCAAGCCTGATGATGTGACTTTGATTTCTAAGGCTCACATGAAGGAAGGAGAGAACTCTCACAAGTTGTCTTCTGACCTTTGCACACACACAAAAACGCACTTGCCAAATGCAGGCAGGCACACATGTGCATGCACACACATAGTCAACTTTTACAAAGTAAAATTGCAATTACTGCATGCCAGTCTCATTTATATATATATATATATATATATATATATATATATAGTATGTATATATATACATATATATATATATATATGCAAAATTATGTTCTGCTTGTGAACTCCATTTGTACTTATACTCAATAGAAAAATAAAAGCATGGTGTTAGTTTTACTTTGAAAATTATTTTGATGGCTTCTGTTTTATTTTCACCTTTGTTGTTGAAGAATACAGCATTTACTAAGAAGGGGATACCATATGGTCACTGGCTAGGTGAAAGAACTTAGGACTTCTTACAATAATTTTGCCAGTTAGGAGCTCAATAAAGTTCAGCAAGATTGTTCCTTCGTTTATAGCATGGGACTGCTCTAGATTGCTTCCTGGAGTAGTTATACAGACCAAGGAAGGTTAGTTACTCAGTGAGAAGTTAAACACAGAGATTCTGTATTAGCACAGCTGTAATTCTTACCTATCGGAGGCTCAGCTGGTAAAGTGCTTGCTGCACAAGCAATAAGACCCTAGTTCAGGTCCCTTGTACCATGTAAAAGCTGGCTGTATCTGTAAATCCAGCTCTGAGGAGACAGAAATGAGAGGATTCGAGAGGTTCCCATGCCAATCCATCTTGCTTTATCCGTTAGCAACAGGGACAGTCTCAAAAAAACTTAAACAAATAGGCAAAATCAAAGGTGGATTGTGTTCTAGGGAAGGATATCAAGGTTGACCTCTGCCCTCTGTGTGTCTGGGTTGATTATGTACCTGTACATACAAACACCAACACCCCTTACACACACACACACACACACACACACACACACACAAGAGAGAGAGAGAGAGAGAGAGAGAGAGAGAGAGAGAGAGAGAGAGAGAGAAAGAGAGAGAGAGGTCCTAACCCTTACTGTCCTCTGAACCTTCCCCAGCACCGTAGTATTGAGGTCTACCTGCTTGACACCCCTAGAGCATTTGGCCTGTAACAAGGCCGTCAGTCTCACATTTGTCACATCATTTTGTAGAATTGGATTATGACCCTCTTGAGGGGAGAAGCCACGTCTAACCTTGACTTCCCTCGGCTCTTCTCAACAGTGTTGGTTAATAAATCTACTCTGTCACAGGTCTGGTCCTCTTTATTCAGCTGTGGTGGGGAAAAAGGAGAAGACTCTACTCAGCTCTGCACAGGGTCTTCATGTTGATCCCTGTTTGTACCCAAAAGGGGAGGGGCAAAGGGATGACTGTGTATTTATAGCTCTGTTTACAACAATACAGCAAAGATGTTCAGCCACTGCTCTTTAAGAGTGAGAGGAAAAGGCCTGAGCCACAAAGTTTAATCCTCTCTCCTCAATCCATTTATGGCTTTGAGATGGCAAGAAACCTTTATTATGCTAACAGTCCTTATAAGGAATCTTAGTGAAGAGTACAGGTTTTATTTTGCTTAGCTTATATACTTATGTGTGTAAATATACATGAATGTGTTCAAATGTGTATGAGCACATATACATGGAGTGTGCATATGTGTATATGTATGTGGAAAGGCCTTAGGCTGACTGGGGACTCTTTCTTACTACCTATCTTATTCATTGAGGCAGGGTCTCTCAATTAAACCCAAAGCTTACTGACATAAGTAGATTACCTTGCAACACGAGTTCTAATTGATCTTAATAATAAAAACCCAGAGTCAGATATTAGGAGTGAAAGCTGAAGGATCAGAGAAGCAGAGAAGCCAGCCACTAGATTCTTACCACTGTGAAATCCTCAGACTGAAGAGAGACTGAGCTCCTGTCTTCTCCTGCCTATATTTCTCTTCTCTGTCCAGCTATCTCACTTCCTGTTTGTCTGTGCAGACCTCCAGACCTCTATGGTTAGCTAGTGGCTAGCTCTGCCCTTTGATCTTTAGCTTGATTTGTACAAACAAGATATTACCACACTGCCTAACTAGTTTGTTTAGGAACTTCCCTTGTCTCCATCTTCATATTGCTGGAATTAGAGCAGGCTGCCATGCCCGTATGGCATTAAGGACCATCCTTGGGATCCAAACTGCGACCATGCATGCATATCAAGTACTTTATCCACTGAGCCATCTCACCAGCCACTTTTAAAATAGCAAAACTACAGTCAGTCCCCTTGAACTTCTGTTAATAAAAGTCACCCATGCATCATAACAGACTTACAATACAGGACTTTTTCTAATTAGATAAAGCACTGGGTCCCTTACTCTTACCAGTAAGAAACTTAACACACACTCACAACAGAATACCAAGTAAATATAATCATAAAGTACAGCAAGCTGTATTTGAGCTTATTCCAATGTCCTCAGAAAAGAGCATGGACACTAAATTGCCCTTGATTTCTGGGGGAGCACTCAACTCAGTGTGCTAAAGTACAAGGCTCATCTTCAGAGAGAACTCAAAGTTCAAGAGAGAGGAAAACTTCTCTGGGCATTGGTATGGGTAGGGATGCCAGCTGAGCTGTCACAGTGACCTACCATTAGATCACATGTGAGTGCCCATGCCAGCCATAGCCCACTCAAATCTACCACTGTTAGATGTCACAAATCTGCTTCATGTCACTCACCACCAAATCAGAAACTAGTCATGCTAACATGATAGTGACTTTATAAAGTAGTGTATCACAGGAGTGCTTCACTCAAAGGGGGCCAGGGTTTTGTTTTTTTATAACTTCTGATACATGCTACCCATTAGACACCAGGCTGAGTGATGAGAGGCATTACAAACACGAGTTCCTATGCCCTTCTCAAGGGGTATGAGAAAAAAGGAGGTTCAGGATCCTTGTGCTTGACTCTCACAAGGTCATTCAGATAGCACTATAGTTCTGAGAAGACTACCTGACATTTTACAAATGGGAAAAATGACTGTCATGTGTCTTAGTTACTATTTCATTGTTGTGAAGAGGTACCATGACCAAGACAACCTACAAATGGAAACATTTATGTGAGGGACTTGCTTATAGTTTCAGAGGCTAAGTAGAGATCATCATGGTAGAAAGCAGGGTAGTGGACATGATATAAGCTCTGTATCAGTAGCTGAGAGCTTATATCAGATCCTCAAGAAGGTGACATAGAGAGGGAGAAACTAGGCCTGCCTGGGGTGAGTTTTTAAAACCTCAAAGCCCCACTCATACTGGCCACCTCTTGAAGAAGGCCACCTCCTAATTCTTCTGAAACAGCCCACCAACTAGGAATCAAACATTCAAATTTATGAGTCCATATGGATCATTATCATTCAAACCACCACGCCATCTGATATATCAACAGATCAAGCTGCTGGTCCATGGAATTCAAAGTCATGTCTTTCTGAGTTGCGCTGCAACAGAGATCTAAGTTACCTAAAATATGTCCTATCTATTCCTTTACAGGAAAAGCAGTTGATAAATCTTTGATCCCTATAATAAGGTTCAGCCCTGGGAAGATGGAGACAACAATGATGTAACAAGAAAATGTAGAGATAATTGAGTTTGAAGGAAAAACTGCATAGCTGCATTCTGATGATGCCAAGTGAAAGTAAAAGATGCCAAGGAGCAGATCTGAGATACCCACGTGTGGGTAGAGAAGTCAGAAGCAAAGCTTAAGACTGACTCAGTGATGGAAAGAAGCCTTAAAAAGGACAAGGCAGTCACTGCTGAAAACTCATGTTGGTGGACAAACAACATTCAAAGGAAGGTACACAGAAATTCCATTCTAAACCTGAGTAGGGAGAGAGTTTCTCAAAAGCCAGGTAGAACCCACAGACCACACATGCTGGGTATCCCTTTGCTTCTGCAGATGGTCTTGAAGCACCATGGATCCCCCTGGCACTCAATGACAAACAATGTCAAAAAAGCCAAGACCTGAGCTGAGTATTTGGTAGGACAGATCAGTTATGGAAAACAAAAGGTGATGCAGAGTATGTCACAGAGGGCTCAGT
Organism: Cricetiscus sungorus; assembly: GCA_030556225.1. Classification (NCBI taxonomy): domain Eukaryota; kingdom Metazoa; phylum Chordata; class Mammalia; order Rodentia; family Cricetidae; genus Cricetiscus; species Cricetiscus sungorus. The sequence continues at coordinate 12,130,360 of JANBXA010000103.1, forward strand.
TGTTTAGAGTACTTCCTGTGAAAGCAAGAGAATGTGAATTCAAATCCTTAGCACCCTAGGCAACATTACTGGTGTTTGTAACTCCAGCACTGGGGAAACAGAGAGTTAGGTTCTGAGCTGTTAATGACCAGCCAGGCTAGGTGAAAAAGTAAATTCTGGCTTAGAGGGAGACAATGTCCCAAAACTAAGGTGGAGAGTGTTAGAGGAATGTCCTTCTTTGGCCTCTGCATGTGCAGTCCTTGATATACATAGAGACAAACAGGCTGTGTATTCTGTGAGATCATGACTGTCTAGTAGTATTTAAGGCCAAAGGAACATAGGCTTTAAATATATATATTTTGTGTGGAGGTTTGACTATGCAATGTCTGCCATAGACTTATGTGTTGAAACATTTGGTACCCAGCTGGTGGTGTTATTTGAGAAGGTCATGGAATCTTTTAGAGCAGGACCCTTGCTGGAGGAAGTACCTGCTGGAGGCAGGCTTTGGGGCCCTTTAGCCTGGTCCTAATGGGATATTCTTTCTCTGTTTACTGAGTGAGGATGTAATGTGGTCCACCAGCTTCCTATACACACTGCTACATTGCCATGTCTTCCTTGCCATGATAGACTCTTCCTTCTAGAACTAGAAGCCAAAACAAACCTCTCTTTTATCTATCTATCTATCTATCTATCTATCTATCTATCTATCTATCTACCTACCTACCTACCTACCTACCTACCTATTATTTGTTTTACATCCTGACCACAGATTGCCCTCCCCCCTCTCCTCCTAATCCTTGCCTCCACCTGTGCCCACCTTCACTGCAGCCTCAGTCCATTCCTCCCCATTCCTCCCATAAAAGGGGAAGGCCTCCCATGGATATCAACAAAATATGGCATATCAAGTTGTGATAAGACTAAGCACTTCCCCTTGTATTTAGGCTGGACAAGGCAATTCAATATGAGGAATAGGTTCTCAAGAGCCAGACAAATGGGAACAGGGGCTCTCTCTAATATCTCTTTTAAGGTCTTTTGTCACAGCATCTGGGAAGAAAATAATACATTTTTATTATTCATCATGATAGTAACCAGAAGTTAGTATTGTTGTTGTCATCATTACTGCCAACAAACAGCAGAAATGAGTAGAAGAAAGATAGTTCTGGAATATGTGACTGTACCTACCCAGCATGACATAGGTCCAGAGGCATCTGTGTACTTATTTCTCACAAAAAGACAAGGCAATTTAAGCTAACAAGTCTTTGAACAATAAACAAATCCACACTGACAAAAATGTGCAAATACTTAGCAAACATATTTAGCCAGCTTTGTAGCTCTTAGAAATTAGACATTTATATAAAAATTAAAGTTTCAGCTGGTGGGTTTAAAAGCAAGCTTAAAAAATATCAGAACCAAACAATAATGAGAAAATTAGTGCAGAAGAATGCTCTTCATCACACATCTGACACCTGGGAACCAGAAGGTGATAATCAAGGACAGACTGAGAAGATTTCTAGACCTGAAGTGACTGGCCCTTCTCTCAATGCATGGATGTAAAGCCAAGCACAATAAACAAAAAGTTTCACACTAAGGCACACCAAACCAAGCTGTCAAAACACCAGTGGAATTACCATTCTTAGAGCACAGGAGAGCTGAATTTGCCCACATCAGACTCGGCAGTAGAAGACCACTGTGCTCCGACAGCTCTGGAAGCTACACCACAAACCAGTGACTTCACCAACCCGAAGGGAAATGGTTTTCATTATTGAATATTATACCAGACAAACTAATAATTACATGTGAAGGTACAACATTTCTAGCTGGCAAGAGCTTCAAGAAATTAACCATTTGCTAGAAGATACTATGTCTTCTTGCTGCCCTTAGTTTTCCCAGCTTTTATAAACTTTGCACCCTCAGGCCCTAGGTGGTATATCCATAGCTTTTCTCTCCATTACTTTCTTTTTCAGGCACAAAGTTTCACTTGTCTGTCCTGGAAGGTCTAGTTTTCAGCTTCTACCTCCTCCAAGAAGGATTTTGTGTCCCGGGTGTAATGTTTCCCTATCTTGCTCATAGACCCTTCTACCCCACCAGGAACTTCTGTTCTACAAAAGCAGCTTCACTAGGCAAAAGACCCACCTACACATTTGTTCTGTGGCTCTGGCTTTACAGTTATTCCTGTATACCAACTATACCAAGTTTAATATAGTAGACACACACACTAAAAAGAGAAGTCAAAACTGAATGTCAGCCTCCTCTACTGAGACTATCACATCAAGACTATTATATCTGTGTGCTGCAATCCCCAACACATTCAGATTTCCCACCATAGTCTCTACCTTCAAGGCAGATGGCATTATGGAAGGTAAAAAAGAACATAACTCTTCCAATAAAAAAGTGATTGCCTGATTCAATAATTTCAGTTCTAGATATATATATATACAAACTAGTTATATATCCTAGTTTGCTTTTTGTTGCTGTGATCATAAACCATGGGGCACAAAAAGAACAATAACTTCAGGAGGAAAGGGTTTGTTGGTTTATAGATTAAACTGAAGGCTGAAATTCAAGGCAGTACCTTAAAGCAGAAACCACAACGGAATGCTAATTACTGGTTTGTTCCCAGGCTTTCATTCAGCAACCTTTCCTAGAGAGCACAGGACTACCTGCCTAGGTAATAAGCCCATAATAAGCTGGGCCTTCCTGTATTAATCAGCAATTAGAAAATTCCCTATAGGCACCCACAGGTCAATCTGATAGAGGCAATTCCTGAATTGGGGTTTCTTCTTCCCGGATATATCAAGTTGACAACAAGACCAACAAAGACAACACTCGATGAATTAAAAATATTTCTCACCCATGTAAAAGCTTATATACAAATGTTTATAACAGGATCATTTGCAATGCTGAAAAATATCAACAATCCAAATGCCTCTTAATTGATAAATTTGTCAAAATTGAAATGTACACATAATGATATATTCTTTGTCAACAAAACCAAAGGGATGAGAGATGCCATTGCATAATCAATAAAAAACATTAGGTAAAAGAATGCAGGCAGTCACAAATGACCAGCTACAACTTGATTCCATGGAATTATACTCATCATTCAGAAGAGATACCCATAGAGAACGTTGATTGATGGCTTTCTAGGGCAGTGGGGTTGCAAAGGATAAGAAATAACTTAATGGGCTCAGAAGTTCTTATAAACAAAATAAGATGTCCTAAACTTGGTTATAGTCTTGATAGTACAATTCTAAATAGGTATCAGCTTTTTACTTATCTTATTTTTGAAGACAGGCTCTCCAAAATTTTGTGTGAGCAGAGTTTGAACCCATGATTCCCCCCAAGTGCTAGCATTACAGGCATGAACTACCATTTCTGGCTATCATATGCATTTATTCACTTGTCTCTTAATTTGTTTATTAAATGCAGAATATAAATTTCTTAGAGTTCTTTAGACTGGAAAGTGAGAAATCAGGGTGCTTGTCAGTACAGGACTATGATGTTCAGTGTTGTCAGCTTGACAAAATCTAGAATGACTGGAGATGGGCTTCTGAGTGTGTCTGTGTGGTTTGTATGGATTGCAGTAATTATAATGAGTAACTCCACCTACTGTGGTATCACCATTCTCTGGTTGGGATCCTGGACTACCTAAAATGGAGAAAGCCAGCTGAATTAGCATAGCATCCATCACTCTGTTCCTGTGACCAGATGCACCATGCTGCTGAAGCTCCTTGGCTTCCCCACTTTGATGGTGTGTGTAATATTGGTTTCCAAGCCAGAATGAACCCTTTATCCCTTAAGTTGTTTCTGTCAGTGTATGTTATGACAGCCACAGAAAAGCAACTGAGACAAGGACCTTCTCTCTCTTATAACCCATAGGAGAGGAACAAAGAGAAGGCAGAAAAAGAAGAGGCAAGACTCTATTTGATAAGAAACTCATGCCTATAATAGGAAATGTAATTGTATAGAAGCAGCATTAACACATTCACAAGAATGGAGTCTTGATGACTTAAACACTTTACCTTAGGCCCTGCCTTCCAACATTTGCAAGTTGGAACTTGCAAACTTTGGGAACAAATTTGAAGCATCACACAAAAAGAGAGTCCCAATGCTAGCCACCAATAAACAGAACTAGAGGTCACTGCAGCATCTAACTAAAAGATCAGCAATGTCACAGTTCCACAACCCTTCTCCGATTCATGCAATAAACATTTATTTGGAGTCTAGTATGTGCCAAGCTAACTTTAAATGAGGAATTAGGTCTCATATGTCTTATAAAGAAGAGATTGGTGAGAACTTATTAAATTCAAATTACTTGTCTTTAAAGCAATCTCAAAGCATATGAACTTTTTCAAGGTAGCGTATGCAAAGGATGCCAGAACTGAACAAGTCGAAATATATGTGGGACCTAAAAAACATCAAGGTAAAAAACAAGGTCACCCATGGATACTAATGCCTTAAAAACTGATCTGACCTCTGCCCACATAATGCATACTATTTCAGAGAGGGCATAACAAAGTGGTAGGGAGAATTCTGGGTTTTAGTGGATGCAAGGCTGTCTAGTTACATAACTTTTTGTAGGACACTGAATTTCAGAAGGCAGTGTTTCTAGTTTCATTATTTGCCAGTTACCTTATTTCACATAGGTATGATTAAGGCAATTAATAGATAATGTAGTTCATCTTTATGTAGGACCAGGCACCAAAGGCAGCTGAAGTCTAGTCCAGAATCATACATATGTATTAATATGATCTGTTGGCCAAGTGAAAACACCAATTTGTAATACCTTCTATTTGAGGGATGATTATAAAATAAAGAAACAAAATGTTTGATTCTTTCAGAGCAGATATGGAAACATTTAGATTATTTTAAGTCAGATCATTAATTCATGTGTTTTTATTTTTACTTGTTTGTTTCTGTGACAAAGTCTCATGTATCCGGCCTCAAAAATCACCTTGTAGCTGAGGATAACCTTGAACTTCTATTCTTCCTGCCTCTACTTCCTGGTTTATTTGATGTTGAGGATTGAACCTAGAGCCTTCTGTATGCTAAGCAAGCACTCTGTTACTGGAGATGCGCCCCTAGCACTAATATACTCATTTTTAAATGCTAAGTCCTCATTTCGAAAAGGAACCACAAGGTAGACTGCCCAAAGGAGAATGTGCCAAAACAACCTTTAAAGGAGGTAGATAAAGCTCTAACCTCCCCATTTGCATTCCATCCTTAAGGAGACTAGAATTAAGACAAAACTCACCAAGCCATGATCTAAAACAAAAGCTTAAATCCTAGTCCTTCAATCTTTAATCAGAACAAATTCAAATTTTCACCCCAAATTTAGTCATTGGAGCAAATCAAAGGTTTAAGGTATTGACCTACTTTGACAGACATGTGAATATAAGTGAACTATTTTGATTAAACATAGGAAAGATTTTTTTTCACTACTTTGTCTTTGCTTTGTCTTCCTTGTTCTTTCATATTTCACGTTTTTATGTAGAGCAGTAGTTCTCAACCTGTGGGTTGTGACCCTTTTGGGGATGAAGTGACCAGATCACTAACCTGAATATCAGATATTTACATTATAAGTCCTAACAGTAGCAAAATTAGTTATGAAGTAGCAATAAAAATAAGTTTATGGTTGGTGGTCACCACTGTATTAAAGAGTCTGCAGCATTAGGAAGGTTGAGAACCACGGCTCTAGCATCTCTTTGGGCTTTGAGTGTAACAAGGAACATGAACATGGTTTGACTTAGAAACTACCCTTTGATGCATGCTAGGGTAAGAGGCTTAGCCCTTTCTGTAGCTGTGCTAGTGAGTCCCTGACTTAACACAACATAGCCATGGACAGAAATACAGCAGTCAGATAATTAAAGATTTTAATGACCAGATCTATAATGCATTGGGTTGTAGAAAAATAGGGATGACCCTGGAAAATGGTTTAAATGTGTGAACATAAATTAAATGCAAAAAGAACAACCTTAATTTTGAAATCAACACTCCTAATTTTTCTTTGCCTTTTCTTTCAAAAGATGGGATATCAAATTGGGTTCTGAATTACAAAACATATCTATGACAGTGTACCGTTGTGGCAGATTAACTTTATCAAACATTCATTACTTGTAGTTATTTAACTTCAGCTCTATAGTGTTTTCTGATGGCTAATTTGGGTGGAACAGGTAAATTGATGGCAACTGGGATACGCTTTGCTTTTCAGTTTCCACTGCCCTCGATGCTGCTGTTCTTAAGATGTGTTTAGCAATTAAAGCTGGGAGACCTGAACACAATTTTCCTGCCTGCTGTTAATGCAGAAACACTGCTTTTTAGAAGTCAAGGTAGCTTGGAAACCACTACAGCAGCTGTGCTAGAGGCCATGAATATCACACAAGGTCTGTCCATGCATTCAAGCCATGTCATCATTCCCATAGCAACACACATAGATTCTAATCCTCATAGAGACGAGGCAGCTAGCAGAAGCATGGTGATAATGCCCTGATTTTCCTAGCAAGATCAATGTCATACTTAATAGTAATTTTTTTCAAAAGGCAACCAATAACCATATTGGAGTATGTTCACTTAAAAGTTACCAACCAAGTACACTTTCAACTTGAACAACAATCTCTGCCTTCAAATTATCTATTATTCAAACGACTGCAGGGTATAATAAAATTCCAATCACAACAATAATGACTTCAGCGTGGGTGAAATCTAGCTTGAGATCAATCCTCTGAGACCTTAGAACTGTTGCAGTTTCTTCTCCATGAACACACTTCTCCATCATGGAACAACAAGGCAAACTTTCTAGGGGGAGGCTTAGTTTAATCAAGGCATCCTTTGTTGCTTTATTTTTCAAAAGCAGCATAAATAAACACATAAGGAGATAACATTATAAAACACCTATGAAGTAAACTTCAGGAGAATGGTTGTTGTAGACTAGAGAAATAAACATTAGCATCAAGACTGTTTTGTAAACAGAGATGGGTCACTGGCGAGATGAAGCAAAATATTTTGGTATTACATTCAGTTTTTCCTCTTTGTGTACTTGGAGATGCTTTCATTTGTGTTTAAATTAACCTCCCACCACGGAAACAAGCTGCTTAGACTATAAAACTTTAAAGATTATTATTAATATCACATTTCCCCTTAATTATGCCCATGTTAAGCCAGCTGGTAGGAAACTCAGTGGACCAGGCATGAACTTAGGGGGAAACATTGACAGGCAGGCCCTAAGGGGCATAGTGCCATTCCCCTCAAAAAGATGTGGTTTTACCTTTGCTTTTTCCAGCTGTGCCTGGGCCTGCCGCTCAGCTTCTCTACGTACTGCCTCCCGGTCCTCTTCCAAAGACACATCTGAATCGGATGGGCGGCTGGTGTAGGAGTCTGCCGAACCCTGAAGAGGAGAATGTATATTTTTAAAACAGATCCAGTGTGTGATGGGTGCACTGGAAGAGCCTCACTGGTGTGGTGGTTTGCTTCCTGGAATATGCTGTAAATTCCTGAAAAGAGGAGCAGATAATGCATTTCTGCATCCCACCTAGAAAACCATATTTTGCAGTATGAAGATAGTTGTGTGTACCAAGATACCATTCCTTCCTCAGGCTCATTTACCAGAAACTATCCCTTCTGGAAGCCTCTACCTGTTCCTTTATTATTAAACCAACTCCATGGTGCAGTGCAGGGCTGAAGGGCACTGATGTGTTTCAAGGATAACTCCAAGAACTGCCTGAGGGCTGAAGCAAGTATTCACAGAGAGAGACAGACCCAAGGCATCAAAGGGAATCTAATGGGTTACACACTTGAACCCTCCATAATCTCACTGCTATGATACAACTCCCATTATCATTTTAAGGATGCTTTCTCCATTGTGCTTCACCTGCCACCTTCCCAAACTAGATGGTAAGACACTCCAGCCTCCCTCCCTCCCACTTTCAGAAACATATTTAAAGATACCTGTATGCAGATATTTAGTGAGAGCTGGCTGCAGTAAACACCTGCTTGAGAGATTTCTTCTGGTAATAAATCACAACGCAGGAAAGGGAGCTCAGAAAAATGACAGGAATCTCCCTAGCTCCCTCTCATGCAATCATGAGCGTATTAACTAAATCAAACCACCCTCTCGGCGGCAGGCACTTGCAGCAACAACAGAAAAGCAAAGAAAACAGTGTCTTCCCCCGAACAAAAATCCCTCTCGCTTACACAGATGTCCGAATTCTTCAGCCTTCCTCCCTTGGCTCTTTTCAGAAGCCTGATCCAGGTGGCCTTCATGAGCCGGATAGCGCCTTTATCGTCTGCAGCTGCAGCCCCGGGCACAGATCCTCAGAGCGCACCGAGCCCTGGAGAATCTCAGCACCTTTCCTATCCATGCTCTGGGAAGCCCCTCTTCTCAGTCCCCTTTTCCCTCAGGGGCTCTCAGTCCCAGCCCCAGTAGTCTCCTGTCTGAGGAGAATCTTATTTTTCCATCTCAAGGAGGAAAGCACACACACACACACACACACACACACACACACACACACACACACACACACACACACACACACACACACACACACACACAAGAGAGAGAGAGAGAGAGAGAGAGAGAGAGAGAGAGAGAGAGAGACAGAGAGAGAGAGACAGAGAGAGAGAGAGAGAGAGAGAGAGACGAGAGAGAGAGAGAGAGAGAGAGAGAGAGAGAGAGAGAGAGAGAGAGAGAGAGAGAGAGAGAGAGAGACTAATGATTTCTATTGCTTTCAAAATAAAGACAGGTCCAAGTGCAGAAACTGGCTGCAACTTGTTTAAACTTAATGCATTAGATTACTCTAAATATTCTCTTTCCTGCATTGGCTTGTTAAAGGAATTAGTTTCAAGAGGACATTTAGGGGGAAAAAAGTAAATAGGCAAACAAAACCCCCAAACTATGCCCTGATATTTCCAACTGTAAAGTTCAAGCCTCATCTTTAGAGATCTGGAGGGGGGTTATGGGGGAGGGACGATCTCCCCTGCACTGGGCATGCTCCACATGAAGCTTCTTTGCAGATGCTGGCATCACACTGTTGGTTTATGTCAAACTGCCATTTTCCATCTGAAGTGTAAACAGCTGGGAGGGTCTCTCAGCTCCTACAGTAATAGGCACTTGGTGTGTTTGTCAGCTTTCTGTTGCAGATGAAGCTATGTTTCAAAGACAAGACTTACTCTCTTTCATGGAATAATAATTTCCCATTCCCTGCCAGAGACAGGATATGCCATGCCGTAAGTGATAATTCATATAATCATAATAAAAATCACACACAATATCAAACAACCAAAACCAAGTAATGCCTATCCATCCTATCTGAAACTAATCTTTATAAACAAGATGCAGCACAGAGGTGTGGCCATTTAATTAGGACACAAAGTAATCACAGCTTTGTAAAGCAGTGGATTTAATGGAGCTCAAAATGACTCTGGCCTGCTTTTCTCAGTGAGAAACCCATCACCCAAACAAGTGTGCAAATTGTGACAGTGATGCGTGTAAAGACTTTCCAAAGCTTTGCTGAGTGATTAGCTGTTGTTAACATTCACAGAAATACACTGAATCCAAATTCTTCTTGTAGATAAGGGAACTGGGGACTGGGGCTTAGGAAGGAAAAAGGAAAGTTATCAATGTCCTGGTGAATGAGGTTACATTTTTAGTGTTTCCTTATGAAGAAATGCATACTGCCAAGTTTCATAGTACTTGAAAACAAAATGCATCTATTGGAGTACGGCAGGAGATTGCTCTGTAAAGTCCAATCTAAATAAAAGCAATGTGTTACTAACAAAATCTTAACTGGGCAAAGGGACACACCACTAATGTCATCATCTCTCCAGAGACAGAGGCAAGAGGTTCATGAGTTTCACCAGACTGAGTTACATGAGGTGCTGACTCAATATAAATAAACAAATAAAATTAATTAATAATAATAATAAGGACCTCTTTACCTCTCTTCCTTTTCCTTTGGACACTCAGCTAACACTACTTTACAGGAGCCAAAGGCTAGGAAATGCATATAGCAGGGACTACATAATAACAGAAACTGTTTGCATCTGAACTCAATATTGTGACATAAATTAATGGCTTATTTATATTGTTATGAAATTAATGTAAAATGTCAGGGGCTTAAAAAATTCCTTCCAATTTTTCTGTTCAAGCAAAATATAAAAGGCACAAATTAATCCTTCAACACAGGAGGGTTTCTAGTCTTCCAAAGCAGCTCACAGCTGAAGCATCCAACTGGGAAATAATCAAGAAGCACAATTAGACTCCACAGGGAGCCCTTGGTCTCCATTGTCAAAAGTTCACACCCCAGTGCAGATAGAAAGTCTATGTTATTGGTGCAATAGCCATGTCTATCCAGAATGCCAGTCTCATGGAACTTTGCTCTGTCTTCCAACCCTGATATCCTTTCTGTTTGCTTTTCTCCAGTATTGCCTGAGCCTTAGAAATGGTCACGTAGAAATGGTGATAAGACTTCCTTCCAGATCCAGAACTCCAAAGTCAAGCATCCTCTGTATTTTCATCTGTTTTGAGTCTGCATTAATCACAACTGACTGCAAATGAACTTTGCAGCTATGGTTACCTGTACAAGAGCACCACAAAACTAGACCCATCACCATTTCATCGTGCATGCTAGAGGGCTTCATGAAGTTCCACTAAGAGATTATGAGAAAGTAATGATCACTGGAGGAGAGGGGTGTCATTTCCTTCAGTGGTCAGCCCATATGTTGCCCATGTTCCAGTAAATAACACCTCCAGACTCACACTCAAGAGAGCATCTATAATTAAACTCAGTGAAAAACAGACACAGGTATACACACACACACACACACACACACACACACACACACACAGACAGACACAGGTATACACACACACACACACACACACACACACACACACACACACACTTGTGCATGCTCACAGGTAGGGGCTTGTAAAGTAGGAGGGAGTTGTGCTTATATCAATGGGAGAGGGGGGATTAGTGAGGTTAAAAGGGTGTTCATGAGAGGGGCTCACAAAAGTTCATCATATACACACATGGAACTATTCATGCATCCATGATAAACAGCTAGTATGTTTATCACTCTATAATAAGAACTCATTAATAATTTTTTTAATAAAAGGGATAGTCAGATGGCTCAGTGGTTAATAGCACTAACTTTACTTCCAGAGAAACCTAGTTCAATTCCTAGGCCCCACATGGACTGTTCATGACCATCTGTAACTCCAGTCCCAAGGGATGTACTGCCATATTTTGGCATCCTTGGGCACCAGGGATGCATATGCTACACAGACATACATGCAAACAAAACACCTATAAATGTTAAATAATAAATAATTAAAAAAATTAAAAGGTAACATTTCTGTCATTAAGATCCTCTTGTCATCAGGGAAAATTTATAGGATATGTTGTCTTGGCTACCTCATTCTCTTTGAAACAATGTAGAGTCCTTTGCCAGTAACCAGTTTTAACTTTTACACAGAATAATCATTTTGATAGTGTTTCCAGGCTTAAAGAGTTCAGCAGTCTTTAAACATCACTTCACCAATGTTTGTCAATGATCTTTTGAATATTTGCAGCAATTTATTAACCTCTGACTACCTTCTAAAAGGAGACCTCTTTATAGGAGCTCTCTCTTTGTCTAAGACTATATGCTCACAAAATAGTTGTTATAGGAAATGTGTACCTATTGTGGAAAGAAAAACCAGGCCATGTTCTTAAATCCTCTGATCCCCAGTCACTGTTAAATAGCACAATGTTAAGTGTTCAGAGTTGCTGCATTTTTGAAAGTCACGGTTCTAATGGAAGCATTGCACCTAAACTCCTTCCTTCTGGGAGTAGGGAATTACTTAGAGAAAGGTGATCTATCCAATTAAGCTTTTGCCTTTGTTACCATATGGGCTTTCTGGGTCATCGTGCCTGGAGTAGTCTTGAGTTGAGAACATCTGGCGTTCATTTCCATAACTATTGGACAGGTTCATTATAAAATGTGTCCTTGATGAGCTGATTGCTTTTAGCATTTGTCCTTGCAGATACACCACACTTTTAGCTATGCATATTCCTCTTCTGCCTTCTCACATTCACATTACAGATTGTAAAGCAATAAGGTGCAAACTGAGCCTAATGTCTACCAATAGGTCTACCAGGAGCATCTCTATCTATCTTCAGAAGTCTCACTGTACAACTGGGTTTCTTGCTTATGGAAAAATCGAGTTAACTCAGATCGATTTATGGTTTTATCTGCTCTTCAATTTCTCTTTCTGCTTTTATGTCAAATATGCACACAGCATAACACTATCCTTTTCCTTCAATGTTTTTCTGATGTGTAAACCTTGTTTTCTTGAATCTGTACTCTCACAATCTTAAATATCCCCTACATCAGAATTCCTGAGCATTCTTGCATTTTCTTCTTTAATGTTAAAAGGGGAAAGCTCTAAGCCTCCTTGATACTAGCACCCCAAATCCCAAGTGGTACCATCTACCCCTGTAGGTATCTTCCTATGAAATCTAAAGCAATGCTTTTGAGCAAAATCAACTTTTCAGTTTTCTAGAGTCACCTGTTTTCTCCATGTGGAGATTGAAAACCCCTTCTCCTCACACACAAAACTACACCAACTCAATAGCAAATTCGACTCCAACTATTTCCTTGCTTGGGCCAACCATGGGACAGTTGCACCATCTCATTCCCTGACTGGTCAGGAGGGAAATAGACAGGAAGCAAAGGGGAAGATATTCAGCTTATACCATCTGCAGCTAGGGAAGGGAATTCTTTAACTTCTCATATTGTTATGTCACTACCCCTTTCTATAATTTAGAATTGTTTTTGTTTTGTTTTTGCTTCAATAATTTATGCAGTTTTTTGTTTTTATAAGTAATGTTATTGGCAGCTCCCTGATTCATTCAGCCCTAAACTATCATTATCAACAATGACAAATCTTGATTCTAAAAATTCACAATGATAGTAAGGTAGCCATGATAGTAGTGACAATAAGATGAAGCATATTTTTTAACTAGTGTATTCTTTAATTGCAAATGTCACATAATTACTACTCAAATTCATATGATAAGCATCTTAAATATGATTGGTTATTATTTGGCTCAGTGTCAAAACAGTAACAGATGTGGCAGAGAGAGACTCTTGCAAGGCCAACCCTTTGTGATCATTTTATGGTTATACAAAAAGCCAATATGTTAGTTGCAATTTTATTAAGAGAATTGGAAAATTTACAAACATTGTGGCTCTATAGTACATACTGATGAAGAGTTCAAGTTTTCAAGGTAAAGATCCCACAAAACTGCAGAAGATGGGCATTTACTGAACACATATTACTTTGAAACTGTTGTGGTACCAACCAAATATGAGAGGTAGCTGTGGAAGACTCAAGAGCCCTGCTGTCATTAAACTTGACAGAATTGTGAAGGATTTTTTTTTCTTTTTCAACATTAATAGAAAAATACCTGCCATGGGAAAACATTAAAAAGGCTAAGATGAGGTGCTGGAGAGATGATGATGTGGTTAAGAGCACTGGCTGCTCTTCCAGAGGACCTGCGTTCAATTCCCAGCAACCACATGTTGGTTCACATTTTTTTTTTTTGTAGTGGAATCTGATGCCCTCTTCTAACATAAAGTCATATATGGAGATAGAGTACTCATATACATAAAACAAATAAATCTTTTTTTTGAAAAGGCTAAGATGATAGAATCATGGTGGGGGGTATGGTGTATAGTTAGGGTGATGACAAGCTTAGATAATACTAAGCCAAAATCCAAGTGATCAAAGAAACTAATTCAAACTGGGATGTGTTGAGAGTAAAGACAGAAGGAACAGAATATGCTGAGACTCTGAGGACAAGATGTACTTGAAGTCTTCACTGCCATTTCAGTTTGCTTTCAGTTGTGACAAAACACTGAGCTGAAACAACTTGGGAAAGGAAAGGGTTTGTCTAGACCCACATGTCTCGGTCACAGTCCATCGCTGAAGGAGGACAGGGCAGGGAACATGAGCAGACTCTGAAGTAGAAACCACTGAGGATGTTTGCTTACTGACTTGCTCCCAATCTCACATCCAGGTAACTTACTCTTTTTATTAGCCCTGGCCCACCTGTGTAGGGAAGGGATTGTCTACAGTACCCATGTATGGAAGGGACTGTCCATAGTCACCTATGTAGGAAAAGTACTGTCTATAGCAGTCTGGGCCCTTGAACATCAATTGGGAATCAAGAAATACCTCACAGACCTTCACAAGCCAATCTGATGAAGGTAATTCCTCACTCAAGGTCTTCTCTTTCCAAGTGTGTCAAATTCACAGCCAAGTGCTAAGAAGTCTGTGTAGCTGACATGCTATATTTTTAGGAGGGTTCATTAATATTCTCTTCCTCTGGCTCATGTAGATTCATACTAAAAAATACATGGGATATGCTGACATTCCATGATACATGGTCTCATCCTGCTGAAATTACACAATTAGAGGAGTACTACTTCTGTTGCTATCAGTATGATTTCCATTATTAGAAATATTATTCTTCTAAGACCAGTAGAGTGTTTAGGCTTCTTCCTTTTAAATCCTTCATTGCCTCTTAAAAGATAAAATGTGTGCATTTTGAAAGATTGTCTTGGGTTATGTTAATAGGACAGTCCAGCCATGAATGTTAGGCTTGATATGTGATTGACAGAGAGATTGTTGATTTATGAATGTTTACAATAGCACCAGGCATTGTACTAACAAGTCTCACCCAATTTAATCTCTAATCATCTTTATTTTTTCTGAGGAGAAACCTGAGACACGGTGAAGTTAAATAACCTAATCGAAGTTATACAGCTCACAATTGAGTTGGAAATAAACTTTTAGCAAAATGAGTCCAAGCCCTATGATGGGCCAGTTTACAAAAAGTAAGGGAGGATGAACCTCTGTATTCTACTAGTGTTTCTACTATTCAAGAAAGCAGGCTTTTCTGTTTGCCCATCATATGTGCTGCAATTTCTAATAGCCATAAAGCACCATAGTGACTTCTAAATTAGTAATTTCATCTTTGTTAAGTTTGGTATATGTGTGAGTTTGAGCTCCTCTTACCATACTCATTGTTTTTCAAATTTCACCTTGCCAAAAGGCATGATGAATGAACGTACAACAAGGATCCAATAAAACAGATAATTTCACATTTATTCAAGCAATGCTATTTTGCAGATTTGGCTGTGATTCTGAAATTTTCCTCAGAGTATTTCAAAATTATGACACATTGTTTCATTATTTACCTATGATAAAAAAGTAGATAGTAGAATGGGAAAGCAATGAAAATCAAGAAACCCGCTATTAAAATGTTTCTCTCTTCTCTGGAAACGAATGTAACTTTGGCAAGCTGGCCTTCAGAAGGCTTAGTAGCAACCAGCCTGTATTGAATGGGCATGAATTCAAGATCATCAGAGTATTATCTCTGTTCAACAGGAAGTACTGCACCTCTTAGCACTGAAGCTGAAGGTTATTATAAATTGTAATGGCAGGCTTCAAGTTCAGAGACTCGAGAACTGGTGCGTCTGTGAAGGTATTTCATAGACAATTCATTTAGGGGTAAGATGGACCGTGACCTATGGGTAGCAAGTCTAATGGACTGGGGTTTTGATGGAATGATGGAAGAAAACAGAGAAAGTAAGCCTAAGTGCCCGCACACCTCTTGTCTCTGCTGTTTAGTTCAACAAAGCACTGCAAACTCCCACCTCCATGGGTGGAGTCCCAGGACCATCCCTTCCCCACCAGCATGGAGTCAAATAAATCCTTCCCCTGTAAGTTGTTTACTCTCAGGTCCTTGTTCACAGCAATGAAAAAGTAACTAAGGCATGGCCACTATTATTACTACTGTTCACACACAGGTGGTATCGTTTCTGTTTGACTTTATTCACTCTGCCAGCTTCTGTTTATTTTATTCTCCTTTGCAGAAAAAAAAAAAACAAATTATTCCAGAAGATGCTAAGCACATGGAATCCAATTCTACTTCTCTCTTAATCCTGCTTATGCTCCCACTCCATTAAATACTGTGGAGTTTTTACCCATTGGCTGTAATTTCTAAGTCTTGCTTTCTAGTATCTCTTCCTCCATCCCATCTTTACATGCTCACTCTTGCTAGGACCTGTCTCCTCATAGAAACACATCATTCAGCCCCAGCTTTTCAGGAATCTTCTGAGAAGGTTCTTCTACATAGAAGCATCATTGCCACCTTTTAATTTCTGCTCAAAATTTTAATTCTGTTTTCTGCAAACATATTATTTAGAAAACTGTAACCTGTTCCTGCCTATCAATGATTCCAATCTCATTTATCTTGTTTTACTTATAGAAACAATGTTTTTACCTTCTTACACATGATTTTCTTACTATATATACTCTTTGGTGTCTAACTCTACAAGGTTTTTGTTTTCCTTCTGTTTCATTCACTCAAATGTCAGAAGTATCTTGAATAATGGGATACATGATCTATAAATATTTATTGAATGAAAAAGTTAAGAGAGAGATTCTCCTTCACATTTTAAAATTTCTTTGGAGGGAAACATTTCTAAACCTTTCTAAACATTACTAAACATGCCCATGTTTCTTTCTTAATAACCAATCACCAACAGAAACCTGACTGCACATGATAAATATTTATGAAGAGTAAAAGACTGAAACAAGAATTCCAGCTTGCATTTATCCCTTTTGCTTCGTCATAAGCCTCAGTAAATACCAATTCCATTAACTTACTCAAATGTTGACCATTGGTCAGTTCCTGGAAAAACTATGTTGTGTAACAAGCAAGCCACTCCAAGTGAGAAAGAAGTTATTATACTTATTTTTTTTAAATATCATCCTCCTTTCAAGTATGCAGAGGTTTTATATTTTGACAATGTGACTAAAATTTGTTAGTGTGCAAGTCTTCTTTTTATGTAATTTCACTTTCTCTTTTTAGGGATATAAAGTTCCAACCCCCAAACTACCAACGACTCAGAGCACACCCAAAGGCAACTCATGTAACCCTTGTAACTATTAGGTCATGAAGCCAGGACCTAGTACATGCTAGGCATGAAGCCAGGACCTAGTACATGCTAGGCAAATGTTCTACTACTGAGCTACATCCCAACCCTTGTAAGTAATATTTTACTTGTCACTGGGTCTCTCTAAGTTACCCAGGCAACCCTTGAACTCACTCTGAATTCCAAGCCACCCTTGAACTCAGTCTATAGTACCACCTGGCTTTAAACTTGAGGGTTCTCATACCTTAGCCTTCCAAGTAGCCGAGGTTACCAGCCTGCACTGCCATGCCAATTCTGAACATAGCTTTGATGTGGCAAAGATGGTATGTACATATACATACATACATACATTTCTCTAAATGGTTGGTTTAATCTTATTGCATGCAATGAAAAGACCAAATGAGCAAGTCTCCTCAAAAATGTTTTGTTCACTTTGAGAACAGAGTAACAAAGCAAAGGTTGACGTGGAAATGAAGTCAGGGAAGGAATTAGAATTGAAAGCAAGGACATACACATAAAATGTTAATATTCTAAAATAATATATTTCCCATTAACATATATAAACGAATCACGTTTCCATTGCAAGCACTAGGCTTTTCTAACGTGAGCCATTAGGTGATTTGCTGGTGCGGGATGAGGTATTTAAGCAGGCAGAATGACTCAGTAATTCCTTAGTACATTATTAGTACACTGCTCTAAAATTCTGACCTTCTGGAAAGACCTGACTTTGGTTTTGAGAGATTTTAATATTAAAAAGAGGTTAGTCGATCAGGGAATTGGTTAGAAAAACACCACTAGTGTGGTGCGTTCAGTAATAAAATGCCACGGAGCACCCTAGTGACCTACTGGAGTTAATTCATCCTTTAAGCAGCTTAGCTACCTTTGGGAACTGATGTAAGGAAAGACAATCTGGGTCACATGAAGCTGGGTGTACTAAAAGGCTGCAGATTCAAGATTAGTCAGCTAGAACTGTGCTGTGGCTATGTAATATTCATGCTGTAAAATCCAGGGTATGTGAAGCTGTCCCACCAAACACGGAATGTATAGAGTTGGTTAAAATAACTTGTGTTCTATTTTTTTTTTTTTGGTCACACAGATTAAAAAAAAACAAACAACTACTCAATAGATAGTTGATACACAGAGATATTGGGGTTTTGTTTATCCTTGCTTGTGTCAAGTCGATAAATAAACCATCATGGATAGCATGTAAAATTTTGTTTAAAATAATGACAAGATTTTAAAAGAGACATTAAAAACTCATTCCACCATGTAACCCCAATCACTTGTTTTGTGTGTTGTCCTTTTCATGATGAACTCAATCAACAGTGTTGTTGCATAATGTTCAGAGAGAGGCCTGAGATCAGTGAATCCTATCTGCCTAGTGCCAGTGGGGTTTTGGAGTTAGAGGTAAAGCCCCTGATGACCGAGTGTCATTAGGAAATTATATATTTCAGTACCTATTTCTGTCTCTAGTTTTCATTAACACAACACTCGCTAATACAGTTCTGTTCCTTCACACCCCAAACTCTGTAATCAATTAAATCATATTAGAATGCACTGTCTATTATGTAGGAGAGACAGGCCTTCCTGCTTGTTATTGCTGCCAACAGAGCCAATGGATAGTGGTGAGGAGTATAATTTCCCCAGCTGGAACTACATCTGCAGACTTGCTCTCAGCAATTAGTAGTAAGAAGGCTGTTGATCTCATGTCTTTCTACTTTTGGAAAACCAGCTGCTCTCTTTCTTCAGGCTGCCTCCTGCGGGCATTTTCAAGCAAGGCAGCCCACCACAGAGGGAGGGCACTACAGGTTTTTTGATGAGTGTGTGTGTGTGTGGGGGGAATGTCTAATTAGCATAAAATTTGAATTACATGAAGAAAGTTTATATTCTTTTTTTTTTTTTTTTTTAGAATAAGTTCCCCATTTGGTATCTTATTTCCTTTCCCAATTTTATTTTGTAGCAATTGAAAATGCACAAAAATATTGCAATGCTTCTTTCTCTAAACCCAACCTCAAAAATCCATTTTCTTGTTTATTTTAGTGAGCTCAGTAATCGGTCCGTTCTCATGAGCTCTTCTTTCCCATGCAAAGAAAGCACCTAGGTTTCCCTAGTTAGTGTATAACATTCAATGATTTCAATTAACTGATTTGTTCATTTGTCTATCTCTGTGAGTGTACGTGCATGGGCGTGTGTGTGTGTGTGTGTGTGTGTGTGTGTGTGTGTGTGTGTGTGTGTGTGTGCACATGTATTCATCTTGTGCAGGTGCCTGTGGAGGCCAGAGGTTGATGTCAAGTGTCATTTTCAATTATATCTTCATCCTATTTTTTGAGAAAGGGTCTCTCACTCATCCTGTAGCTCACTGCTAGACTGAATGGCTAGTAAGGCCCCAGGACTCACTACTCTGCCTCTAGTGCCTGGGCAGGTGTCACTATACCCAGACTTTTGTGTGGCCACTGTGGATCTGAGCTCAGGTCCTCATGATTGCACAACCAGTACTCTTCCCATCCAGCCACAATCTCAGACCCGAAACTCTGAAAATGTTACCTACTGTTGTTCAGTTGAAATAAAAAAATGCTTTTAAAAAAAATTAGGAATACTATTGATTCTTGAGTTAACAGCTTTAACATGATTGAATCCTAACTTAAGGTGTTTTAAATTTTTTTCTGATGACCCTTGAGGATATCATATAGGCTAAACTAGGCCAATTACCAAAGGATAAATACAGTATAATGTCACATTATACTAAACGGACACAATAAAGTAGAATGCTGCTTGCCTGGGGTTGGTGGACAGTGCAAAGAGAACAGAAAGTCAGTGTTTAATGGGGCAGAGACTCAGTTGGAAAAGAAACAAAAAGTTTGGAGATGTGTGGAAGCAATGGCTATACAATAATGTAAACATATTTAGTGTTCTGTGATTGTATACATTAAAATGGTTAAAAACTGCATGGGGCCTGGGTGTGTAACTCAGAGGTAACTTGTTTGAATGTGGGAATCCCCGAGTTCAATCCCCAGCATCATACACACACTCACAAAAGTAAAAATGGTAAATGTATGGTACCTTCCCTACACACACACACACACACACACACACACACACACACACAATCCCGATTAAAAAACTGAAATAAAAACTCAATAAAAATTTACTGGTATTAAAATCAGAATAAGCGTCACCAAAAATACTCATCAGAAAGAAAGCAGGTCTATGGTTTGTAGTGAAACCTAGGTCCCCTCAGTGCAATGGGCTTGCCTGTTGTCCCAGCACCTACATCAGAGAGAAAGCACACATTGCAACTACTCAAATGGGTTCTGGGGAGCTGGGAGCAGAAGGGACCAGGGAAGTATGCTTTGATGTTTATGCTTAAGCTCGCAATAAACAAACTAATCTAGTTCCTAGACCCTGTGCTGGGCATGGGTAGACTCCAGCTACCAGGATATCACAAGGCTGGCAGTTATTAAGGGATTTATATAATTTGAATTAAGCAGTCAAACCTACAGAAACACATTCTGGTTGTGCCATCAAATTATAATGTTGAGAGAATTTCATATTGTTTGAGTGTTTTAGGTTATAAATCATTTTAGCACTAAAACATCTAATTAGCACTCATTCAGAATTAAATGTTGACACATCACCACATACACAGACATTAGCTGAGTTTAATAACTCAAATGTGAACAGTGAAATATTTCAATAATACATTCACACCTAGGGAGTTTGTGGTGGTTACAGGTCTGGTGTTCTCTGTTGCTAGTCTCTGTGACTTGGCCCTCCTGGGTAGCATGGTAGCATGCTCTCCAGGCCTGATTCCCCATTAGAGTTCCGTAATTAGATCAGCTCCCTAATGACAGGGCCTGTCACAACCAAAGGTTGATGCTCCCAATTAACACAAAGACAATGACCTTTCCAAAGAGCCCAAGGAAGGAGTTCAAGGACCTTTCACATCTGTGATGTTTCTACTTCATTCCCAGACCCAGGTAGAAATTTAAAAGCAACATTGGGGTAAAGGAGTGATGGTTAATGTTCCTGTTGGCATGTGTGACTTTTCCTTGGTAAATTGCTATTTCCAAAGTGACATCTGCAGTGAATTCCAGATTTCATATAAAGCTCTTGCAGAAATCACACTATGTTTACTAATATAACAAATATTATGGCTCAGAAATTAAGAGCACTTGTTGCTCTTGAAGATAACCCGAGATCTGTTCCCAGGACCAACATGGTGGCTGACAACAATTGTTGCTTCCCATTTCAGGGGACCCAATGTTCTCTTCAGGCACTAGATATGATTATGATGCACAGATATATATGTAGGCAAAACACCCATACACATAAAATAAAGAAATTAAAAACATCAAAAAAATCCATAATATTCTTTTAAAAAAATACCATCAAAGTTCTGATCACATATCTTCCATGAGGAGTTAGTCCACTATAGATACAAGGAACAGCTAGCTCAGCTGCCTCTTTTGGGATAGCTTTAGAGAACGATGCTCACACTTTTCAAAGTTAATAATCAAAAGAGTAGTAACTCATGACACATGAACAGTAAATAAATCCTGATTTTAGTGTCTGTTAATAAAGTTTTATTGGAATATGGCCACACTCAACATGAGTTACAATGGTGGCTACTACTTTATTAGAGTAGAACTGGGTAGTTGCAACAGAGACCTTAAGGTTGCAAATATCTATGGTCTTCAACATCATGTTTGTTGATGATGCTTATACAGTACTGATGATAAATCACATTCTTTATTTTTCCTTTTGGATTTTCAAGACAGGGTTTCTTTGTGTAGCCCTGGCTTTCCTGGAACCCATCCTATAGACCAAGCTGGTGTCAAAATCAGTCTTTCTCTGCCTCATGAGTGCTGGGGTCAAAGGAGTGTGCCGCCACCCAGAGATAAGTCAATTTTTTTTAAAATTTTTATCTTCTGGGACAGGGTCTTGTTATAGTGGTCATTCTGTGCTTGAGCTTCTTATGTAGCCATCGCAAGATGACTGACACCCTCTTTTGGTTTCAGCATATGCACAGGCATGCCTACCTCCATACATACATGTGCATACACCACTTGCACATATGTATGCACAAGTACAATCACCTGCATACATACATGTACATACATCACTTGCACACACATGTGCCCAGGTACACCCACCTGAATACATACATGTACATACATCACTTGCACACGCACATACACAGATATACTCATCTGCATACATACAAGTGCATGTATCACTTACACACACACACACACACACACACACACACACAATTTAGACATTCACTATTGGGTCCTTTTTATTTTCTGGTGGCTACACGTAGGTCTATGAGTATCAGCCATCACTAAGAGTATAGGCTGCCACTAAGAAAGGGTCCAAGAGAGCTAAAGCTTCTATTTTTTGCTAGTTGTATTTTATGACAAATACTACTTTTGATTTCTGAGTTTTAAGGAACAAGCTTATTTAGGGAAACATGGAAAAAAATTTTTTCAGTAAATGATCCTTTTTCAAGTAGAAATGGCCTGACATTTTCCCAATGAATACATCTAAAGACTCAGGCCAAAGGGTAAATAAGACCTATTGGAGGAGTCAATGAATGAGTAACCTAATAGTAGACTTTATCCCCAGGATCACACTGAGATTATTCTAATAAGGATGCAAAATCTTTCTCCTTATGGCATTCATACAGGCTGGAGAAACTGAAATCATAGCACACAATAGAACAGAACAAAACACTTCAAAACACTCAGCTCTCAATCTCTTTTGGTTTCTGTACCAATGAGATTTTGGTTACTGTAACAGATTATCTCTAGTGTACAAACTGTCTTTGGGAGCTCATTCCCCATGGAGGGATACTCTCTTAGCCTAGAGACATGGGGTAGGGCCAATGACTTGACAGATTCTTTTGATGATCCCTCATGAAGGCCTCACCCTCCCTGTGGAGCTGATGGAGGAGTCAGTGGGGAGCATGGGAGGTTGGGAGGGAGAGGGAACTGGGAATTGATATATAAAATAAGATTGTTTCTAATTTAAATAAAATTTATTAAAAAAGAATAAAGGTTTATTTGGACTCATAACTCTGGAAGTTTCAGCTAAAGACACCCTTAGATTTAATTGCTTCAGGCCTATGGTGACAGAGTCAATCAACATAGGGAGGATATACAGGGAGTGCCAGTAAGCAAAAAAAAAAAAAGAAAAACAAAATATGTCCAGTGTCCTATAATTCCCATCTGAAAATACCCTCATCGATTTAAAAGTTGCTGCCTCTCCCCCCCCCCACTTCACACTTGTCTCTACCTCTTAGATTCTTCATTCCTTTACCATAGTGCCAATCCAGAGACTAAGTCTTTAGCATATTGACTTTGGGGGGCCATTACAACAATCCCTAACATTTTTCTGCTAATTTCTATCATGCTAAGTCTTGAGAAAAATTCTTACTAGCTATTTATTACTAATTGTGTGTGTGTGTGTGTGTGTGTGTGTGTGTCTGTGTGTCTGTGTGTGTATGTGTATGTGAGGTATATGCACATATATAGGTATGTTCACTTATGTTGGCATGTGTAGAGGCTAGAGGTTGATATCAGGTATCTTTAATTGCTTACTTCTCATACATACTTACACACATACATGTATATATCAGAGTTTCTCAGTGAACCCAGAGCTCACCATTTCAAGGAGACAGGCTGGCAAGTAAACCCATGGATCTATTTCACTTTGCCTCCCAGCTCTGGTGTGACAGGTGCATGAACCACATCTGGCTTTTACACGGATGACAGC
Source organism: Cricetiscus sungorus (assembly GCA_030556225.1). Classification (NCBI taxonomy): domain Eukaryota; kingdom Metazoa; phylum Chordata; class Mammalia; order Rodentia; family Cricetidae; genus Cricetiscus; species Cricetiscus sungorus. The sequence goes on from JANBXA010000103.1 coordinate 12,154,105, forward strand.
AAGCACTGTACCCAGTGAGCCATCTTCCCAGCCCTTATCTTGTTTTTATACAGCCATGCAATAAATATATAGTCTGGTACTTCTTAGTTGGGTAACATTGGCTGAGTTATGTAACAACAGTAAGGCTGTTTAATCTGGGGAATAAAAAAGAGATAGTACCCAGGTGTTTACCAACATAAAGAACTGGTACCCAGAAGAAAGATTCTAAATAATACTTGCAAGGACTAGGCTGTCATGTGAGCACTCAGTCATGTGCTATTTAAGGCTATGTTGTTACTGTTATTTCACAGGACATGAAATGCTAAGTAACATAGGCTATTAAGATATTTCGTAGAACAGAGGAAATCTAGTGTGGTAGTTTGAAAGTAATTAGCTTATAGGGACTGGAACTAGTAGAGGTGTGGCTTTCTTGGAGTAGGTACCTACTTGTTGGAGGAAGTGAATCATTGTGGGGTGTCTCATTTCACTTCTTGTTTTGTGGATCAAAAGTGTAGAACTCTGAGCTCCTTCTCCAGCACCATCTCTGCTGGCATACCACCATGTCCACCGTGATGATAATGGACTAAACCTTTGAAACTATAAGCCATCCAATTAAATGTTTTCCTTTTATAAGAGTTGCCACAGAAGCCATAACTAAGACACCTACCTTGGTGATAAATGTCACTGAAGGGTTATTTGGACTCTGTCTTTTCTCGGTGGTTGCCTGCAGGCCTCCATTCTGTAGAAGACTGGCAGATCTGATATCAGGCATCATGAGACTGTGTTGGCCAGTGATGTGGAGAAGGCCATTGGACTACTTACCATCCATCAGGACTCAGTGGGGGAGGGAAGAAGACAGAGGAAGGAGACTTTCTCTGAGCTATAGATTTGTTCAGCTGCTGCCCCATCTCACACCGAACAGTAGTGGACTGCTAGAAAACTGCCATCCCAGTGAAACTTGAGAACTTTACACTGAAGTTTGGAAGCTTCTGATAGGAAAAACAGCTCAGGATGAGGAGATAGAAGTCCTGGTTCCCAGAACCTAAGAACTGCACCTGGAACTCTAGGTTAAAAAGACTCTTAGGGACTATAGACTTACAAATTAAACTTTTCTCTATTACTACCAATATAAAATACAAATAAAGAAATCTACATTATTCAAGAGGCAATATCAGCTTCCCCTACTTGGTATTGCCTCTATTCCAGCCTACAAGGTTCTTGTCCCCAGAAAACATTGCTCCTTATTCATTCAGAACGAGCCTTTCTGTATTTACCTTTAGAAAGCAACACAGTTCTACCTGACATGTCTGCAGCAACTCACCCCCCCCTCTTCAGTCTTCTCCACCTTTCTGGAAATCCCAGAAAGCACAATCTATTTTTCAGGCCATCCTTTCCTCATCTACTCAGGTCTTATGTCACCTCAAAGACACACGTTAATGGCTTGGACCCCATTTGACCCCATAGTGAGGTCATGGAGATTTTGAGAGGTAGAGGCTATAGGTTGTTTTTAAGACTTTGTGAGCGTGCCCTTGAAGGAAATGGGAGGTCTCAGGCTTCCTTCCTTCCTTCCTTCTCTTTTTCATACCTGGTCATGAGGTAAATGGGTCTCCTTCACAGTATGTTCCTACCTGGATACACTCTACTGCCATAGTCCCAAAGCAATGGACAACTAGAACTTATAGTACTGTGGGGGCAGAACAGCCACACATACATTACCTTTATAGGCAAGGACTCATTAAGTAACCCTGGCAGGCCTGGAACTCAGTATGTAAACCAGGCTGGCCCTAAACTCACAGGGACCTGCCTGCTCCTATCTCCTGAGTACTTGGATTAAAGGTATGCATCAGTGTACTTAGTTCATCACCTTAAAATAAGTTGACTTATTACAGATATTTATTATAGAAACTGAAAGCAAAGAACTATTTTCTGTGGCTTTCTGGTTATTTCTACAGCCTTTCCAACCTGGATCACATCATATTATATATCTTCTGTACCATTCTGCAAAGCCTTGGTCATATCATACCCTAAGATACATGTACAGGTGTAACAATATAACTTGGAGCAAGAAGAATAGAAGCTAATTTATATATTTTACATTTGGTTGTATTTCTTTATGCATATTTTCACAATTTCCTCACAACTTTGACCTTGTATCCATTCCTTTACTTTGTTTTGTAACTGTGGATACTCTCAGGAACCAACATCAGCATCATTTTGGAAAAACAGCTGGTATAAATCCAGACACATGACACATGAACTTCAGTTGAGATCCATTGCATAAATAGTCCTCCCCAAGTAAATACTATGTCAGCTGTGGTAATCACTATTATCAGTGAGTAGTACCTTAGTCACTGAACAGAAACAAAACAAAACAAAACCCAATTGTGGGGTTTTTGATCACACTGTGTGAAAATGTATTTCTGTTTTATTCTTATTGGTTTAACAAAGAGCTGAATGACCAATAGGTAGACAGGAGAATTGAGGTGGAACTTCCTGGCAGAGATAAGAACTCTGGGAGAGAATCTTGTGGAGCAGGAGATGCCAGTGAAACATGGGGGGTGGGGGGAGTCAGACATATAGAATGGAGGAGAGGCAAAAAGCCACGTGGCAGAATGTAGATTAATAGAAGCAGGTTAATTTGAATTATAAGCACTAGTTGGGAACCAGCTTAAGCTAAAGGCCAAGCATTCATAATTAATAAGTCTCAAGGTCATTATTTATAGGGTTGGTGGTCCCAAAGGAAGTCCAACAAAGAATACCATCACATTCAATGGATTCAACAGTCTGAAGAAAATACACTAGTATCAAAGATTTGAGAGAGGATATTGAGCAACTGGACATGGCCTTATGAAAGGAGAAGCATGCAGCAACATAAAACTGAGACTTAACAGCCAAGCGGCCCAAGTTTGGGTTCTGCTTCTACAATTGTTTACATGATCTTGAGCTCATTTTTAACATTGTCTAAATTTTATAATGCTTGTATACAATTTTCATGATAAATTTACTTTGAATAATGTATACAAATACTAATATATTCCTTACCATAATATTCAGTGACTAGTAGCCACTATCACCACCACCATGACACTCAACAGACATCCTTTCACAACAGGGTAAGATCTCTTATTAGTTACTTTTCTGTTGCTGTGACAAAATATTCTCACAAAAGCAACTTAAGGGAGGGAGAGTTTATTTTCGCTTATTGTTTTAGAGGGATACAGTCCACCATGGCAGGGAAGACATGGTAGCCGGCAAAGGAAGAAAGGTGGCTGGTGGAAGGAAGCTGGCTGGTCACATTGCACCCATACTCAGATAACTAATAGGAAGTGGGCCCAGGCTATAAACCCTCAAGGCCCACCCCCAATGATCCACTTCATCCAGTGAGGTTACACTCCCTAAAGGCTTCACAACCTTCCAAGCAGTGCTGGAAACCAACTGTTCAAAACTGTAAGCTGCTGTATGGTATTTCCATACCTGATCCACCGTGAGTCTGTTAGCCTTGCTTGAGATAACCTACAATTGCAGTCAAGATACACAAATGCAGGATTGTTGTTGTAGCGTAGTGGCGCGCACACACACACACACACACACACACACACACACACACACACACATACACACACACACTCACACCCTCCATATTCATGGCAACCTGAGAACAAGGCAGGAGGAAGCACCAGTGGTTCATAGGAAACAGTAATTTCCTACTGAACTGATAAATGGAATGGAAAGGGCATGTGTTCCCTCTCATCACTGATGATAAGATCCTTCCAAAAGAGGACGTTTTGACTTTGTTTTTGTAATTTTCCATTGCACAGGATGGAACATGTCCCTTTGAGGCCATTGACACTCAGAGTCCTCAAGGACAGCTGTATAGATGTTCAACTAGAGATGTCATTCTGTGGTTTCTAAGAAAGAGATGGCAACAGCAGCAGAACCTGCCCGTAAGGTCCTTTCTCTGGAAATCACAACAGTAGAAAAAATATTCTCTAGGGAGCACCAAGGAGCTAGGGAATCTTGAGCTGTTATTTGACAAAATCAGTTCAGAATTGGTATAGTGATTATTTGATGAAACTCCTATCTGGTTCATTATGGTAGAAGATGAACAATAGCAAAGGTTCTAAGTTTACTGAAAGTCTACTTAATGGATCTCCCCACTGGTTATAGTGTTCAATCCACAAAAAGTCAATATCCCCGCCGTGTCAGTTAGATAATCTGTCAGTGCATATCTCTAAAGATGGTGATTATGATAGTAACCAACAAGTAATAGGCATCATAAGCAAGACTACAGGTATAGAAGACTTACGTACTGTTGAAATTGCCTCTCACAAAGAACCGCACACTTATAAGCAGCATCTTTTCTGTATTGAACACACACACACATCTTATAACCGTCAATGCTGGCTTAGTGTTACCCTTTATCATGGCATGACAAAGAAATACACGATAATTATTAGAAATGTAGCATTTACATCCTTTCTCTGGTAGCCATCATGCCGTTAAAAAGCAGCAGCCATGTCTCTAAAGCAGTGATTCTCAACCTGTGGATCACATATCAGATATCCTATATAGCAGATACATTACAACTCATTAGAGTAGCAAAATTACAGTCATGGAGTAGCAATGAAATAGTTTTATGGTTGGGATCACCACAATATAACAGTATTAAATGGTTGCAGTGTTAGAAAGGTAGCTAACCACTGCAGCTAAGCCCAGGTCTGTTGGTCTCAACAAGGCTCATAAGGGGAAGAAGAAAGTTGAGTGAGTCCAGACACAGTCAGGACACAGGCATCTTGTCAAACATGCCCAGTCTGTGCAGGTACTATCCAGGAGGCATGCAGCTCCACTCCCTATAAGGAAGTGCCATGGGGTGGCTCAAGGTTTCCAGGGACAAGCTGGTGTTCAAGTTTAACAATGAGATTGTGGGGACCACATCTGTGGTGAGAGAATACCAGAGGAAGTATCACCAGTCTCAATGGCCAAGAAGGACAGAGCCCACTCCACCTGTCCCCTGTCTCAATAAATCCTCATACTTCAACAAGGAATAAGGCACTATTTTCAAATGTAGCATGTTTTAGGATGTTGTTTATTGATACACAGTTTTCATTTGTGCTCATTAAATTAGTACTATGGTAGTTTCATACATGAATACAGTACATTCTGTTTGTTCCCACTCTCCACTGTCCCTTATTCCCTCCTACCTCTGACAATTCCTCCTGACGGTCTTGTTACTATAATGCCTTTTGTTTGTTTTGTGACCACTAGTTTTACTCCATATTATTTGTGTGGCCCTGAGTTTGGGGACTGGTAGACTCAATGTTTGGTACACAGCTGAGGAAAGTGACTATCTCTATGCCAGAAATCTACCAGTTACTAATACTTCAGCAGTAGTTAAGGTTGAATGAGCCTCTCCAAGATTCAGTCTTGTGCAGGCCCAGAGCAGGAAACCACAGCTGACATAAAATCATGTTTGCAATGGCTGTGTCAAACCCAGGAGATAGCATTTCCTAGACCTTTGCCCTGTCTTCAAGCTCTTATATTACTTCCACTTATTCTCTAATGTTCCAGGGCTTTAAAAGTATTGAATACATGTCCTATTTAGGGCCCAGGACTCAATTACCATTTATTCTAAGTGTCTTGAGTTGCCCCAGTCTCTGCATTCCTTGCTGGTGACTACAAAGAGACTTTTCTTATTACGCAAAAGAAGAGCATGTGTGTGTCCTCACTGGGTGCTGGAAAGGAGCAGAAGTGTCAATATGTATTTCTTATCTAAAATAAGCCTCTCTCTAGAGGAAAATGATAACCTTTCTACAAAAAAATGAAAAATTTGATATGACTGTATTAAGAATAACACTTCAGGGCTGAGTAAATGGCTGGGTCATAAAAAATGCTTGGTGTACAAGTATGATGACCCGAGCCATCTCTCAGAATCCAAATAAAAATGCGATGCATCCTCTAATTCCAGTATCAAGGAGGCAGAAAGATAGGATGTCACCTGGGCCAGATATATTGATCTAATCTGTGAGCTCCAGGTTTAGTGAGAGACCTTGTCTCAAAAATGTAAGGTAGAAGGAAAGTAAGGAAGATATCTGATGTTGACCTTTGCCCTCCACAAACATATACACACACAAATGTATACATATACATAAGCATAAACTTGTCTACACACAAAAACACATTATACCTCTGCTGTATGTACATGCAAACTATAGGTCATTTCAAATCCTCAGTAACAATGACAAGTCAGCACAAAGAACGAGAAGTAGCACAAGCAATATTTTATTCATGGGTATAAAATAGAAAAGGGATTTTGGAACTATAAGAAATAAAAGATAATTTACTTTAACATTTTAATATTTAAAATTTTAATTTCAATAGCATAAGTCTCCCATGTTTTCTTATAAACCCTAAAAGAAATACCAAACCCACAGTTTAAAAGCTGGGCTGACTGTACAAAACAAACATACTCAAATTTCCTAACTCTGTTCGATTTGATATTCAGGGACTTTACCATTTGAATAATTCAAATTTGGTCTCATAACTGGAATGACAATCAATTCACGGAAACTCACCCCTTCAAATAGATGTGAGGTCCTTGTCCTTCTGAGGTCATGTCAATCAAGACCAGCCAGAACATTCTTTATAGAGTGATGGTTTTCTAACTGTGTAACACGAGTACAGTGATTGGTTGTGTAACTGTGTAACATGGGTGCAGTGACTTGGTTGTGTAACAGTGTATCATGAATGTAGTGATGGCTGTGCAGTAGTGTAACATGGGTGCAGTGATGGTTGTGTAATTGTGTAACATGGGTGCATTGATGGCTGTGTAACTATGTAACATGGGTGCAGTGATTGCTTCTGTAATTGTGTAACATGAGAGCAGTCTTTAAGTCCTCCTCCTCTTTCTTCATTATAACCAGAGCATATGGTTTCTCAAATTATGTAAAACATATGCAAATTATTCATGAGAAACTGGTTCCTGTGCATAATCATAGCAACAGGTGTCTATTTTAAACACACTAGGGCTAACTAATGAATGTTTGTATTCCTAAAATATTCTTTGGGATGTATTCTAGGAAATCATTTCTTTTAAGGCATTCATGGAATTTATTAAAAAACAATGAAATCCTGAAACTCATTTTCAGGGATGTTCTCTTTGCTACATTAAAAGCATCCCTCAAAATACTTTGTCATGGGCCACAGAGATAGCTTGCTGTACAAACATAAAGACTTGATTTCAGGTTGTCAGCATCCATGTAAGAAAATAACAAACTTTTCCACTGTGGAAGTCAGTGTAGCAAGTCCTCAGAAAACTAGAAATAGAGCTACCATATGACCCAATTATACCACTCCTGGGCACATATCCAAAGACTCTATTTCCTGCTACAGAGACACATGTTTATCCATGTTCATGGCTGCTCAATTCAAAATGGCTAGGCCATGAAAATAGCTGAGGTGTCTATTAATTGATGAATTGATAATGAAAATGTAATAGTGCTGTTCACTGAAATGTTACTCAGCTGTAAGTAAAAATGAAATTGTGAAATGTTCATGTAAATTGATGGAACTGGAAAACATTATACAAAGTGAGGTAACCAAGACACAAAAAGAAAAGTTATTCATGGTCTCACTCATGAAAATTAGTGGTTTGGAGAATCTTTAATTTGGAGTAGCTGTAGAGTCCAGAAAACTAGGAAGGGACAATTTTTGGGGATCGGGGGTGGGGAAAAAAGACCTTAAAGAGAGGTGGGATAGTAGAAACCAGGTGATTTTAACAGGGAAAAGAGGAATAATGGCGAGGGGAAATGTCAGAGGAGGCCAGGGGAGAGGCACCTAAAATTAGGATAGTTAAAGAAACCGTATTAAGGGTTCTATTTTCACACACACACACACACACACACACACACACACACACACACACACACACACACATGCGCACGCACACTTGCCTAACACACATCATAGGATCATAGATTGCCAAATAAAATGCTTAGTGCCAGTTGTGGGATATCTCCCTTCCAGTTGTTGGTCACAGATGTTTCAGAGACCACTAAACAATATGGGCTATCTCTATTGCTCTTGGCTGTCCACCAGAGCTTGATGGGAAGACTGTATTGCTACAGACACCACATGAATTAGTCACAAGACATGGAGAAATCAAATTAGTTCTGACCAAGAAACTTTGTCCCTGGTGGATAGAACCTCAAAGGTGTCAAATAAGACTACTGAGGGACAAAAGCATAAACAGCCTTACCAGTTGTGATTCCTGTGACCTGCAGTCATAGTCAGCATGGAATATATGTCCATTGGTGGAATTGTGGCAGAATGCCATGGGGTGACCAAGTGCTCTGCAATGTATATTTGCTAGCTTTGTTTTTTTTTTTTTTTTTTTTTTTTTATAGACTCCAAGCCCACTCTGATGCCTAAGAAATAGTGGCACACACAGTGAGATGGCTTTCCTTTATCAAATTAATAATCAAAAAATCCCTCATATATATGCCCACAGACTAGTGTGATTATGCAATTCCTCAATTAAGGCTCCTCTTCTTAGATGACTCTGGGCTGGGTCAGAGTAACAATTAAGGATGACCAAAGCAAGGGTAATCAACTACTTTCTGATTGTATTAAAGGCTCATTGCATATGACTGCTAACAGTACATCTAATCAAGAACCCATGGTTGGGGAGCTCACAAGACCCAAGTGTAAACCATACTACTGTGACTGTGCTAAATGGAAACACAGTATCAAAGTTTCCTCTGAATTCATCTCTCCCCACCCAAAGATTAGTGTAACTCTGAGACCTAGTTAGGGAAGGTTCCTTTCTTCAGTGATTGGCAGTTCAGTGCAGCAGCTTATAACTACTCAAAGTAGAGAGAATAAGTGGCAGTGAGTGTCGAGCCACAAATAGGACATCTGTTTCACATCCCACTCCAAAAGCTCAGGTGGAAGTGGGGTGGAAACACTGTAAGGATCAGACATCAGGGAGTACCAGAGCAAAAGAGTATCTTCTGGGCATGACAAGACTACTGCACTCATGATCCACTACCAGAGGCCACATAGACTTCCCAGTCCTCCTAACTAACACCCACATTAAGGGAGTCTGGGTCAGTCCTATGCTGGTTCCCCAGCTGTCAGACTGGGGTCCACAAGCTCCCCCTTGTTCAGGTCAGCTGTCTCTGTGGGTTTCTCCAGCCTGGTCTTGACCCCTTTGCTCATCACCCCTCCCTCTCTGCAACTGGTAGATTAACAGATTTTTAAAGCTTCAACAAAGATTCGTATTTCTTTCTAGAGCCGTGTCTGTTTCGAATTATGAGTATTTTGTGTGGGAGGCCGTACAAGGAAGCCTTGATAGTTGAAACACTATGTCCTAAATAAAGAGGAATGTGGTTCTGTCAGATTTCAGGTACTGTGTACCAAGAATGTCGCAATATTACATGTTATCTCAATATTGTGATGCGCACAGACTGAAGAGTTTGTAGATATGAGGGTAAAGTAGTGTGGAAAAGATGTACAATCTCAGGTGCTATCTGAGGAAAACAACACAAATACAGAGCAACTTCGGAGAATTCAAATCACCTTCCACTTAAGTCCAACTGTCCGTCAGCTGATTGTGAAATAAAAAGCAAAGGAAGTTAGGAATTTAAAAAGTGCTTTAAGTTAGTGAAAAGGTTCAGGGAGTATTATATTTGCTGCTAAGTCTGACAACCTGAGTTTGTTCCCTTGGTCCCATACAATGAAGGGCGGAACTGACACTGCAAGTTGTACTATGACCTCTGTGTGTTCTGTGGCTGTATGTGCCCATACATATTTACACCCACATAAAATATAAATAAAAGTATCATTTATCTGATCCCTTATATTCTGGTGAGAGTATCAAGGCCAGGGTCAGGCATATCTCTGAGTTTGTGGCCAGTCTGGTCTATTTTCCAAGCCAGTCAAGGCTACACAGTTAAGACCCTATCTTTCAAGCAGATGGAGAAGGAGGTAGAGAAGGATGGAGTGGAGAAGGAAGAGGAGGAGTTGTAAGTAAGAAGTAAAAAAACAAAAACAAAAACAAGCACAACAACAACAACAAAAATCTCCCAAAACCAAACAAACTAAAAAATGGCTACAAGGAACCTAGCACATCCATAGGATCTCTAGGAAGAGGTTCCAACTGTAGGTGAGCATTACAATACATTGTGTTCACTGACTGCTAAACAAAGTGGCCCCTATATCTGCATAAATATGTGTTAATACATTATGGAAGTTAGAAATAGAACTTGGTTTGGGAAAGGACAGTTAATTATTTTTGACTTAGAGCTGATAATGGCAGAGGATTACCCATGGTGAAATGTCCAGCAAGGAACCAGAATTCTGGGAATAGGGTATTTTTAAGAGTATAGAAGGCTTGGCTACCAAAAGTAAAGGCTGAATCTTAAGTACATGAGGCAGACCTTCAAGGGATAGGTCATCACAGTGGGAGAAAGGAGACAGAGAGGTTAAGGTAAAGTTTTAGAAAATTGCACAGGGGTCTAGGGAGATGCTTCTTATGCAATCACAAAGACATGGGATCAGATTCCCAACACTGACACAAGAAAGCTGAGCACATCTGTAACCCCAGCACTGACAGAAAGACAAACAGGCACACAGATCCCTGTCTTTACTGTCTAGGACCAGGTCTGGTGAGAGACTCTGTCTCAAAAAATATGGTAAAATGAGAAAAAATTCAAAGTCATGCTCTGTCTTCCACACCTACACACACACACACACACACACACACACACACACACACACACACACACGCACGCAGCACACACACACTGTGCAGAAGAGAAGAAAGTTACCTAAAGCATTTCTGATACTGTCATGCAGAAAGGATCTGAATTAAAATTTTTGACAGACATAAAGTTCCTGTAAATAACCAGGTTATTTTCAGGCTCCCATTGCTATTTGATTGTTTGTTTCTTAAGCACAGTTCCCATCTCTCAGTCACAACTTCCCCTTCCTTCTGCTACTTTGTGTCCCCAGACAGTCTTCTGCTTCGTAATCATTTGACTAAACTATATATAGTAAGCATTCTGAACTAAAGAGGACTTTACATGCCAAGATTATCGACACCTTTTATGGAAATCCAGGTGTCACATTGTAGTCACAAAATTGTTTCACATATGGTAGGAGAAAGCTCATTGGAATAGGAAGTTGTTTCAGTCACTGTCGTATTCCAATAGTGCCCGCACATAGCAGTTTTCTAAGTAAATATTTGTTGACTGAATGAAAATGCTTGTCTGTTCCCATGTATCTCCATGGGCAATTTCACTTACTATTGCCTTAAATATGTGACATTTATTGTCCTAATGAAAATAATAGGCTAGATGTTGAGGCTTCTGTGGTTGATAAGGCAAATGGGGTTCTTGCCCTTGGGGGAGCTTATATGTGGAATGGTAAGACTGGCAGGGATTTGAGAAGTCTGTTAAAGCCTTTGTGCTTTGCTCAGCAATTGAAGAGCATTGCAGACCATTTGTGAATAGCAGCTAGGGATGCAATCATAATACCTCATGGTACATAATCATACCATTTAGCTGCAGGCTGGGTATGAATTCACATGTCCTTTGTGTGTCTTATGAAAAGCAATAAAGATTACACAATCACTGGATCTTGGACTTTAATTCTATTTCTCAAAAAAGCACAGACATATACCTGCTTTTCTAGAAACACAATTTCTGTGTAAATCAATTGAAGGTGTGTATAGAATGTTACTAAGAATGGGTAAGTACTGCCACCCATGACCACAGCAGTGTAACATCAACACTGATGTGCAACTAAATACTACATCATAGATATTCCCTCCATAAAGAGATATGTCTGAGTACTTTACTATACTCTCTGGTTGAATTATATATTCAAATACATGCTGTATAAGCAGAGTTGATTCTGCAGAGGGGGTTGGGGAAGGGGATGGGCAGGTGATAAGATGAGAATGCCCAAAAGTGCATGAAAAGTTGGAGGCAGAGGAGCTGGAGAGATGACTAAGCCATTATGAGAACTTAGTACTCTTCCAAAAGACCTGGGTTTGATTCCCAGCACCCCCATGACAGCTCAAAACCACTTGTAACTCTAATTCCGAGGGATCCAATGAACTATTCAAGCACCAAGCACATGCATGGTTCACAGGCATACATGCAGGCAAAACATCTATTCATATAAAATAAAATAACTAAAAAAAAAAAAGATTGGATTAGAGGGTTGGCTGGTTGGAGGAATTCAAACAAACAAACAAACAAACAAAAAACAAAACAAAAAATGTGATAATGAGGGAGGTGCTGAGCAGGAGGCAGCCTGGGAGGCAGGGGCTGGACTTCCTGGTGGGTGGGTCTATAATGAGCAAATGTACAGTGAGTGCTGAACAGTTGTGGAAGATCTGGGTGAAGGAGACATCAATATTTCAGAAGTGGGGTGGAGGCTCAGGCTTACTGTTCCAGGGCTCTCATCAGGAAGGAGTCAGAAGGCATGAGTAATATACCAGCTATGGGGCAGGGCTGACACCTCAACAGCCAGGACTCCTGGGAAATGTGTTGTGCTGAAGCCATCACTTCATGAAAACCACATAGGTTTTGCTTTAGGCAGATTTAGCCTGGGTGTTCTTTGAATCAGACACATCAGAGGAGAGAGACAGGTTAGTGGTAGGAAGCAAGATCAGCTGGCTTTCCACCACAACCTCCCTGGCTAAGGATCGTTATGTCTTTTGCCTCCTAATTTCAGCTGTTTCCTGGTTAGTTTGGCAATCTGACATCCCCCCCCGCCACACACACACACACACACACACACACACACACACACACACACACACACATATACACAATGATGAGGCTCTTGGTGAAGTCCCATGCAGGGGAGTCCAACCCTTTGCCATTGTGAAATGACCTAGAGATCTACTGCATTTCTTGCTATTCCATATTTCTTGCTCCCAAGGGCTACAGATTGGACTCTGTTCACCCCTTCCACCTTTATGCCCCAGGTTAGAAGGATGTGGGAGTCTTTCTGGGGAGAGAAAAATGGCAGCTGATCTAACATACTTGTGTTCAGGCATACAGCCAGATGGAAGTGGATTAGTCAGCTGTTTAGGATTCCACTGAGGACACAGAGAGGCTAGAAGGAAACTAAGGTCATTGTGTTTTATTTGTATTTGGTTGTAGTTGTTTTTGCTTGCTCCTTCACAGGTGGTTAGGGGGCATTTTTAGGACAATATCATGACACACTAGGGCAAAGGCCCAAGAACAGAGGGTAATGGTGAACAGATGAGAAATAAGGTAATGAGTAGGCAGAAGTACCTGCCCTAGAACATTGTGAAACTAGGTTCATTAGCTGCACAGTGCACAGTGTATGCAGACTGGCAGGGTTCCAAGCATTAAAGTATGACACAAGCATTGAGCCCCGTGGGGCTTCTTTCTTCTGAAGTCACTTTGAAAACAAGCGATTCCAGAGTGCCAGGTGCCTGACATCCTACTTCAAATGCCTCTTGGTGATCTTTCTACATCTGTGGCTGTTGAATATGGAAATTTCATTCCACAAAGCTTTCTTGTAATTTTTCTTTTCCAAATATGAACTGTGGTAGAATGTGTGTGTGTGTGTGTGTGTGTGTGTGTGTGTATGTGTGTGTGTGTGGTGTCTGTATGTGTATATATATATACATATATATACATATATATATACTTGCATACACATATATACATATATATATATATATATATATATATAATTTTAAAACTTTTAGGTATTTTTTTATACATGACTTGTTCTGGGGGCAGGAATGGATATCCATTGAATGATGCTAACACTTGAATAAATGTAACGTCTTTTATGCTATGACAGAGCCTTTGCTAAACATTCAATTCACAGTGTTAACCAGGTCCATAGCAAACTATTATCACTACTTCAAATTTTTAAAATATGGAACTTGACTCTTGGAGATAGTGAGTGGGTTGTTATTCAACTAGTTAAACCTGCTCCAGATTACTTTTTGAACTGCTGGGGACTGAACCCAGGGCCTTCTCTAAGCTCAGCAAGTACTCTGCCACTAAGGCAGAACTCTAGGACACCTGCATATATATATCAATCAATGTTATTTTGTGTGTGTGTGTGTGTGTGTGTGTGTGTGTGTGTGTGTGTGTGTGTGTTATATGTATTGTATGGAGTACACTTTTGGGTGGCTCACTGGTCTTGCTCCAAGACTCTCTCCACCTCATTCCGTTAAGACGGGGTCTCTCTCTGAACCTATAACATGACTGGTAGTCATCAAGACCCAGAAATCCTCCTGTCTCCATATCCTACAGTGCTGGGGTTACAGGTGTTCATGGCCACACTCAGCTTTTTACATGGGTATCGAGGATTAGAAATCAGAGCCCCACACTTACAGAGAAAGCACTCTTACCCACTCAGCCATCTTTCTAGCCCCACACTTGCTCATACTTTTATGTATGAAAATCATTCCACAGATAAACTACAATGTAACTTTCAGCTATGCCAAAGAGGAACTATTGTGTTGGGGAGATCTGTTTGTGTTGGTTGCTCTGAGACCACCAATAGAGTCCGACCTTGATTTGGAAAGCTGAGCAGAGTCCACATTAAGCTGGCCGGGTGGACCAAAGAATTTACTGGTGGGCTCAGAGGGAGATAGAAAGAAACACAAGGGAGGAAGAGAAGGAGTCAAGGGGTTGTACAGCCCTTTCCATCTGGGAGCTGGAGAGAGGCAGGATCCTGTTTTGGTCAGTCTGTGGATCTCTCGGGTTTCTTCCCTGATATTTATCTCTGTGTTTTATATTTTAATAAGACAATAAAAGCAATCACAATATTCTCATTTACCCTAGAAATAAAGCTTTGCTCAAAGCATTTTAAGGTAAAAAAAACAGACACTGGTTATGTCAGAGCAAATAGACTGCACAGGTGTTCTCAGATGTGTGAGATTATCAGTGAGCTCTTTCCAGCCACGAAGCAGTCAAGATTTAAGAGCTCAGTGGGAAATAAAAATTTGTACTCACAAACTAGATTTCAGTGAATGAGGAATATCAACAGTTTGTAATTCCCAGAGCATTCCATTCTCTATTATCAAATATTTTTTATCTCTGTTCCCCCCAATTAGTTCTAGATGTTTCAGTGGCCCATTGTATTCAGTGGTCCAGTTTATCATATACTGAACCACTATGGAGTAGCTGACCATGAAGAAAGGAAAAGCTTGTGTTTGTAAAGATATTGGAGCCAGTGCAAGGGCTCAGTGAGTACCCGCTGCCAAGCCTGACAACTCAAGGTCTGTCCTGAGAACCCATGAGGTGGAAGGGGAGAAATGACTCAGAAGACTGCCTTCTGCCATGGCACACTGGTCCACATATTCGTACACACTCACGTGCACACACACAAACTAAATAAGGAAATGTAAAGCCATCAAAGATAGTGAGAAAACAACACTTGAGAAGATTCATGCTCATAACTAGTTTCTTCAAGTCCATGAAAAACTTAGATTCTATGTAAAAGTCAAATCAAATTTTTAAGTTCAACTTTTATTTTAAAGTATATCACCATCTAAAATTAAAATGCAAGCAATGTTATTGTCTAGGAATCACAGTTTTTCTGCACAGAGTCCAAGATTTCTGTCTTTCATTAATTTTTATAGAAAAAAAATACACTTTCCTATTGCCAAATGACTTACTACAGTTCACTAAGAAAAATAACTTTACTAAAATATCCTATAATTTGGACTAGGAAGATAGCTCAGCGAGTGAAGTTCACACACAGTGGGAGGGAAAAGGAGCAGAGGATGAAAAGGAAGAGGGAGGAGAAGGAGGGACAGAGATGAGAACAGCAGAGGAGAGGAGAAGAGGGGAGGGGAGAAGAGAAACCCATATTCGGTGCTATATATCTGGTGATAGAGAGGCAGAGACAGGTGGCTTCCTGGGCTCACTGACCAGCCAGCTACTCAGGAAACTCAAGCCAATGAAAGATGCTGTCTTAAACATGTGCTCAACTATGATCATAGCAGCATTATTCGTAATAGCAAGAACCTGGAAGCAACCTAGATGCCCCTCAACTGAAGAATGGATAAAGAAGATGTGGCACATCTACACAATGGAATACTACTCTGCAGAAAAAAATAACGAAATCTTGAAAATCCCAGACAAGTGGATGAAACTTGAAGAAACCATCCTGAATGAGGTAACCCAGTCACAAAAAGAGGAACAGGGTATGTACTCGCTCACATATGGATTTTAGAAGTAGAGCAAAGGATCACCAGCCTATAATACACACCACCAGATGAACTGGGATACAAAGTGTATTCTAAGAGATTCATATATGGTCCCTCACAAAAGGGAGAAGGGACAAGAGCACATGGAAAATGGAGGGGGCAGTGAATGGAGAGAGATCTAGGAGAAAGAAAAGGGGAGGAGAGGAAAACATGTGTGACTAGACAGATTGAGTCAGGGTGAGGGGGGCATAAAAGAGGGAGCCATTTATTGGTTTGAAGAGAAAACTGAACCTTAAGAAAGTTCTAGAGAACTACAAGACTGACTCCAACTAATATTTTGAGCAACCATGGAAAGGCTACCATAAATGCTCTTCCCTGATAGTGAGATCATCAACTAAATTATCTACCATCGTGGAGTCCTCATCTAGTACCTATAGGAAACAGAAGCAAACACCCATAACCAAACACTGAGTTGAACTAGAATCCAGATGCAGAGAGAGGGGACAAGACCAGGTTGCAGAAACTCACAAAGACAGCTGACCTGAACAAGGAGTAGCTTGGGCCCCCCCAGACTGATGGGTAGGAACCCAGCAAGAACTGACTCAGACCCCCTGAATATGGGTCTCAGCTAGAAGGACTGAGCAGTCTAGGGGGACCTCAGACAGTAGAAACAGGATCTATTCCTGGTGCGCAAAAGGACCTTGTGGGCACATCCCCCATGGAGGGATACCCCCTTAACCTAGAGACAGGAGAGAAGTCCTAGTCCCTACTTCAAATGACTTGACAGATTTATATGACCCAACCTGGATAGCATAGCCCTACAAGTGGAATGGGGGTGGAGGGATGGGAGGGGAGGGTCACCAGGCTGCATGTCACAGGGGAAAGAGGGTAAGAGGGAGGGAGGGAGGGTTGGAGGGAGAAAGGGAGGAAGGGAGAGGAAACTGTGATTCACATGTAAAAATTTTAAATTACATTATTAATAAAAAAGGAAGAAAAAATGCTGCTGGATTAATTCAATATATATTTATTTAAAATACTTTGACTTCAAAATTTAAGCCTAAGGACAAGTTACTGGGAAAAAGGATTTCTAATTTTGTTTCCACAGAAAACAAAAAGCTGTGGATTCCTTCCAGACTAATGTGGTTTGATCGAGCAAGACCCCCTGAAGCAACGTCAATGGAATAATGCAGCCTTGCAGACCACTACAGCCGGGATTTCTGTGTCTTCTTAGGATTCCCCATGACAGCACCCCCTGCCAGCAGGAAGCAGTTTGGAAAGAACTACGCCCAAATTCCCAAATATTGTTTATAAGTGTTTGTTTTCATTAAAAAAAGGCATGTATAATTATGTCCAGCATAAAATAAATGTTTAATAAATAAATAAAAAAGAAAGATGCTGTCTTAAATAAGCAAAGTAAAACAAAAAAAAAACCAAAAAGGTAAATTGATCTAGCCTCTCTCTCTCTCTCTCTCTCTCACACACACACACACACACACACACACACACACACACACACACACACACACAGAACTATCCACCATCTCACCCATACCCACACATATTCATGGACATAGCACACAATATCATATAATCCCATAACTTTCAAGATTTACAAACTTACAAGGACATAGGGCATCTGGTGGATTCTCATGATATCCCACCCATAATGTTTATGACAGCTAGTGTTAGCTATTAGAAAAGCCAACATACTAGCCTTGTAAAACATCCTCCTTGAGAATGTCACAGATTATGAAATGCTATAGGCATGTTTCCTGTATTATGCATAAAACACTTCTGCTACTCATTCCATGCAGCTTCTTGTATTCACGTAACAAACTAAGCAGTAGCTATTTTGAAAACCATTAATTCTAGTAAAAGGAAACTCTTCCAAAGATATAGCAGGTAGAAAAGCAAAATGAGTGCAGCTTCTTATGATGAAATTCCTGGAATGGTTTTAAGCCATGCTCAGGGACTGATCACTACTAGTTATTCTTTCCCATCTCGTTTTATCACTCCCACTGTTCTCTACTCTGGTGTCCTTCTGTGACAGCAGTACTGGCCAAGTTCTACTGTGTAAGAGCATTCACATGGCACTGACATGCTCTATCTTCACAGCCCAGTGAGATAGAGTGGCCATGTTCCCTGGTGTTGCAGCAATAAATGATACCAGATGGCATGTATTTACTGCTTCACACAGAAGCCCACAATGGGATGTGCAGAAGGTACCTTGATTATGTCATCTGGAAGATAACATGAGTACCAATCAAGGTGGCATTTACTCTTATCAGAGTAAAAATAAACTACAATGACGTTGGTGCTCTTAAAGTGCTCTTAGTGGTTGAATACAGTCAATCCAGTCCACTCCTAGAGAAATTTCATGCATACACAATGGGACAATCAGCAGGATGTAAAACCATCATTGGTCATAGCCTGACTAGCAGGGGGCATGTCCTTTTGGATGGTTCCAAATTAGCCCTAGGAAATCAGTAGGAGGGGAGAAGAGTAGAAATCCCTTGAGTTAAGTTTGGTATTTTCAATGTATAACCATCTTTATTTTTGAAGTATGTGCATGGGTGTTTGCATGCATATATGTGTGTGTACCTGGTGCCTGAAGAGACCAGAGGAAGGCATCTGACCCTCTGGAAGCTGCCCTGTGTGTGGGTGCTGGGGAATGAACCTAGCACCCCTGCCTCAGTAGCCAGTGCTCCTTACAGTTGAGCTATCTCTCCAGGTCTACCGCCATCTAGACTACTTAACTTTGTACAAACTGCCAGCTACTTTAATGTGCAGAGCTGGTGAAGGACCAGCAAAATGCATTTCACATGTTCCACATTTTAGAATGGCTTGCAACTTTAAAAGAATTGTGATGGTCAATTTTTAAATTACACTTTTTTCTTAATTTGGCAATTCATGATTTGATTTAGCATCAGACTGAAATGTATTAATCTTCTTTCCCCTGTGCTACATTAAGGACAGAGGAAATTATGTAAAGATGCCTGGTGGCAAGTTGTTTTTCTCAGTTTGTGCAAACTGCATGGTTTTCTGCTCTACAATAAAAAGGGCAGAATATTCGAACAGTGGGGCAAAGTAAGTTCTCAAGAAAATTATGAAAAATATTTTAAAATTTTCTCAGGTATAGCTTAAGGTTTTCTTCTTTATCTGATTAAAATGTAAGTAGAGACATTTAAAGTGTAAGACAAAAGTCCATAAGTAGCAAGGGCAATCGGAACAGAGTTGGGCTCAGTTCCGTCTCTCCTTAAGCCCCTTCCCTGTTGAACAAAGCTTACCTTCTCACAGAATTGTCTTTAGATCCATAATCCACCCGAGAACAGGATAGAATATATTTATAGTTTTATGAATAATTATAAACAACATCCAAGAAAATAGATTTTGTTTATAAATCTGATCATTTTGTGCATATTTCTCCACAGGGAAAATAAAAAAAAAAAAGAAATAGAAAACACCTAATCTTTATATACACATCTTTACATTGATATACATTCCCCATGGGAATGTGTCTATGCTCTTATTTTCTGAAAAACAGATTGTGTAATGATAAACAAAAGTACCTGGCTTTTTATTTCCAAAGATAAAATATTATGTTAAATAATAATGGCTGGATTTCAGGGGATTAAAAGTGAAATTTAATTCTAAGTTGATCTTCATATGAGGTTTGTTGGGTGTTCTGCATGAACTCTGCCTGAGTAAGGAAACCTCTGGTCTTAAGATTTGTTGCTTGTAGGCCATAAGCCCTTAGTCCCCGTGCCTCAGCTACCTGAGCGCTGGCATCTCAGAGGTGTACCATAGTGCCTATCTTTCACATATTGAATGTCAGGTTTATGCCACAAGAGTGGGGAAATGTCCTAGAGAGGTCAAGCATTCTACTTGGCTATAGAAATCAAAATGCCATCTATTTGTTTCAAACCTAAGCACATCTTGTATTAGCAAAGAAGTCTTTGCTATTTACACATACTTTCCCATATTAAATTGGGAAGTGTTACTAAGCCACAGCTCAGCAAATACTGCTTTTCTGGGAGTCACTTTAAGTGATCAGCTCTCAACAATATCTCTACCAACTAGTTGTCCCAGATACAGTTTTACATCCCTTAAAAGTCACATAGGAACAGTAATTTGGAGGTTCTGGTGAGAAGCCCAAAACTATCATAACCCCACCTAATCCTGAAAATCGCCATCTTTTCTATGAACACAAAGAAAGAAAAATATTGAGGTCTCTTAAAAACATCAACTTTTACTAAGCTCAAATTGAGTTCACATAGCCATGTTGGGTTTCACTCTCTAACTACAATGCAAAACATATGTATCTTAATTAAATCATTTTAAAGGGGCAGTTGGCAAATTGACTCAGTAATTGTCGCCACTCGCAAACATGTGCATTTAAAGTGAATTCTACAACTTCTAAACCTTCAACTGGTTTGTATCCTGTGTGTTCTCTAAACTGTCATGTGTATAATATGAAGATTCATGGCTTTTGTCCTTCAGCATTTGCATACTTGCAAATGTATTTTTATCTTGCTGCGGGAGCACATTTAATTTCACTTAGTTGTTGATATATGTCATGTGTAGGTGATCAATATTCTTGGTCATCACACGACAGTCACTTTTTTACATTGTTGTATTTGAAGGCTTACACAACCTCTTTACAAAAATACCCAAGAGTCAAATTAGCATAATTTATTCACAGCCCACTGTAAAAGCCTGGAAGCTATGCTGAGCTGGGTATACAAAAGCTCTCGATGTGGAACTTAGCCTTTGGAGAAGTCTTCCAAGTATTTTTATTGAACATTCAACCTTATTAAACTAAGTCACAAAAACTGCCACAAGCCTGAATCTAAAAGAGGGATTTTAGTCTCATTGCTTTTCAAGCTATAGAAATGTCTACGGTGTTATAAAAAAAACAAAGCAAAATAATATTCTTATCCAGTATGCTTTCTTCAAATATTTCCTAGGCCTCAAAGAGAAGGATAACTGATAAACAGGTATCCTACCCCTAGGAGCTTTGAGAATGTTGCACCACCTCTGGGGCCTCTCCAATCTCTTAGACATGGCAATGGAGACATTAAAAGCAAAGAATATTAAAATTAAAATTAAATTAAACCCAGTTCCATGTTTAAAACAAATAAAATGGAAGTAGAGAAATGGCCCAGTGGCTATAAGCACTTGTGCCTAAGTATGGGGACTTAAACTTGGGTCCCAGCAGTATAAAGCTGGCCATGGCCATGTGCCAGTAAGCTTAGTACTGTGGGGAAGTGAGTGCAGGAAGGTCATTCAGACTTGAAGGCCACCAGCCTAGCTCCAGGTTCAGTGAGAAAGCCTGTCTTAAGGAAATAAGGTGGGAAGCAATAGAGCAGGATGGATGGAACCCCCCACCCCCCACTAACACATCTAACACTATTAGTTACCTTGCTACAAACTAGGAGACCAGGAAAATATCAAAGTAAGACCACATGCTTTGGCCGTAAGCATACTGAAGTCTTCTCACTTGTAATACAGGAACTCAAAGTCCTGTTTGGTCTCAGTATCTATGAGGATAAGGCACAGCACAAAATAAAGTAGACTTTGTAGAGTTGTTGCTGGCATCAGTGGTACCCACTTTCCCTGCAACAGCATGCCAGTTACATGTGATGTGAATGTAATAAGGCCTTACATGATTCTGAAAGGCAGATTTTGTTTTCTTAGATGGATAAAATGCCACTGTTAAATAATAAAGTTAAGAAATTAGATTAAAATCAGGTCATCACCATTTATTTGTAAGCCTAACAAATAACATAATTTACACAAAAGTCAAAATGGCAACAACTTCGATTTCCCTCACTAAGAAACAGTATAGAAAATTCCAGTGTGAGCAGTGTAAAGTCCCTGCCCAAGCATCATGCTGTGGTGGGGTGTCCCCACACCCATAGCATCCCCTTCAGATTTCTTCCAGTTTTAGTATCAGTAACATAAGTAATTTCTGAAAGGTAAATGCTACTTCAAGTTTATAAACTTTAGTAATAAAATAATTTGGCAAATCTGTCAGGAGTTCACAAAATGATCACTGTCATAAGACAACTGCTGAGTATGACAAGGTGATGACAAAAGGCTGGCATCTCTAGGTGATAAAGCCAGCATCTTTGGGTACCTATATAATCTACAAAGCCTTACTGACATTATGCTTACATTTAAATGTAAAGTATATTTGTAAAATGATTTAGAAACCTGTAGCTTCAGGCCATTTTATGCCTTGATAGGAACATAAATAAGGGGAAATGCATGTTCATGTGCTAATCTAAAC
Source organism: Cricetiscus sungorus (assembly GCA_030556225.1). NCBI lineage: Eukaryota > Metazoa > Chordata > Mammalia > Rodentia > Cricetidae > Cricetiscus > Cricetiscus sungorus. The sequence goes on from JANBXA010000103.1 coordinate 12,176,592, forward strand.
TAATTTATAATTAGTTGGTAATTATAAATTATAATATTTATACCTCATAATATAAACTAAACAATCAACAAAAATCTAAAGTGGACAATAGGCAAACCAAAGGGAACAAAAGGGTAGGCTTTTGAAAGCAAAATTAAAAAGGACCAATGTCCCTATTTATAGTCTCAATAATACTTCAACAGGAGGGAAACGAATCACAGGGTAAAACTTCCCACATGAACCAGTAACTGATGTTACTGTTAAATAGCTATGGCATTATCATCCCTAGTCATTGCTTGAGTTGCTCTAACTATAAAAGAACAAAGAAAGAGGAAGAAAATTCATTTAAAAAGTCAGTTCATTGGAATATTTAACTTCCAGCATCCCATTTGTTCCTTACCTAAGCACTAGTTCTTCACCATTTGGTAGGTGAAGATCACTTTGAGAATCTCCTGAAAGGAGGAAATGGCCATATTTACATATGTTGATGTGTTTGCACAGGTTCAGAGGGTTTCATCATTTCCCTCCTGTCCCAATCCTCTGGTAAAGGAGTTGTGGATACCCAATGAGGGGTCCACTTCCCAGGGGAGCCCTTACTCCTCTAATGTATAAATGAAAAACATTTCTTTCTTTGCTCCTTATCATGAATATCAGTTTGTCAGTTCCTAGTCATCTCAGAAAGTGTAGGAAAGCATATGTATTCCTTTAATAACACAAACACCATTCTATATAAGCAGAGTCTATATGCATTATGATTTGCTTTAAAGTCTCTTGCAAATGTGTATCACTACTCTTAGTTTTGCAGATGTCAAAAATAAGGACACAATACTTGGAAACCTCGAAATACAGTAAGGGAATGCATAGAATTCAGTGTCAAGGCTGACAAGATCCAAAAACTTACTGTAAGCCAAAGTTAGAGAAACAAATCTGGTTACTGTTTAAAATGAGGCAGAAAGGCCTGCACATATCTGAGAGGTCATTGTCACAAACACATAGAAGGAACATTATTGGTCTAACCATCATGATACACAATTGCAGCCACTGGATCAGTCATTTTCAAGCAACTCATGAGCCAAAATACCAGAAGACGTGAGAAGCAGCAAGTACCCTGAACCTGAGGGACACACAATACATTTGTTTGTTTTTTGTACTGAATAGTGTCTCTAATAAATGCACTAATTTATCAATTTAATTTCAATGTAGAACAAAAACTAAATGTTTTTCAAATGTGTCATCATGTAGCTGGGATATGAATAACTTCAGAAAAATTGATATAACACAAAATCATACATGGATTCAAGCAGAAATAAAGAGCATGTAGTTTGACAGTCTCAAAAGCTATTTTATAATATAGATGCCATCATGACATATATGTCAACGTATCTATCAAATAAATCCTCCATGTGACTACCCAGTCTTGAGAAAATATTTTCTGTCATTACTGGGAAAAGTTGAGAAAAAGTAGATTAAAAGTGTTAAACAAGATAGAAGAAAGTTTTGATGAAGTGGTAATTTAAACTTTAATCATTTAAAAAATACTACTCAAACATAGGCACAAACATAAGAACAAACTAGACAGAAGCCTGTAATTCCAGGTATTCAGGCAGCTGAGGCAAGGGGATTGTGAGTTTAAGGTCAAGGTGGATAAAATAGTGAGGCCCTGCCTCGGAAATAAACAAGTTAGGTGTGGTGTCTGTTATCTCAGCATGTGGGAGGCTGAACTGGGAGGAGCACAAGTTTTAGGGTAGCCTGGGCTACGTAGAAAGAATCCAAGCCAATGAATAACAATAAAAACCAAAAATGAGTACTAGCCAGGTGAAAGGGAACAGAAATCCAGGGCGTTGGAAAGAAGTTCAAAGGAACTAACCTCCTCAGACATATTCATCAGTACTTCAAGACAGGAGTGAAATTAACAACAGGATAAAATACACATTTAGAGTCACACAGATTGCCACTACTGTTAAATAACTATGGCATCATTGTCCTGAATTTCTAAGTGCAAATGGAATGCATTTAGAATTCAGATTGTGTGTTGTATATGTCCATTGTCAGTCGTAAATGTTAATTTTCTAACTGACACCTCTGTAGGAAAAAATAAAGTAGATATTTCATTTATGATAATCTTACAAAGCAAGCAAACATACTAGAAATGATTATTCCAGATGTCACTGAAAACAGGCACAACAAAAGAGGGATTAACTAATTTTTATATCATACACAACATTTTAAAAATTGGGAAATGTATTGTTTCTACAATTCTTTGTGTTAGCGGATAAATTGGCAGCCATGTCAGAGCCTGAAGGTATAAACTATAGTACAGACAATTTTACTTTCAGCCTTGGGTCCTGAACCCAGGGCCTTGTGTGAGCCAACCAAGGTCTCTACCACTGAGCTACATCCCTAGCCTGAACATACACAAAATAGAGTGCACGGCAACACAAGAAGAAAACTCTGTGTCCTTAGGAAACGTAAAATGGAACCTAGCTATGAATCACACAGATAGAATGAAGCCAAGTGCCCTCCCATTTACTGGTTGTGCTAAAATTTTTATGTGGCCGAGTTCAGAACAAATATTTTCACTCAACTATTTTCTTAGCATGTATTTCCCCCTCTAAAACTAAGAGCAGTATAGGTTGAACCCACCATGAACTCTAGAAAGAACTTTTAAAGAATCTGTACTTAATTGGTTATCAAATATTTGTGCAGCCTACTAACATGTATTTGTAACCTCATGACTAATGTTTGCAAGCTCTAATTTAATTGTTGGCTCTGTTTTGTTTTTCCAAAGCTTTTCTCAGAAATAAGGAAAATAATAATATCATCAGTAATGCAATTTGCTTGAAAATTCTCCTTAAACACAGATATCATTATTTCTAGTCTTAGATAATATAGTTGATGCATAATAACTTTGTGATTACTATAAGAATGTATTTTACAACCTTGTTAAGTATCATTAAAAATGTATGATGTTTTCTGTACGAGTGAGTCCTGAATCTAAAGATCCTAACAGTCTTACTGTGGTAAGACTCCATACTTTTATGTGTCTTAAACAGGAGACTCTGCTGTCTGGATTTCATAAATTCTAAATGTAAAAATAAAAGGTAAACTTCAATACAATCTTAATTTATAATACTTTAAGTCAAAGCACCGTGGCTTTTAGAAAAGTCTCAAGAAGAAAAAAAAAAAAGAAGCTAAAAGCACAGTGCCCAGGCTGAGAGTGGTCTGCAACAAGTGTCTACTCACAGCCACAAAAGCATTTTCCATATCCACCAAGTTCTCCTCACCCTAACTCCCACCCCTAGCTACTAATGGAATCTCAGCAAAACAGTTTAAAACTAGAGTTACTGTTTTAATTGCTTAACCCACCTCAATATGCAAATAAATACATGCATATCATATTTTGACAATAATGGAAATTGTTTTTACACAGCAAAGCAGTTAGCATGATGGTAGCTTGGGCTCATTAAAAGAACGGTACATTCCCATTTCTCTCCAGAGCATGCAGTTAATCTGGACAGTCCCCATCCTGTCTGCTTACCCCAGTAATACTGCATTGAGTCTGAGAAGATACCAGATGCCTGTCAAGCATGCCAGATCAGCTCCAAAACTGTGAAGACCTCCGGAGAAATAGTCTGTCTACAAGCTTAAGGACCAGGTACCAGCTAACAGTGGCCGAGCCTCACTGTGCTACTCAGGAGCATGCCACAGGCTACAGTTTTCCCTGCTGGTTAGAGATGGGTAATCTTTGTCAGTATGACTTTGTGACCTTCTAAAGTTCTTCAGATTTCAAGAGCTTCCCCTAATTCCAGCACCACTTCGGGAGAGGCAGAGGAGCCCATCATAGTCAGTTAGCAAATGCCAAGTGGGAGGGTCTTTTCCTACTTTGAATTACGTCAGCTGGCTCAGAAGAGAGACGCCTGTAAACTTGTCAAAGCAGAGTAACACTTCATTAATATCAGATGCATGCCTTTGGGCAGCCCTGGCCACGACAGGGCTTTTAAAGCTACTTTCTGCAGTATAGAACAATAGATTGCACAACCGGATACGCTGTTAGCATTCAACTACTGTCCTGAAAAGTCTTGGAGAAAAGTGAAAACATTCTTCTACTCCCACCCGATGAAGAAAGACTTTCTTTTTTGTATGCAAGAAAGTGATCTTTTTTCTTTTCTCCCTTGTTTCCTTCCAAGTTCTCTGAGTCGGTAATTACATTCACAGTCAAGTACTGCCTGATTAAATTTATTTTATCTAAAATGGAAAACTTTTCTTCAAAAGACATTTTCAATCCAGGTGCAGTGGCCTAAAATACCAGCACTCAAAAACTGAAGTAGGACTGAGTTTAAGGCAAGTCTGGGTTATATAGCAAGAGACTGGGCTATAAAACCAGACCCTGCTGCAAATACTAGCACCAAGAAAAATCAACCAACCAAACACAAAATCACATGTACTTTACCAAAATGAAGCAATTCCTGATGTGCTCTGAGGACATTGGTACCATGCATATTACAAAGTGTTACTATCCAGAAATTATAAGCCAGCGATGCTCATGGGTAAAAGTGCTCACCACACAATTGTAAAGGCCTTAATTCAAATCTCCTACCGCCCTGTGAAGGGGCTGCCCGTGGCAGTGCATGCCTGTAACCCAGCACAGTGGTGGGAGAGATGCAGACAGGCAGATCCCTGGGGTTTTGTTGGCTATCAGCTCAGCTGCACTGAGAAAACCCATGCCTAAAGAGTAGGGTAGAGAGTAACAAAGCCAACTGCCAACCTACAAGCTAAGGGTTTTCTCGAAGCTTTGATGTTGAATTTAATGACAGGTTCTCACTAACTTGCTCAGGCTAGCTAGCCATTTACTCATTCTGTAGCCCAGGCAGGCCTTGTCTCAGCCTCCCAAATAGTTGGAATTACAGGTGTCACCAGACCAAATGACTACATGATTCACACTTTCAAATGATTGGCAAAAATCTCCAAAGCAGAACGGCATTTTGTGTCACATGATGAAGTTTCTATCTACATTCACTAGTTAAGATTTATGAAAATATGATCACTTTTTTTTTTATACTGTGATCATGTAGTGAGATATCCACCCTGCCTGCACCTGTTGCAGTGACCAAGCCCACTGAGGCATGGGGACAAGGGCAAGTGTGACCTGTGGGGTCTAGGTCTGGGATCCCAGACCCCAGCTCACTCTTATTTCCTGGTTGGAGACAGAAAGCATCATGGGGCATCCTCTTGAGCAGGAACATGCAGCAGTCATCTGTTTCTGGTCTAAGTGATTTCTCCCTGAATAAACATCAATCTGCCTATATTGTGTCCCAGAATCTTACTTCCCACACAATAATATCATGGGTGTTTTATACTTCCATCAGAATGGAGTAATTGTGACAGGGAGTATGTGACATAACACTTTCAGTATTTCCTAGTGACTCTCCAAAGAAGTTCATCAGCCCCTGAGAACAACTATGGGTGGGATTCTCCTTTAGTGCACCCCTGAGCGACAGCTCTGTACTGTGCACTCCATTTCTATAATGTCCTTAAAGTGAGTAACAGTCCAGTGACTGCCAGGGCTTAGGGATGGAGGGGTAGCTTTAAAACTGTGGTCTTAGAGGCACCCTGAAGCTGAAGTTGTAGTGGCTCATACCTTAGACTCTACATTCACACAATACTATAGCCAGATATCCCAATCTGTTGGTTGAATGTCTGTGGAATACACTGACCATTTGATGAATATTGCATCTGTATTAAACATGTACTTTTTCATTATTATTATATTCTTATTTTACATATTGATCCCAGTTCCCTATCTCCTATCCTTCCATACTCCTACCTGCTCCCATCGCATTCCCCACCCACTCCCTTGGGAGGGTGAGGCCTTCCAGGAGGAATCATCAAAATCTGTCAAGTCATTTGGGGTAGGGCCTAGGCCCTCCCTCCTGCCTCTAGGTTAAGGGATTATCCATCCATGGGGAATTTGCTCTGAAAGTCCTTTCATGCACCAGGGATACATCCTGTTTCCATTGTCAAAGGTCTGATAGACTGCCCAGGCCTTCTAACTGAGACCCACGTTCAGGGGATCTGGGTTGGTCCTATGTTGGTTTCCCAGATATCAGTCTGGGGTTCATGAGCTTCCCTTTGCTGAACATATACTTTTAAGATGGTCATTTAATAAAAATTTAAAATAGCTTTTGTTCCCAAAATAATTCAGTATACAAATTATTAACATTTACAATATGTTGAGCATTTCTAATTGACAGGTGCTTTATAGGATATCAATTCTTCATAGGCATCAGTGGGTTATTTTACACAGGGACACCAACATCCATGGATTTTTGGTATACAGGAGGCTCTTGGGGTCAATCCTCCTGGATACCAAGCTTTGACTATACACATCCAGAGACACTGTCACCCATTGCCAAGGAACAAGATAGGCAGAAACTCCATGGCTACAGCGGGGTTTTAGTAAAAACCAGAAATAACCCAAAGAGAGAAGTGGGTAAGCAAACTTTGAACCAATGACCTTGATTCCAGAAGTCAAGTACCAGGACACATTTCTACAATATAAAGTTACAGAATGCAAGGAGTACAACCTGACCAAACTATGTGTATAGCAGTGTGCTCTTTTCTATAACCATCCTGTGTAGAATCATCTAACCTCACAAGTATGAGATGCTGTCTCGTTATATATTGACTTAGATTTCCCTGACAAGTGACGTTTAATTCCTATTCAAGCACCCACTGGCCATCTTTATGTCTTTGTAGTGTCTATTCATATCTTTGGCCTATTTCTTGTTTGAGTTGTCTTTTTCTGTTGAGTTCTGTCATTTTTTAAAAATTTATCTTGGATGTTAACCTTTTATCAACTATAAAGTCTATAGTATTTCCTATAGGCTCTTTCCAGGTAGGTGATTATTTCATTTGCTATGAAGAGGTTATTGTGCTCGCTGTAGTCTCACGTGCTTACTATTGCCTTTGTTTGGTGTGAGATTCAAAAAAATCACTACCAAGGCTAGTATGAAGAACTCGTTCTCTGTGCTTTCTTCTAGCTCTATGGTTTCAGGTCACGTGGTTAGTGCAGGAGACCATCTTCAGTTGCCTTCTCTTTGTATTGGAAAATAAAGGTTAACTTTTATCTCACTGTGTAGATGTACATCAAAATATAATGTACATCAACACATCTTAGGTTTTTTCAGTGTGAAGGGTCAAATCTGGAACCTTATACATGCAAAGCAAGTCCTGTATCACCAACCTATAACCTATCCTTTTACAAAAATTTTAATTTTTTCAGACTTACTCATTTTACATATATGAATATTTTGCCTCCATGTATGTATGTGCGCCATATATGAGCCTCAAGCCCAAGGAAATCAGAAGAAGACAGCAGATCTCCTGCTAAAAGTCAAAAGATGGAGATGGTTTGAGACACTATATGAGTTCTTGGAATTAAATCCATTTGCTCTGAAAAGACAATAAATTAAGGGGCTTTAGCAGGCTCCAGCATGGCAATCATGGCTTTGGCAGGCCTTGGCCTTCCCCTATTCCCTCTGCCTTGATAAAAAAAAAAAAAAACTGTTAGATTACATTCCTAAAGCTGGCCACCAAGGTTTATTCCCTTTGTTGGCCACTTCTGTCTCCTCAGGCTGACTACCAAGGTCCAGTTATCAAAGTGTTGAAACTTTGATCAAAAACCTTTTGGTTCGCATAAATAACATGTCCAATCAAAACAAACCAACTCATCCTAACATGGTGTTCCCTCTTTCCCTTTATAAACTGCCATTTGCCATTGGGCCACATCTGTCTGCTCTCTATCTGGTGTCAGTCCTTCTTCTCTCCAGGGTAAATATCCCTATGCCCCTTCTTGTTCCTTTCCCCTTCTCCATCACCCTCTATCTCCTGCCTTTGTTTCTTATTCTGTGCCCTTTGTCCCTCTGGGGCAATGAACCACGTCTGTGCCTGCCAAATAGTTGGAATTAATTATAGGTGTCACCAGACTGGATATTTCACACTTTCAAATGATTGGCAAAAATATGCAAAGCAGACAGACTTTGGACTCTGAATGGGATGTCTCCATCAAATTCTTCCCCTTGGGGAAACTCGTGGAAGAAGAGGCAGAAAGAGTGTGAGAGCTAGAGGGGATGGAGGACACCAGGAGAACAGGGCCTCCCTGCATCAACTGAACGAAGACAAAAAGCTCATATGAAATCAGAGACTGAAGTTAAAATTTTAGAAAACAAATTTAGAAAAAAACTTGTAAGAAATTATGAAAATTAACTGTGACCGTTGTTTGCTGGACAGTGGTTTGAGGACTTCTTTTTTCAAAAGGTTAGTGCTTTTCAGAACTCTCAACAATGGGTTTGTGATATTTTTTCAACCTTAATTTTTTCCCCTCCTACTGTCAAACAGGCAATCAAGGGTAATTTTCTAGAGACACTGTTTGCTCTTGCAGAGATTGGTGGAACCACATGCCTTGCATTTGCTGCTCAAGGGCTTGATTACTGAGCTACACCCCAGCCAGAGACCTTCATTTCATACATTTTTGAAACTACTTTTATTTTTTATTTGTCCTCTTTTATTAAATAGAGATTCTTTTCTCATACAATATAATCTGAATATAGTTTCCCCCTCCCTCTACTCCTCCCAGTTCCTCCCTACCTCCTCTCCCATCCAAATCCATGCTCTTTCTGTCTCTCATTAGAAAAGGTTAGACATCTAAGAGATAACAACAAAACACAAAATAAACATCATATTGAAGTTGGACCAGACAAGCAAACAGAAAAATAAAAAGTCCCAAGAGAAGGCACAGTAACCAGAGACACATTCCTTCTCACATTCAGGAGCCCCATAAAAGTACTAAACTGAAAGCTGTATTGTATATGCAGGGGACTTGGTGCAGAGCCTTGTAGGCCCTGTGATAGCTGTCTCTGAGTCATATGAACTTTGCTCAGTTTTGACACACTTGTCTTTTTGAGAGCATGGGTTGTGTTTCTGTGAAAGCACACACTAACCTGTAGAAATGTTACATGATTGCTTTGCCCAATAGGATGAGTCTGTCTAGTAGAATACAAATGTCTTTGGACTTATGTGAAAAATAACTATCTAAATTATGATTTTATTGCCCTGTAGAGTATTAACCAGTTCAGCTATATAATGGTCTTAAGCAAGCATTCTTTCTTCCAATGATTCCAAGTGGAATGTTTCTCTGAAAATCTCAAACTAGCTTGATCTTTCTGCCAGTTCCCTCAAGGAATAAAACCAACCAACCGAGCAATACCAAAGTGCCTTTAGGATACAAGGACATTGGCAAATAGCCATAATCCCAAGCAGGAGGTTAACAAATTGAAGGCCTGCCTAGGGGGCTATATACCAATAATTGTTGTAAAAATAAAAACTCCAAACCCTTGGGCACATATTAATTAGAAATTATTTTTTCCTTTTCTTTTAATTAATAAATTAATTAATTTTTTTAGACAGGGTTTCTCTATATAGCCTTGGCTATTCTGGAACTCACTTTGTAGACTAGGTTGGCCTTGACCTCACCGAGACCCACCTGCTTCTGCCTCTGGAGTGCTGGGTTTAAAGGCATAAATTTTGTTTTCAAGAAAGAAATACTCTGAAAATTTGGAAACATTATACCTGGCAATGAATTAATTTTTTTAGACAGGGTTTCTCTATATAGCCTTGGCTATTCTGGAACTTACTTTGTAGACTAGGTTGGCCTTGACCTCACTGAGACCCACCTGCTTCTGCCTCTGGAGTGCTGGGTTTAAAGGCATAAATTTTGTTTTCAAGAAAGAAATACTCTGAAAATTTGGAAACATTATACCTGGCAATGAACCCTAAATATGAAACACAATGTCTTTCTTTTGAACATTAACATATATGGTTGTTATGGTTGTTAGTTTTCCAGGCCCAATCTAACTTGGCTTATAATGCTACTAAAGAATATAAACAATAGAGAAAAATTAATACCTCTTAATGATTTTGAAAACAAAACCACTTATAGATGAGGGTGAAAATTCTACATGAAATATCAATACTTTCCCAAGCTTGTGAAAAATCACTAATACTAAGCAGCATCTTTTTTCTTTTTTCATGAGCTCATTGGGATTTTTTTTTTTTTGCTTTCAAATGAGGTTGAGAGACATTGTATTGAGTTGCTTGGAAGATCATAAGCAGAGAAAGCTAAAGACAGCAGGCACATGAACACAAAGAAAGAGAGTAGGAAAGGAACCATTCAAGGGACCTGCAACAAGCAAGGAATGGGTTATTAGCTGAAGGATAGCTTGCCATGCCTGAAACCATCAGTAATAAGAAATTCAAGATAATTTGATTCCTTTCCAGTGCTAGCGTAATAAAAAAGGGGAAGAAACTTCAACTCTGAGATAAATAAACCTTTACCAAATAGTAATTATTAGCTTTTCATGCTTTTAGCCAAATTTCAATTTAGGTATCTATCATTTAGGGGAATATAAAAAATATGGGGCCATATTATAGAATAAGTACATTAAAAATAAAGCCTTCTTTTCTTTAGGAATAAATTCAATTTTCCAGTTACAATTTATATTTTATTGTTGACTATTAGAAAAGAAGAAAACAAAAATAACAAATAACAGCAGCAGCAACAAAATGCTTATCCCTGACTTCTCCTGGGTTCAATGGGGTCAGACTCCAAAGGATGACTGCCAGATTACACAAAACATCTAGCACATATCTACCATATCAGAGTTTCCAAATAAATGTTAGTTTCCTTCTGTGATTTTACTCCCTGGGAGACATTGAGCAATGTCTAGAACCATTGTTGACTGCTACAGCAGGGAAGGGTGGACAGTTCACTGGCATTTGGGTGGGCGGGACTACAGATCTGTTAACATCCTGCAATACACAATAGCATGGATCTAGTAGCCCACAGCACTACTAAGACCAAAACACTCTGGCAGAAGGAAGGTTCTCTTCATATCAACATTGTCAGTAAGAGGGGCTCTCAGTCAAAACCAAAGACTGGAGAGGGGGTGTGGAGGATTAATTAAGAGTGCTGTGGTCTATGAGGAAGTGAAGTCTAGAGGAGCCAGTGCAATTAGCTGGCCATCAGAGTTTTACCTCAAGGACAGAAGTGGCTTGATCCTCGGGGAGCATTCACACCAATAACATTTTTGCCTTAGCTACTTTCCAAGTCCCTTCTAGCTCCCCACCCCATTCTCCCAGCCCCAGATTGAACTCATCTCTGTTAAATCCTACAGAAGATGGAGCTGACACTGTTAGAAGTTCTGGAGGGCTGTCCTTCTAACTAAAGACACTTGCTTTCTTAGAAGAGAAGGCAGTCTTTGCTACCACATGAGTAGGCAGTCCCATTACTGCCTGTGTAAACAGAGACAGGGAGGGACTTCACTCATTCTGATTGTTCAAACCTAGACAACTTGGCCAATTGTTGTTTTAAACTCTAAAACAGCAGCAGACCTTTGTGGATAGGGATGTGGTAGCCAGAGTACAAATACAAGATGTTGCCAGGAGACAGGAAAAAAAATGCTGAATTTTGGAGGCCACATACTTCAAGTGGCCATTTCAGACTTCAAAGTCCAGACTGGTGATCCAAGCAGCCAGGATTGTGGAAAGCTTCCTTTGCTCACACCCCAGTTGGGAGTTTCTGCATTAGTAGTGTTGTCTTTGATTACAATGAGCGTGATATGCGTATGAATATGGGTAATTATGGTATTCGTGAGCCAGACAGTGAATCAAAACTGCAAAACAGGACGCTAGCGTGTGTGCACATGCTAAGTCTCACATGTGGTTTTGGTAAATAACAGCCAAACACATCATTTTCTCAAGAAATAAAAATAGGAACCAATTTGACATGCCAAGTTAAAAAAAAAATGGAAATAGATACACACAAGTTTGAGTTTGCTTTGTCCACTGAACAATCTAGGCTGACATTAGATAGTACATTTCTACACTTCATGTAACATTTCCTGTGCTCTTTATCATGGCTGAAGAGCTTATATTGTCCACCAAAAAGAAAGCTTCATTTGGAGATGGCATGTTAAACTCAAGCATATTACAATCAAGTAGCTGAAAGAAATGAAAATAACCTTTGTTACTCATAGTCCATTATTGGATGAAATATACTTAAAGTGAATACTGCAATGAATGGGTAAGTAGAGTAATTTTATCTGCAAATATAAAAGGTTCCACTTAAGCAATTCTAGGAAAAATAAGAGAAGTAGCGATGAGGATTCATTTTGTGACCTCATTACTTCTTCGTGGATCTGTTCCTATTGTCAATTTGACCCTGAAAGGCATATCTCAGAATTCCTGATGCTCAGAACCCATATTTAGAATGTGAAAGTTTTCTTCCCATGACAATAAAACTATTAGACATCTTTTTTGAGTTAGCCTTAGAACCAATGATGACTTTAGTGAGTGAATATATCTTTGTAATTCAAGACATTGTATATAGTATTTGAATGTTTCCTCAAATACATTTGCCAGTGGAATCTGAGGCATATGCTGAAAGTCAGAGAAGCTATATAAAGTGTTGTGTTTTATTTACTGTTTTTGAAACATTCTCTCTGTTCCTTTCCCTGATCCTTTTTCTTTATCCCAAATCTTTTGTTCACCTGTATTTGTTTCATGTGCGTGAAAGATCAGTACAGGGGAAATATATGTATGATATATGCACACGGGTATGTGTATGCATTCATCCACATGTATGATGTAAGAGGAGGATGAGGGGGTACCTCACCGTATTCACTATCTCACTGAACCTAGAGCTAGTTTAGAGTCTATCAAGTCCCAGCAAGGTCCTCATCTGTGCCCCAATATCACTGGAGTTACAAGCACTGGTGACCACGTCAAGCCTTTTATATGAGGGATTTGAACTGAGCTCTCCATGCATGTGCAATGAGCATTCTCACCCACTGAGCAATTTCCCCAGCCCTACTTTCCCTAATTCCTTTTTCCCCAGTTTTTCTCCATCTTGCTATCTGAGGGTTGTCCTTCTGAAATGTTTACATTGTATAAATAAGTATCCCATAGCTGTGGATTTCAGGATATAGATTACTGGAGTTCATTCTGAGCATACATGAGGCCTGGGTTCTATCCCCAGCACTATGAAAAGCAGCCAATCAACTGACAACAAAACCCCACCAAATCATGGCCTTGGATTCCAACCTCTTTCTACTTCATGTTCTCAAAAGAGTCTTAAACATTTTGACCACATTATTTTGTCTTTCATAACATATACTTGAAGGTACATTGTGAATATTTATGTGAAACAGGTTAAGTATATTTAATATGTTAGATAGTTAATGTTCATAAATGTTTATATGCTGCATATGTATGAATGTTTATGTTCCTTAATTAAAGCAGACAAATTGAAGCTTGTTCAGTAGGTTAATTTCAGCTTCAATGCTACCACTGTGGACAGAATTATTTTTCTGGGAGTAACACAATTTGGTACGCACCATTAAGTGAAAAAAAGGTATAGTGGATTTAAGTTTGGAGATCTGAGCTTGGCTGACCATAGACTAACTTGCTAAGCAGTTTTTTATGCCTGAATTTCAGCATCCTCTAGAGAAAAGGGATGTTCCTTTGGCGGTGGGATGAGAATGACACCTGAGAGGAGTGAGTGACAATTTAGTTGTGTGTGAGAAGGAAAAAGAGTTAATGCCATCATCTCAAACACAGTCCACAGTTATACTCTCCAGGATACCTTGGCTAATGTTGGTATCGGAAATTTGCTTGGTCCACTGCATTTTCATTTCGTATTTGTTTACACTAAAGCTTGGCGATGTACTGAGCTGTAGAGAGAGCACACTCAGTACTGCATTGGCACTCAAATGGAGTGTATGCTTTCTATGTAACTAATGTATTGTTAGCCCATTCAGCCTGTCAAGTAGGTTATATCAAATAACAAATGTGACTTTTATGGTGTCCTTGTGCTGTATTGGCAGAGATTTAAAAACATGCATTTATAAGCTTGATGTATAGAGTAAAATAATCATAAGAAAATATCTGTGAGAAGATAATGAATGTGTGTTAAAGGTATTATTTTTATTATATTTTAAAGATTTGTATGGTGTCTTTGCCTGCATACATGTGTGTAGACTGTACACATTCTTTTCCCAAATTGACATGAGGCACGCATGAAAATGTGAAGTGAGGGTGAACCTTCCTCTGAGCAGGCTGTGCTTCTGAAGCAGGCACTGGAATCCAAGTCAGATGCAGAATTTAATGAATGCACTCAGAGGACAGAGCAATTCAGATGAAGACCAACACAGGAGGAGTTGTGTCTAGCCCTCCACCTGCTCCTGGTTCCTGGACAAAGTGGGAGACCTTTGTTCTCTTACATAAATGATCAAAGCAGAGGTGGATCCCCACTGAGCTGGCCTGCATTGTACAAAAGACTACAGTCTCACCTTGAGACACAATTTTGAGTTCAGAGAAGCACTTACTTCATGAATAGACTTTACAGTGAGTAATGATTCATTTTGGGTTTCTCTATTTACCTCAGAATCATGAACACGGTAACCAGGTTTTATATATTTATTCTTAAATTAATCATTAAATCTATGTCTCTCTTTTTGTACTACTTTATTTCTTTTTTCTTTCTACTTCAGTAGATTAACTAAGTCTGACTGTTTTTTGTTAGTTTGTATTCTTTTGTGAGAGTCCCACATAGCCCAAGATGGTTTTAAACTCACTATATAACAGAAGATGATCTGGGAACTCTTGATCCTCCTGCCTCTACCTCCCACATGGTGGGATTACAGGTATGTACCAGGCTGCTGTATTTTGACTCTGATTAACTGTAGTAAGGTTAATTCACCTTGAACACTGGAGACAAAGCAGTTAGGCTTAATAACTTTGGCATCAAGAAACACTCAGGCTCCATCTTTACTACATAGTCAAGTGATACAGTGTGTTGACTTTGCTCTGGGTCCTGATTTCTGCAAAGAAGGAACAAAAACACTGAACTCTATAAGATTTATGGGGAGAAGTGCACAACAGCAATGCACATCTCATGCTTAGAATGACTAAGGAATTCTAATAGCAAGTATGAAGCATTAGCCCAAATGTAGAAATCCCTATGCCAAAGCTGCCCCTCAATGTGCTAGCACCACATCTCTTATAGACAGTGTGTGAGGAATAAACAGGTAACCCATATAAAAGGCTAATCAGAGTATCCCTTGATAAACAGCAACATTTAAAAGCAATCTGCATTCACTTCACTGAATTCCTAATGATCTCTCTATGTACCGTTCTCTGTCACCATACACATAATAAACGTGTGGCCAGACATGTTGGGAACACTTAGCCATTCTAGCATCGATCTTGCTTTTATATTTTTTGGCCAACTCCAACCCATATTGAGTCCCAGTTGCAGTCTCCCCTCCTTTCAGATGTAGTCTCTGACCTCTTCAGGGAGAAAACCTCCCTTCATTGTGGGCTGCATATTCCTCTTCAGCACCAGCCACTCTGGGGATGCAAATATTTGTCTGTGATATGCTTCACTTGCCTGTCACTTAGAGCTCTCCATGAGCAGGTGCTGTGTCCTCTCACCTCTACATCCCTGGGCTGTAACACACCCATGGCGCCGTATCAATATTTGATGGGTGAATGCATGACTTATTAATTCTTTGCAAGTTGGTCTAGTCAAATTTCATTTGCTCTCCTGACTGTTGTTCTCAGACAGATGTTTAAAATGGTACTTCTCATGATGTTATGTCTCATGATGGGCAGGTTACTGATGGCATATAATATTGGGTTTTCTGCAAGTGATTTTCAGATTCAGATGAACAAGCTTATGTTGTCTCATTTGAAAAATTCACAAGGGTTATAATCAATTGTAACTCCTTAAAAATATGAAAGAAACTTGACATTTCCTTCCCTCCTTCTTTCCCCTTTCTTCTTCCTTCTTTCCTTTCTTCCTTCCTTCCTTTC